>CADWAE010000310.1:0-385995 GCA_902982915.1 Phalloptychus januarius
TAAGAGGCTTGATATGTCAAGGTGCCTCAGTGCAAGTTTATTTGTGAAGGATTATTAACAAACAGATTTAAATGATTTGCAGGAAGAACAAAGGAACAGAGGTAAAGCAATAGATACATCAAAAGACAAACCATTGTATATAAAAACATGTAACATCACATAAAGGTAAACAGCTGACAGAATTTAAACACCTGAGATAATGAAAGTGAAATGAAGGACCTTTGTAGGTAAGCAGCAGCAAACGTTTTAGTCCTAATTTAATGGAAAAAGACAAATAAGAAAGAGATAGGAGGATGTACTTCTGTTATTTATCACTTCAATATCTTTTGTGGCTTTCGCTTTAAAAACATTGCTTTTGGTAGAATCTGAGCTTCTGGAAGTTTCTAACTGCAGCTTGTAGTTGATTCAGTCATCCTGCTATAAAATAGTACATAAAACTTCATAAAGCCGCTTGACCTCACAGCATCGATTCAGTGCAATCGGTCAATCTTGTAGCAATCTAGTTCGGAGATCAACTCTGACCTAATAAATCACAGCACTGCAGCTGACGCAACCTTTCGTGATGCGATCTTTCGCCAAAGGAGACAGAGCGCGCTAAGGGGAGCAGAAGCGTCCAGCGAAGAGAATACTATTGGTGGGTTTATGGCGGATGAAGAAGAGGAAGGGGTGGTCTGCAGTGAAGCGAGTCGGAATATCATTCGAGAAGGAAGGAACAGCCACAAAGGAAACGTATCTGAGTGGAGGCGGCAGCTTCAGTTCCCTTTTCGTTCACCTCCACGAAAGCCTTGTGGAGACGCTGGACAGAAAGAGCCCTTGTTCCAGACATCCTGCCACAAAGGACACGGAAAGATACTTTGAAATCATCCCAGTGCTGCATTTTATATGTCAAAACTTCAACCAGACCAGCTTTTACCCACTGGCATTCTTAGCGGTTATAGTCTTGTCAGCAACACTACAGCCTGAATTCCAACCATTCATCCATCGCTACACCCGATTATCCTTGTTGGGTTGGGTTCTATCCTCACATCATTGATTGAGACGTGGGACACTCCTGACATGTCATGAGCCCATCACAGAAAACTGAACTCAGCATTCTGAATTTGTAAATGCTTCTAGTCTATGGTCAATAAACATCGTGTGCTTAACTACATCCCAGATTTCTGGCCTCATGTCTCACTCAGAGAAGTCACTCTTGTTTATGTCAAAAGCGTCCGCCATGCCCATGCTGCTCAGGACTTTGTTTAGGTCATACGTCTCCTCCAGCTTGAATTGAGGCAGCTTCACTTCAACCAGAGTGTTTTTTCATGCTTGTCGGATGTGGGTCCACTTCAGGAATTTCTCATAGGTCAGGTGCTTCTCCAACTAGCAAGATGCAGGATGTGCATTAATAGTGACATTAAAATGTAGTGTAATAATAACAACACTAATGTTAATTTCTATCTCACTTTTTTTTTGCCCTGTTGTGCTGTCTCTAGTCCTTTAGGTAAAAAGATGAGCATGCTCAGCTTGTATCCTTCGTAATGCATCTCCAGGATCTGTCCAGCAGAAACATTTCACAGAGACATGTCTGTCAAAGTTTGATCATCGCAATATAACATACTAAGCAAATTTTTTGCTTGATTACCTGGCATCTGACTTCTGAAATGTAGGCATAGTGGAAATAGTTTTTTGGAACATCATCTTGGACCGGCTTAGTGACGATCTGAAGGCAAGAAATGTAAGAATTGTTGTCATAAAGTGTCGTTTGCAAATAACGACACTTATGACAGTTGACATTATTCAAAATGTATTCGTTATGACAACTTGACATTATCCAAGAATCATCATTGTCTTAAATAAGTATAACAGAAAATGTTTTGTGTCTTTTGTATTATTACATTATTATGTCATTTGTTATACATTTCTTCATTTAATTGATCTGAAGGTATTACAGAAAGATGTTTACAAAGCACTTATCCATCCGTTTTCTGTATGCCCTTGTCCCTAATGGGGTTGGGAGGGGTGCTGGTGCCGATCTCCAGCAAACGTTTCGGGCGAGAGGCGGGGTTCACCCTGGACAGGTCGCTAGTCTGTCGCAGGGCAACACAGAGTTTTGCCTATGTTTCTCTTTCTTTGTAAGGTTGTCTATGAGCAAATCAAGCTAATGCTACCTTGCTGTAAGTTAGCTTAAAGTTATTAAACTTGATGTAAGAGGAATTATTAATGACTATTATTAAATCATCTGACAGTGTAATAAAACTTAATGACATCTTTATTATCGACCCTACTTGTTCCACTTTATGTCGGGTAGAGGGAAATATTAATGACTGTTAAAGCTTTTGACAGTGTAATAACACTTAATGACATCTGCACCTTGTTTAATGTTTAAAGGAAAAATATTAATCACACATTATAATGATCTCATAACTATCACAGACTGATTTGGTATAGTAATGTAGTAATGTAATAATACACAAAGATACTTAATTGATAATGAACTATTATGACATATTTATGACGGATGACGATTCTTGGTTAATGTCAGGTTGTCATAACAGACATTTATGTCTAGGCAATAAGTTGACATATCGAAGACATTTAGTCTAGTTAATGTCAAATTGTTATATTATTATCATATTATTTTGAATAATGTCAGCTTTGCATTAAAAGGGTCATTATTTACTGAATTACACTTTAATACAATATTCATAAAGACTTAGTCATCATGACAGGTGTTATGTTCATGAGAGTGTCATGTCAGTCTTATTCACATCCCCATCATCTCAATAATGAGAATTTGATTATATTTTATTGTGATCCAAAATAACTAAGTAAAAATACTTGGCAAAATATTGCAGATTCAGATTTGTTATGTCAGAAAGGTCACTAAACAAAGCTTAAAAGGCTTGTTGGTAACACTGTGGTGACTAATTTTCAGTTTCCATAGTGACAGGTGAGGCAAAGTCAACTGAAAATTGTGCGTCCCAGTGACTTTCAGTCAATTCTCTGCATAACTGTGATTGTAGAATTCTTAAACTCACATCAGCCACAGTTAAATTAATGTTTTACCTTGTTTACCTGCAGCTTTTAACATGACAATACCACAATGTTCCACTAGATGGAGCTATTGATTTTTAAAAAAAGTTTTTCTCTGGCTGTGCTCCTGTAGACTTCATCATCATTGTGAGAACGAGTTGGGGTCATGAACTGATGGTGTGTGTCAGTGTGTGTGATCCACCTTGTGTCTGTTCCTCCACCCAGCTGTTGATCTTGACCCTGGCTTCCCACTGCTGGTTCTGAAGTCCACAGCCTCCAGCTCTGAGTTGTAGTGAGTCTTTGTTTGCTAGAAACTCCTGGAAGAACAAACAGCATCATTGAATTGTCCTGAAACCTTAACTAGCTAAGGGTCGAAGTGTTCAAGTGAAACGCCCACCAATACCCATTTACCTTTAGAAAGTTGTAGGATTTCTCCATATAGTCTGTTGGCAACACTGGGGCAAATGGAGCTTCTGACTCATTCATCTCACTCAGCAGTTTGGCAAACAGAGTGTGGACATCATCCTGGGAATCCTTGATTTTCAAGCCCTGTGGACAAATGTTTTACATTATTTCAAATGTGTCCCGGCACATTCTCTGTTCAGCAGTGTCTTGTTTGATGTGTAGCATCACCTTTGATATCTGAGGGCTGTGTCTCCTCTGGCTCCCAGCATCACCATAGCCAGAGATGAAGAGATGCTGAAAGGGAGAGAAGAAGATGTTTGCAGTGTTGTTGTCCTCACTCAGCTTCCTGAGCAGAGCCAGAGAGAAGGTGGTGTTGGCCTTGGAGAGACGGGTGGAGGAGGCCATTGTTTCTGAAGGGAAGGAAGGAAGTCAAAGCATTATTTTATAACTCACTGTAAATGTTTCCCAATCAGATGCAACCTGTAGCCTGCATTCATAGTGGTGCTGCTCTTTTTCGTTTTACTCCTTAGAAATCTTGAACAGATCATCAACTCTAATTACTGACAAACTGTTTTGATTCCTGTCTGTTCATTATCTTGGTTTGGAAAAAGGATGGACCTGAATGGACCTGAGCTTAAAATTAAATGGTTAAACTCAAAGTTATACAACTATTAGGCAGGTTCTTTTGAGAATCATATCTTTCTAATAGCTAAGATGCTGCGGACAAGTTTTACTCTCCAGCTTCCTTTGCTTCCTATGAGCCAGGTTTTTGTATAAATGTATTTGCAATGACCAATGCTCACTACACATTTAGCTCTAATTTAGTTTTAGCAGAAGAAAAATCACTTCTAAGATTTCACCATTGATTAGCTCCACAGAGTTTACTCAGACTGTCACAACAAGTGCAACGAATGACGCCTGTTGTAATAATAAACTTTTCTTCTGAAAATTCAAGGAAGGCAGTATTGAGAGGATAATTATTAAAATCTTTAGCTCGTTGTCTCCTCTCTCGTCTCTCGTCTCTCGTCTCTGTGAGATCCTAAATTCTCCAGGTGTCCACACAAGACAGGACCCTAACTCTTATATGGGTTCAGAAAAAGGTTATCTTAACACAGACCTTGTGAGAGGCTCCTTTGAAAAAACAGATCCTTGCTGTAAACTAAAAGTGACACAGAGGCTGGTGGGGCAGAGCTCTCCCCCAACCCAGAATATCCAGGAGGCCGATCTGGATACAAGAACTGGCACAATTATCTTCTACTTGTTGATTATCATAGACTAGCACATATCCAGATTAATAGCTAGAACTGTTAATATAAAACTACAGATTAGACTAATTTTATCAAGTCATGCACATTATGTCTAAGAAAAATGTTCTACTGATCAGACTGTTGATTGAGCTAAATCTAACTAAATGTTAACTTAAATTTGAGGCCAAATCAAGACAATGTTGATGTGTCTAATATTTAAACATGTGCTTAAAGTTAAAACTAGCATAATTTAATTATCATTTCCAACAGCAGACAGGCAGCCTGAGGCAGATGTCACGAAAGGCGGGGTGTCCCGTTAGTTCCGAAAAAAACGGAAGAAAAAACAAACAAAACGAAGAAAACTTCAACTTGTAAAGTTGCTCGTGGCTCCACGGGAGGAAGGCGCAGGAAGTGTCCCGGTTGTTCCTCTCGAACCATCCTGGGACTCCAATCCGGTTAAACTGCCTGTCTGTTCACAAACCTGATGCAAGACGAACAAATCAGTTTTGTTTACGTACTTTTTTCTCTGACCGACGTTTCTTCCTGGTTCGCTTCCTTGAAGGGGAAACAACACACAGAGTTGAACATTGTTGCTGCTGCTGCTGCTGGGCTGGACTGAAACTCAGCTCATATATAGCCGCTCTCTGCTCCTACAGCTGATGTGTAGTGACGTCATTCTGACTTGTCCCGTAATCCTGGAAATTTCTCTCTTTACAGGGAGCCGACTCTCGTGGCTCGGCTCCCGAAGAAGAATCGGCTCTTTCGACTGCCAAATGGGACTGTCAAATGGCTGTTAATTTATTATCATCAGCAGTTCCATATATTAACATCGATCCATCCATCCATCCATCCATTTTCTATGCTCCCTTTTCCCCTTAGTGGGGTCGGGAGCTAACGTTCGGGGCAGAGGGGGGTCACCCGGGACAGGTTGTCACGGCAGGGCAACACACACCATGCACACACCATGCACACACCATGCGCGTGTGTGCATGGTGTGTGCATGGACACGTGCATGGAAAGTTCTTACCTTAAGTAAGAAGTTAATATGAGTTGATATGAGATTGTTTTCATGTATTAAAAAAGGGGTTTCGCCCAGAAAACCTGCTATGTCCAGTGGTTGGACCTAGCAGGTCCAACCACTGGACTTGGCAGTCCAACACTTTGTTTCTGTGTTAAAAAATGTTCAAATTTACAAAAGTCCAGACGTGCACGCATGATTTGGACACGATAGGGTGTGAGGCCAGTGGGCAGGTGCAGGGACAGCATGATTGGTGTGCTACTCCCTTGCACCCAGCACTCAATGCATCAGCTATAAACCTAGCTCAATGCATCTTTATCTTGACTGTTACTGATGTATAAAAAAAAAAAAAAAACATTAAAAAAAACACAAAATACTTCGTCTGGTAGAGAGACAAGTAAAGCCTGGAGGCCTGCCAGGCTTAAAATACACTGGGTGAAACCCAGCAACATAATTGACATTCACATGAGAATGTTTGGTTATTTATTTGGATTTTGGCATAGTTTGACACAGAATTAGAATTAGCACTCATAATTCTTTTTTTTATTGGTGGCTCTAATATTCTTCCGCAGCAGAGTGATAAAGCAGAAAAATATGGAGGTAAAACTGCCTCATAATTCACAAATGCGCAGAACAAGATCCACAAATGCACAGGGCTAGATCCTGTGCATTGTCAAATTATGACAAAATCCATAGTTTTGGCCTGAGACTAAGGCCAGACTAAGATTTGTGGATCTTAGTCTGTGCATTTGTGAATTATGAGACGGTTTTAGCTCCATAGAAAAAGGAGGAGCCTTTCAAGATGTTGTTTTTGCCACTAAATCCAGTGACTCATCTCTTACTCATAGTCATGCCTATTCAACTTAGAAGACTTGACATCCTATTTTTTTCATGGCCCTGTGTTCAGGGTGTGTCCCTATAGACAGGGAGACACCCCTTTTCACATAACTGCGCTCCTTAACTTTATGATTGTGGGAGGTGTGGAAACACATTATCTCAGGAAAGTCAACAGGACTGTTGGCAACGTACAGAGATTATTAGAACAAAAGGTAAGTTTCATCTTGTTGTGTTGAACACAGTCTATTTTTAGATTATGCCGTAAAAGGAGAGTGATGAGATGTTAAAACCCTTTTTCATAAGTAGCTGGAAACTAAGATTGTGCAGCAACTGGTTGTTTCTGTAAACTCAAGCATACGGAGCTACTTAGGTGTGAAACAAATTCTGTGAAAAACAACAACTCTGAGAATAAGTCAATTTTATATCAACTTAAAAAACAAATAATGTTCATGTGCAGGTTTGTAGTATAGTGTACTGTTAAGAAGTTTTTATGCCAATGCAGTATATATGTAATGGCAAATAGTAAAGTAAATGTTCAAGATTGTAATTGTAATAAGTTACAGTTTCAATACTGTCTTCCTATTCAGATCAGAAACAATGGCCTCCTCCACCCGTCTCTCCAAGGCCAACACCACCTTCTCTCTGGCTCTGCTCAGAAAGCTGAGTGAGAACAACAACACTGCAAACATCTTCTTCTCTCCTTTCAGCATCTCTTCATCTCTGGCTATGGTGTTGCTGGGAGCCAGAGGAGACACAGCCACTCAGATATCGGAGGTGATCTTTATCCATTGAACAAGAGACAGATGAATAAAAATGTAGAGAAATGTTTATGTGAATTTGTTAAATGTTGTCCACAGTGCATGAAAACCCAGGATTGTCAGGATGATGTCCACCCTCTGTTTGCCAAACTGCTGAGAGAGATGAAGAATCCAGACGCTCCATTTGCTCTCAGTGTTGCCAACAGGCTGTATGGAGAGAAATCCTACAACTTTCTGCAGGTAACCATGAAGATCAAATGGATGTATGGTGAATGTTTTCAGGATGAATTCATGGATCTCCTGTTTGTTCTTCCAGGAGTTTCTAACCCAAACAAAGACTCACTACAACTCAGAGCTGGAGGCTGTGGATTTCATAACCAGCAGTGAGGAAGCCAGGGTCAAGATCAACAGCTGGGTGGAGGAACAGACACAAGGTGGATCACACACACTGACACACACACCATCAGTTCATGACCCCAACTCGTTCTCACAATGATGATGAAGTCTACAGGAGCACAGCCAGAGAAAACTTTTTAAAAATCAATAGCTCCATCTAGTGGAACATTGTGGTATTGTCATGTTAAAAGCTGCATGCTCTCTAGTGTTTGTTCTGATCCATGTTGCCTCCATGTTGCCACCAGGTAAAATCAAGGATATTGTTGCTGAGGCGTGGACAGCCTGACCAGGATGGTTCTGGTTAATGCCATCTACTTTAAAGCTGCCTGGGATGAACCGTTCTGGAAATGTCATACTGAAACGGATCATTTAGACTTAACAAGGTGACAGACCATGAACACAGTTTCACAGCACAAGCTTAAGCTTTGTAATGTATAAACCAGAGAAGAAGTGTGGAGTCGGGGCAACCCAATTTTGATTCTGGTTGTTGCCTTTGGTTCCTTGTTGCCTTCCTCCTGCTCTCGTGTGTAATAATGAGACTTCTTGCAGTCCTCCACATTCATCTTTGGGCCAAACTGCAGAGCAGTAGCCCAAAAGCACTAAGAGGAAAGTGGGAAAGGTGCTGATTTGGGCCTATTAGAAAGATATTAAACATTTGAAAATGTTTGAAGCACACCAAAATATTAAATAAAATACTGGTTATAGATTGAGAACAAAAAACCGTACAGATCCTTACGCTAACAGTGAAATTAATAAGGACACGCTGATGAATATTCATGGATATTTCTCTTAATTTCAGTTGACATATATAATCACATTTACCTATCAAGCTGTAGCATAAGCACAAAAAAATTTGTTTTTATTGTTCAATAAACAGTTAAAATGAAAGTCATTTTGCCAAATTTACCACCAAAGTCAGAGTAGAATTCAATTCAGTTCAAGCGAGCAAGCCAGGAGCAAAGCAGCTGCGTGGTTGGGACACTACAAACACTGCTTTTAGTGTCTCGTAGATCTTTTCAACCGACTGTCCTTAATTTAAAAGGTGATTAACCACCACCCAATGATAAAATCTTCTCACCCAGAGCTCAAAGAGAGGAGGGGGAACAGAGGGGTACAACAAACATCATACACCGATGACCAGCGTTTCCCAACTCCGGTCATCAAGGAACACTGACCTGCACGTTGTATTTGTTCGCCTGCTTCAACACACCCGATTCAGATGACTGCAATTCAGGAAAACCTAGTTAATCAGCCATCAATTGAAAGCATGTGTGCTGAATTAGGGGAATGCCTAAAACTTGGAGGGCAGTGTGCCTTGAGGACCAGTGTTGGAAACATACTGGATTAGACATTTACATTTTAATCATTAGAATTCAACCACAAAACATTGATTCAATGACACATTTTCATCATTACTTTATTGACTAGGATTGGGCGACTGTTTGATGATTTATCAAACATCAATCGTCGATCTAAACCAAAAATTGGCTTTTCTGACCATAATTCAACATTGAATTACCATTGCTTGCTATCTGGGTAGCCATGTTTTTCTCTGTATACTAAGTAATTAGAAAAATCATTTTATGTGTGTCTTAAGAACGCAACCAAACCAGTGAAGATGATGTGTCAGGAAGAAGATTTCCCCTTCGCCATCATTGACGAAGTCAACTGTCAGGTAATGAATCCCAGGATCCGTCACTTATATTCATCAACAAATTCTTCAAACTTGTATGATTTTAGCATGTAATGTATTAAGTGTTTTTGTTTGCTGTAATGTCTGAAATGTTTCTGCTGGACAGACCCTGGAGATGCTCTACAAAGGGAAGGAACTGAGCATGATCATCATTTTACCTAAAGACATAGAAGACAATACAACAGGTCTGGAGAAGGTAGGACTCTCTCAGTCTCACAGATGAATTCATCTCTATCTTTACTTTGACACATCTGGTGATTGATATATTATCCATTCAGCTGGAGAAACATCTGACCTATGAGAAATTCATGGAGTGGACTCATCCAGAGAAGATGAAACGCTCTAAGGTCGTGGTGAAGCTGCCTCAGTTCAAGCTGGAGGAGACGTATGACCTGAACAAAGTCCTGAGCAGCATGGGCATGGTGGACGCTTTTGACCAGACAAAGTCTGACTTCTCTGGTGAGACATGTGGAAGGAGACTGAGATGTTTCAGATGTAGTTTGATTGACTGTCAGAACAACCAGCTGTGCTCAGATGCTGCAGCAGTGATGACCTCTGTCATATGTCAGATCCAGGCAACAGTTTATTGATCCATCCTCTCTGGAGGAAAACTATAAACTACATGAAATAAGGAGGAAGATGCAGTCGCATAGCCAGACTCTTATTAATGAATACTGATGTTTATTTTAATTATATGTTATGTATTTACGGTATATAATTCTGCAATGTGTCTTTCTTACCTGGGACAGGTATGTCTAGCAGCAAGGAGCTGTTTGTGTCCAAAGTGTCCCACAAGGCTTTTGTGGATGTGAACGAGGAGGGAACTGAAGCTGCTGCTGCTACTCATGTAAAATGGTACTTTGCTGTTATATACACCGTCATTCTTCACCGCAGACCACCCCTTCCTCTTCTTCATCCGCCATAACCCCACCCTGACCGTTCTCTTTGCTGGACGCTTTTGCTGCCCTGAGTGAAATTTGTGTCTGCAAGATGAATGATTGGATTTAATGCAGCAGAAATTTTAGTTACAAATCATATAGAGGGCAGTAAAGTCCAGTTGGTCAAATGTACAATCAGCATGCAGGTAATGAAGACAAGGCACTGAAAATCTAATAATCTGCCAAACATTGCTTTAACAATGATGGTTAGATTTGATTTTTTATGTTAGTTGAACTCTAGTTAGTAGTTAATATTACAAGGATAATATTCTGTAATATGATCTTTGTAATACTATCATGCTTGTATGTGTCGTGGCTCTTGTGTCGTGGCTCTTACGTTTCAACAAACTCATGTTAAAATATGTTCTTGTGAATCTTCTCACAAATGTTTCACATATTGTAAAATGCATCGATCAATCTGAAGTAAAGTTCAGCTAAAGTTCTACCAGGATTTTCTTGACATTTTCCTCATGTTGCTTATCTGCACTTCACTGAAACAATATAATAAAAGACGGTGGTGGGAGTATCATGCTCTGGAGTGGCTTCTCTTGATGCTCTTTACAACTTAAGCATTTGAATTTTGGACAATGGGAAATAAAGAGAGGAAAAAAATATAACACCTAATGGCAGCCTAAGTATTTTCTCAACTCATTAATATTCAAGATCAATTTTGAAGGAAAAGTTCAAGTGCTATTATTTCAGAATACAAACAGCAGAAATCAAATTAATGCAGCATTTATACTTTTGTAATTAGACAAATTGAAGTTTTTTGTTTGGTTGGTTTTTTTCACAGTAGCTACAATATTTTCAGTGGCTCCACCCACACGCACAAAACTTTATAATTGTAATTAATCATAATAACTCATATTAAAATAGAAATATATGAAGTATGGCAAGAATATGGGCTAAGGAATAGTAGAAGTAACAAATTTGCTCAAGATGGTGCTTTTCATTTTAATTTTATTACAGAAAAATTGAAGTCTGGCTGCACTAATCGTTTCCACACAGACGTGCCTTCACAATTTGCGGAAAACTTATACTTTGGTTCCGAACCCAGAATATGGAGGACAAACCACATTACATATTAAATATGCCAGTGTCCTTCATAAACTTGCCTGTGTTTGTTAAACTATTCATGAAACAAGGGTAGAAACATCTAAAACTAAATATCATTTCACTCCTGTTACTGCACAATCTGAAAATATTATGTTTTGTCAACAAAAGGAAACATACCTCTTATCCTGATGAGCTCTATTTTTTTTTTTGTCAACAGTCCTGTTGGCTTTGCTCTCTGTTTAAAACGGGATTCCGGGAAACACACTCCTACTGTGGTCAGGAAGTTACAGTGAGCCTTTGGGCTTCCTGATACCTAAGAGCTAAAAATAAAACAGATTTAGCTTTACTAGAACACAGATCCAGTGAAATGGGGCAGCGGGGTCTTCCAAGTTGACTGTAAGTAACTGCTGTGAGTCACTGGATTTCCACCTCTGGAAATGCTCCCCCTTTTGTCACTCAGCTCCCGCTGGGAAGTTAGAGAATATTCTGGAACTGACATCAGAGCTAACAAAGATGTTATGCTGCTGTGGGGGACCAGTTGCTGGGGACTCTTCTCTGGATGAGTCCACTCCATGAATTTCTCATAGGTCAGAGGTTTCTCCAGCTGTATGTACAAAATAGCAATCACCAGATGCCTCAGTGTGAAGATAGAGATTCATTAATCTGTGAGACTGAGAGAGTCCTACCTTCTCTAGACCAGTTGTATCGTCTTCTATGTCTTTAGGTAAAATGATGATCATGCTCAGTTCCTTCCCTTTGTAAGGCAACTCCAGGATCTGTCCAGCAGAAACATTTCAGACATTACAGCAAAGAAAAACACTAAATACGTTACATGCTAAAATCACTGCCAGCATTTGTACAAGTTTGATGAATTTGTTGATGGGTAGAATAAGTGGATGATCATGTGATTCATTACCTGACAGTTGACTTCATCAACGAAGGGGAAATCTTCTTCCTGATACATCATCTGTACTGGTTTTGTTGTTTTCTGAAGACAATTAAAGACACACATAGAAAGACTTTTCTAATTACGTAATGACAGCAATTCTCAAAATAAATACATTTTAAATAATAATGGTTTTTTAAAAATGTCCTGTGTTGGTTTGTATACACAGGACTAATGAAGACATTTTTTTGCAAATGCAAAACACATTTATCATTTTATGCAAGTGGTAACTTACAAAAAATAACATACAGAGAAAAATTAGGCTAGTTAACTAAAAGAGAAGCAAACGATTCTTTAATGAATTCAAACCCTGCTTGCTGTGATAAACTGTGTTCATGTTCTCTTTGTCACCTTGTTGAGTCTGAACTGTTCCTCTTTAGTATCACATTTCCAGAACGGTTGATCCCAGGCAGCTTTAAGGTAGATGGCATTAACCAGAACCATCTTGGTCATGTTGTCCACTCCGCCCTCAGCAACAATATCCTTGATTTTACCTGGTGGCAACATGGAGGCAACATGGATCAGAACCAACACCAGAGAGCATGCAGCTTTTAACATGACAATACTACACTGTCCCACTAGATGGAGCTATTGATCTTTAGAGCCTTAGAGTTCATCGTCATGTTGTGAGAACGAGTTGGGGTCATGAACTGATGGTGTGTGTGTCAGTGTGTGTGATCCACCTTGTGTCTGTTCCTCCACCCAGCTGTTGATCTTGACCCTGGCTTCCTCACTGCTGGTTCTGAAGTCCACAGCCTCCAGCTCTGAGTTGTAGTGAGTCTTTGTTTGGGTTAGAAACTCCTGGAAGCACAAAACAGGAGATCCATGAATTCATCCTGAAAACATTCACCATGCATCCATTTGATCTTCATGGTTACCTGCAGAAAGTTGTAGGATTTCTCTCCATACAGTCTGTTGGCAACACTGAGAGCAAATTGAGCTTCTGGATTCTTCATCTCTCTCAGCAGTTTGGCAAACAGAGGGTGGACATCATCCTGACAATCCCAGGTTTTCAAGCACTGTAGACAGCATTTAACAAATTCACATAAACATTTCTCTACATTTTTATTCAACTGCCTCTTGTTCAATGGATAAAGATCACCTCAGATATCTGAGTGGCTGTGTCTCCTCTGGCTCCCAGCAACACCATAGCCAGAGCTGAAGAGATGCTGAAATGAACTTATTATATTTGCAGAAAGTCGTTCTTCTGATCCTGTAGATTTTTTCAATTTATTTATTTATTTATTTATTTTATTTTTCTTGGCTATAGTGGTCTTTATTTGAAAGCAGCTAGACAGGAAATGGGGAAATGAGAGATGGGGAAGACATGCGTCAAATGTCACCAGGCCGGGAATCGAACCTGCGACCGCCGGCATGAGGTCTAAGACTTCCATATGTGGGTTGTGTTATGCGCCACCACAGCACCCAGATTTTTTCAATTTAGAATAAGCACTGCCATTATTATTAATTTTTAGTAGAAGTTCTTATGTTTCTATGAAAATACTGTACTGTAAAAACAATTTTAAAAAGTATTCACAGTTCTTTATGCCACACTTACACACTTTAGTGTATTTCATGTTACGGACCAACAGTGGTCCGTAACATGAAAACTTCCCGTTTTCACGATAACGCGCTCAGGACATCCTGTAGTTTTCTGATGAGGTCCAGGTCAGGCTGTGGCTGGTCTGCAGTTCGATCGCCTCTAAAGCGGCTTCGTGTGCCAGCCCAGCCAGCATATGGGCCCCATATGGGGAAACGGGGGCCAGACCGCCTACATGGGTCCTACCTGGCAGAGGCCCCACATGGGCAAACCCGTGTGGGGCCACCAGGGAAACCGCGTACGAATCCATGTGGGACCCATATTGTCTGCCCTCCTCCTCCCCATATGGGGCCCACCTAGGCATGCTGGCTGGGAGGTTGTGCAATTCATGTAGACAGTTAAGTGTTACACCAATAAAATCAAAATTTTAATAAAGACATGTTGCTCATATCATAAGCAGCTGTAGAAATTCGAGAACCGGAAAGAGCCGAAATTCCCACGATTACAAGTCAGAATGACGTCACTACACATCAGCTGTAGGAGCAGAGAGCGGCTATATATGAGCTGAGTTTGGGGTGTTTTCAGTCCAGCCCAGCAGCAGCAGCAGCAACAATGTTCAACTCTGTGTGTTGTTTCCCCTTCAAGGAAGCGAACCAGGAAGAAACGTCGGTTAGAGAAAAAGGTACGTAAACAAAACTGATTTGTTCGTCTTGCATCTGGGAGCAAAACAAGGGAAAGGACGGTCCTCAGGTTTTGTGAACAGACAACCGGATTGGAGTCCCAGGATGGTTCGAGAGGAACAACCGGGACACTTCCTGCGCCTTCCTCCCGTGGAGCCCACGAGCGACTTTACAAGTTGAAGTTTTTCTTCCTTTTGTTTGTTTTTTCTTTCATGGTTTTTGGAACTGACGGGACACCCCGCCTTTCATGCAGCCCCGTGACATCTGCCTCGGTCTTCCTCAGGCTGTCTGTCTGCGTTCCTTGAATTTCCAGAAGAAAAGTTTAACATTACAACAGGCGTTATTTGTCGCAACAAATTACGCCTGTTGCGACAGTAATGTAATTCGTTGCACTTGTTGTGACAGTCTGAGTAAACTCTGTGGAGCTAATCAATGGTGAAATCTTAGAAGTGATTTTTCTTCTGCTAAAACTAAATTAGAGCTAAATGTGTAGTGAGCATTGGTCATTGCAGATACATTTATACAAAAACCTGGCTCATAGGAAGCAAAGGAAGCTGGAGAGTAAAACTTGTCCGCAGCATCTTAGCTATTAGAAAGATATGATTCTCAAAAGAACCTGCCTAATAGTTGTATAACTTTGAGTTTAACCATTTAATTTTAAGCAGTTAGACATTCAGGTCCATCCTTTTTCCAAACCAAGATAATGAACAGACAGGAATCAAAACAGTTTGTCAGTAATTAGAGTTGATGATCTGTTCAAGATTTCTAAGGAGTAAAACGAAAAAGAGCAGCACCACTATGAATGCAGGCTACAGGTTGCATCTGATTGGGAAACATTTACAGTGAGTTATAAAATAATGCTTTGACTTCCTTCCTTCCCTTCAGAAACAATGGCCTCCTCCACCCGTCTCTCCAAGGCCAACACCACCTTCTCTCTGGCTCTGCTCAGGAAGCTGAGTGAGGACAACAACACTGCAAACATCTTCTTCTCTCCTTTCAGCATCTCTTCATCTCTGGCTATGGTGATGCTGGGAGCCAGAGGAGACACAGCCACTCAGATATCAAAGGTAGTCAGTGTTGAACTGCTGTGTGTCGATTTACAACTGAGTTTCAGATGTGTGTGTTATTCTTAACTGATGTGCGTAGTGCAGGGTTTGTTTATCCGATCTCCTTGGGTCTCCTACTCGACATTTTACAAATGCTTCAAATCTACTGCACTGAGTTTATTTTCACTTTAATTGGAAATAGTAACAGCTCCAGTCTTCTGTCTCCACAGTGCTTGAAAATCAAGGATTGTCGGAATGATGTCCACACTCTGTTTCATAATCTGCTGAGTGAGATGAATAAGCCAGAAGCTCCATTTGCTCTCAGTGTTGCCAACAGACTATATGGAGAGAAATCCTACAACTTTCTAAAGGTGATGTAATGATGGTTATTTTTCATGAGTATGAGCAAGAATTCTTTCAGGATGAATTCATGGATCTTCCGTTTGTTCTTCCAGAGGTTTCTAACCCAAACAAAGACTCACTACAACTCAGAGCTGGAGGCTGTGGACTTCATAACCAGCAGTGAGGAAGCCAGGGTCAAGATCAACAACTGGGTGGAGGAACAGACACAAGGTGGATCACACACACTGACACACACACCATCAGTTCATGACCCCAACTCGTTCTCACAATGATGATGAAGTCTACAGGAGCACAGCCAGAGAAAAACTTTTTTTTAAAAATCAAGAGCTCCATCTAGTGGAACATTGTGGTATTGTCATGTTAAAAGCTGCAGTCTCTCTGTTGTTGGTTCTGATCCATGTTGCCTCCATGTTGTCACCAGGTAAAATCAAGGATATTGTCGCTGAGGGCGAAGTGGACAACATGACCAAGATGGTTCTGGTTAATGCCTTGTACTTCAAGGGTTTCTGGATTAAACAATTTGAAAGAATTTGCACTCATGAGAACCTCTTTAGACTCAACAAGGTGAGAGAGAATATGAACACAGATTCAGCCAGAAATCAGGGTTAGAATTAATAAATAAATGTTTTCTTCAATTTTAGTTAGTTTGGTATGTTTTTACTTGTGCCCACTATAAAATATTTTGTGTTTCTCTTCAGACCACAACAAAACAAGTGAAGCTCATGCATCAAGAAGATTATTTCCCCTTCACGGTCATTGATGAAGTCAACTGTCAGGTAATGAAGCCCCGTGTCATCAGTCGGCTATTATATTCAGCAATAGATTCATCAGACTTTAGGTAAATACTGACTGTGATTTTATCAAATATTAAGTGTTTTTTGTTTGCTTCAATGGCTGAAATGTTGCTGCTGGACAGATCCTGGAGATGCTCTACAAAGGGAAGGAACTGAGCATGATCATCATTTTACCTAAAGACATAGAAGACGATACAACAGGTCTGGAGAAGGTAGGACTCTCTCAGTCTCACAGATGCATTCATCTCTATATTTACTTTGACACATCTGGTGATTGATATATTATCTATTCAGCTGGAGAAACATCTGACCTATGAGAAATTCATGGAGTGGACTCATCCAGACAAGATGAAATGCTGCAACGTGCGTGGTGAAGCTGCCTCAGTTCAAGCTGGAGAGACGTATGACCTGAACAAAGTCCTGAGCAGCATGGGCATGGTGGACGCTTGACCAGACAAAGTGTGACTTCTCTGGTGAGACATGTGGAAGGAGACTGAGATGTTTCAGATGTAGTTTGATTGACTGTCAGAACAACCAGCTGTGCTCAGATGCTGCAGCGATGACCTCTGTCATATGTCAGATCCAGGCAACAGTTTATTGATCCATCCTCTCTGGAGGAAAACTATAAACTACATGAAATAAGGAGGAAGATGCAGTCGCATAAGCAGACTCTTATTAATGAATACTGATATTTATGTTACATAATTCTGCAATGTCTTTTTTTTTACCTGTGACAGGTATGTCTCGAATAAGAAGCTCTTTCTGTCCAAAGTCTCCCACAAGGCTTTCGTGGATGTGAACGAGGAGGGAACTGAAGCTGCTGCTGCTACTGCAAAACTTATGGCATTAGGTGGAAAACCACCAACAGCATCCTTTACTGCAGACCACCCCTTCCTCTTCTTCATCCGCCATAACCCCACCCTGACCGTTCTCTTTGCTGGACGCTTCTGCTGCCCTGAGTGAAATTTGTGTCTGCAAGATGAAAGATTGGATTTAATAGTAATCTGCCAAGCATTTTACAACAATGTGTAATTACCAAATGTTTGTAGGATTTCATTTATTGTTACTTTTTACAATATATTTTCCTGCTTCCATGACGAGCCACAGCAAGATGCCTCTGTTCAACTCCTAGGACCTAGACAAACCTCTACAAAGAAGTGAGGCCATAGACAAGAAGATTCCTCGAGTGAAGGTGAATGCCAAGGTCAACACAGGTTGGGGAAGTGAACCCGAACCCGAATACATGCCATGGCCTGTATGCATTGCGATGTTTAACCCATTTGTACTTAAATATGAGTTACTATGACTGTTATGATCAATATAAGGATCTTTGAATCCCCCTACACTCGCCAACATGGACTGCCTGAGAGCAGATCGGCTGAAAATGATGTCCTTTAAAAAGAAAGCAAAAGTGGAAAAACTTCCTCCTTTGATTTTTCTTGTACAATATCTTGAAAAAGTATAAATGGTGCTTTAACCTTTTGACAGTGATTTATGTTACACCCACACAACTCAGTGCATCTTATATTAACACAGTCACGGTGAGATGGGACAGAGGGTTTTCCAAGTTGACTGTCAGTAACTGCTGTGAGTCACTGGATTTCCAAACTCTGGAAATGCTCCCTTTTGTCACTCAACTCCGTTGGGAAATTAGAGAATATTCTGGAACTGACGTCAGAGCTAACAAAGATGCTATGCTAACTTCCTGTAGCTACTGTGGGGACCAGTTGCTGGGGACTTTAGATCAAGGAACCTCCCGCCGCCTCCCTTTGTTAAAATCTGATTCTATTATCTTTCCTATGAATATTTTGTTTGGTTATTAAAAAGCACTGTGTTTCATTGTCCACGTTTAGCGGAATATTCACATGCATGCTAACTATTCTGGGTGAGAGTGAAACGAGTTTAGAAAGGGATCAGTTTTCAACAGGCGCTTATTAGGGCAGCCCAGGGTCCTAAGTTTCTGGGTAGAAGAAGCAAAAGAAGATAGCAGCCATAGTGTGACACACGCCGGGTCGATGAATGTGTTTTGTATGTTCGGAAGAAAAAAAAGGAAAGTAAAGGAAATTTACAACCACCGCAATGTTTCGACATCAGTTTTGTTCAAGTGTTCAACTCTACTCATTTCTAGCGGTCCAGTTTTCTGTTCTTGCTTGTAGGCGAATATTTCTTTGAGAAAACTGAACAGAAATCTCTCGAGGCCACGGAAGTTTCCCAACTCTCCGTGAGAGCGGAAGTTGAGAAACAAAAATGAGTCCCGACAGTAAACTGGTTACAAAATGCAGGATTTACCGAAGCAAACTGCTGGCTGAAAAAGATCAGGCATAAGCGGTGGCAATGTACAGAAATCATGGACTTATTAATTAAATTGTGGACGTTTATTCATATTTATTTCAGAGAGAATTATTCGGTATTAAATGATATTTGTACAGACAACAAACGTGTAAACATCAAATATCTACTCTAGCAGTTTAAATCAGAGAAAATGACACAAAATATCCAGACATTTTGAGGAAGCAACATAAAGAAAATGTGAATAGGTCCAAGTGGGACAGTTCACCTTAATTTCAGGTTGATCAGACTCATTACAATTCATGGTGTCTGAACTCCAGAAAACTGTTTGCTAAAACTGAATTGAAAGGTTTTATGTTTAAACGTATAAGTTTACAATGTGCGGATTTATGCCGTCAGCTTATTGCTTAAATCTGAATATCCTGAATTTCCCCTTGACAGGATAATAAAGGCTGTTTCTACTCTGTTGCAACTTTTTATTTCAAATTTAGTATAAGACAGTATTTTCCCCCAAAATTGACTGTAATTGATAAATGTACAGTTAATAAATTTCTTCAAATGTGAAGAAATTTGTCCACATTTCTTCATGTGGAGAAATTGTGACATGTTTAATAACCGGTGTCCTCATGGACCCATCAGATAACATGCAAGCATTTTCATTGTGACACTTAAGGGGTTAAATATAACATATGTCACAATTTATTTTTTACAATAGCAATTGAAATTGCAATATACATCATATCTAAACATTGTCAACCCAGTAATATGCAGATTATAATGTTATAGCGGACATATCTTAATTCTAGTCATGTTAGTATATTTGACCAGCTGTTTTGACATTTACTGCCCTCAATGATTTGTAAATAAAGATCTGCTGCGTTAAAATCCAACCTTTCAACTTGCAGACACAAATTTCACTCAGGGCAGCAGAAGCGTCCAGCAAAGAGAACGGTCAGGGTGGGGTTATGGCGGATGAAGAAGAGGAAGGGGTGGTCTGCGGTGAAGGATGGTGGTGGTCGTGTTGAACCACTTAATTGCATATATAAAACAGTAGCAGCAGCAGCTTCAGTTTCCTCCTCGTTCACATCCACAAAAGCCTTGTGGGACACTTTGGACACAAACAGCTCCTTGCTGCCAGACATACCTGTCCCAGGTAAGAAAAGACACATTGCAGAATTATATACCGTAAATACATAACATATAATTAAAATAAATATCAGTATTCATTAATAAGAGTCTGGCTATGCGACTGCATCTTCCTCCTTATTTCATGTAGTTTATAGTTTTCCTCCAGAGAGGATGGATCAATAAACTGTTGCCTGGATCTGACATATGACAGAGGTCATCGCTGCAGCATCTGAGCACAGCTGGTTGTTCTGACAGTCAATCAAACTACATCTGAAACATCTCAGTCTCCTTCCACATGTCTCACCAGAGAAGTCACACTTTGTCTGGTCAAAAGCGTCCACCATGCCCATCCTGCTCAGGACTTTGTTCAGGTCATACGTCTCCTCCAGCTTGAACTGAGGCAGCTTCACCACGACCTTAGAGCGTTTCATCTTCTCTGGATGAGTCCACTCCATGAATTTCTCATAGGTCAGATGTTTCTCCAGCTGAATGGATAATATATCAATCACCAGATGTGTCAAAGTAAAGATAGAGATGAATTCATCTGTGAGACTGAGAGAGTCCTACCTTCTCCAGACCTGTTGTATTGTCTTCTATGTCTTTAGGTAAAATGATGATCATGCTCAGTTCCTGCCCTTTGTAAGGCAACTCCAGGATCTGTCCAGCAGAAACATTTCAGACATTACAGCAAACAAAAACACTATGAATTCACTGTCAGTGTTTATATAAAGTTTGATGACTCTGTTGGATAATCAGGTAATGTGAATCACTACCTGAGAGTTGACTTCATCAATGACGTTGAAGCAGAAATATTGGTTTTGATGCATCATCTGCACTGGTTTTGTAGTTTTCTTTAGACACACATAAAACATGTTTAGAGTTAATTCAAAGAAAAACAAGACTGGCAAAAAGAGAAGTAAACATTTATTTTTAATTCAATCCCTGAAAAACTTTGTTAATGTTCCGTCACCTTGTTGAGTCTGAACTGTTCCTCTTTAGTATCACATTTCCAGAACGGTTCATCCCAGGCAGCTTTAAGGTAGATGGCATTAACCAGAACCATCTTGGACATGTTGTCCACTTCGCCCTCAGCAACAATATCCTTGATTTTACCTGGTGGCAACATGGAGGCAAGATGGATCAGAACCAACACCAGAGAGCATGCAGCTTTTAACATGACAATACCACAATGTTCCACTAGATGATATTGATCCTTAGAGTTCATCGTCATGTTGTGTGAACTAGTTTTGGGGTCATGTCATGAACTGATGGTGTGTGTGTCAGTGTGTGTGATCCACCTTGTGTCTGTTCCTCCACCCAGCTGTTGATCTTGACCCTGGCTTCCTCACTGCTGGTTCTGAAGTCCACAGCCTCCAGCTCTGAGTTGTAGTGAGTCTTTGTTTGGGTTAGAAACTCCTGGAAGCACAAACAGGAGATCCATGAATTCATCCTGAAAACGTTCACTACATATCCACCTTTCACGGTGGATATGTACAACTTTCTGCAACTTACCTGCAGAAAGTTGTAGGATTTCTCTCCATACAGTCTGTTGGCAACACTGAGAGCAAATTGAGCTTCTGGCTTATTCATCTCACTCAGCAGTTTGGCAAACAGAGGGTGGATGTCATCTTGGCAATCCTGGGTTTTCAAGCACTGCGGACAAAATTTAACAAAATTACATACACGCCTCTACATTTTTTTTTTCAGCTGCATCTTGTTCAATGGATAAAGATCACCTCTGATATCTGAGTGGCTGTGTCTCCTCTGGCTCCCAGCAACACCATAGCCAGAGCTGAAGAGATGCTGAAAGGAGAGAAGAAGATGTTTGCAGTGTTGTTGTTCTCACTCAGCTTCCTGAGCAGAGCCAGAGAGAAGGTGGTGTTGGCCTTGGAGAGAGAGCTGGAGGAGGCCATTGTTTCTGAAATAAACCAAGGATAAAGCAATCATTTTCAAGCTGCATGACTTTGTTCAGACTAGTTTTCATTCCTCACTAAATGGCGAGTCTCTACTGACACACTAGTCATCCACCCTTCCTGACACAGTCAGTCTAAAATTTAACTTATCTATGTGTGTGAGCAGATCCCATTCATGCCATAAATGTTTCGCTATTAAACGGCACCATAGAATTTTTATATATTCCCAAGAGAAAGAAAGCTTTACTTACTGAGAGATCCGTGTTGTCTTGACGCGATCAGAAGTGTTTCCGTGGCAAAGAGAGAACGACTCCTCGCAGTGTTGTTTTCAGGTGAGCACACTCAAGTCAGCACATTCCTTCGTGTTTTCATTTCTGCGAGTGTTGTGATTGGTCCTTTCGGGTGAGATAGGTAGAGGGAACTGGTTCTTGGAACCGCCGAGCCTAAACTCCTCCAACTTTGAGTTTGTGTTTTTATCAGGTCCTGTTTAATTTTGTTTAAAAGCAGAAAATCAGATATCTGCATATTTCTGCCCTGCGGCAATAGGGATTTTTAAGTGTGTCTAGGTAACCAGAAGAGTGACTGTGACCAATGACCTTTTAAAAATCTAGGTCATATTTATTTTGTAGATTAACCTACTTATGAGTTCATCATTTAGAACGATTTGGCTAAGATTGTGTCGAGAGAAGAATTGATTCACGTTTTTAGATTAAGTTTCCAACTAGTTTAACCTAGTTTAACTTGTCACCTAATTTATGACAGAACTTCCCAAGAACAGGAGATATTTCTCTTTCCTTTCCATCCTGAGGCAAAGTGGTGGCACCTCCTCTATTTGCAAAGAACCGGAAAATGCTGAAATACCCGCTGGAAGATTCATTAAGCCACATAACATACAAGCCAGCAGCAGCAGAGAAATCCCAACCTGGACACAGCAGAGCTGAAGGAAAGCAGAATGTTACGTCTTAATAGAAACGCTCACAGCACCTTTGAAAACTGGTAGAGTTGAAGTTTATCCCATGAAGTATATTTGACTATTAGCTCAAGTATAGCAAGTTCTGCTATGTACCATGCAGTAGTGTACTGGAAAGTATGCTAAGTTATGCTAAGTATACCCATCTACATACTGTCAATGTACTAAGTACATACCTGTAGTTGTTTTTGGTTTATTAAGAATCTTTAAAGTATACCACACATGCACTCTTATCTGTGCTACCAATTCTCCATTTACATTCTTCTAGTCTCTATTTTTGCTGATATAGTTATAGTTTAAGTACAATTTTAGGAATTGTATGGTATGATCTGGTTGAACGCTAGGTTTTTCCTGCCTTCTGCTCAATTTAATCCACATCATCTTTGAGTATCGCTAGTTAGCTACACTCACACACAAATATTTGCCGGTCATAAAACGCCTTACTCATCAAAATTGATCAACATTCCAACTTTCCTTTTAGAAAAGATTTGTTTTTAAGAGGCTTGATATGTCAAGGTGCCTCAGTGCAAGTTTATTTGTGAAGGATTATTAACAAACAGATTTAAAATGATTTGCAGGAAGAACAAAGGAACAGAGGTAAAGCAATAGATACATCAAAAAGACAAACCATTGTATATAAAAACATGTAACATCACATAAAGGTAAACAGCTGACAGAATTTAAACACCTGAGATTACAGCAAACAAAAACACAGATGGTTTATAGAATTTTAGTTCTATAAACCATGTTAGTTTTCTTAGTGCTTTAACTCAAATAAATGGTCCCTTTTTCTCATTTTGTATTTTTAACTATCAAAATAGAAATATATTAATTTTCTACTTTAATAACTTTTACAACTTGTATTCTACACAAATAATACATACTTTTAAAACATTTAAGCCTGCATTTGTATCCACTGTTTTAACAGAATAATTTATCTCTTATACAAAAAAAATCTACTCTTTAACTTATCTCACATTTATCACATGCATGAAAATATATTTTAACTGACCTGTGATATAGAACAGATGAATCACACACGATGAGCTATGTGCCAACCTGCCCACATTCCCCCTAGCGGCTGTTTGTGGAATCGCATTGAATAACTGAAATATTGCCATAAGAAATAATAAAGTTGGGGTGCCTGTTTTTACACTATAAGTAACAAATTGTTACTTATAACAGCTTTTTTCCCCTAGCAAAAATATTTAACTTTCAGTTCCACTGTAACATATTAGAGTTTGAACAGCTCATGAACTTGGCCCACAGCTTCAGACACAGCAGCAGCAGCAGATTCTTCATCATGTCCACGTGCTCACACTGAACATGTGAAGCAAAGTGAGTTAATTAATGAGGTTATGTGACTTTTGAAAGGGTAAATCATGGACCATTATTTGCACTATGGAAATGAGTTCTCAGTCAAATTTATGTCTGGGCTTTGACTGGAACACCCCAACATATTAATGTGGTTTGATGTGAACTTGTCCAACTCCAGGCTTCCAGTTCTTCCATCCTGCAGCTTTTAAACGCATCTCTTCACCTGACTGCAGCTAAAGTGGTAAATAAGGTCCAGCTGTGTGATTTAGTCTGAGTCAAACTGCAGATGAGGATTAAATTTAGAGCTTATTATTCCATAAACTGTGTTGTGCTTCTGCCGCCTCTCATTAGGTTCTGTAATGTGAGTCTTTCTGTTTAAAGATGTTCTACTAGCAAACCACAAAGAAGAAGACAGGAAGTAGTTGTTGGAGGATGGCATAGTGTGTTTTTAATGATCTATCATGTTAAACCTTTAGTCGTGTTTCTTATTTAATGGAAAAACTGCAATTCTGAAATTGTTTTTCAACATTAGCAGAATATTGATAAAGTTTTTATCACATTGTAACAGAAAGAGCAACTGTCAGTCTCTGGAAACAAGATGGCCGCTTCAGTGCACATGTTGGAGAGAAAACCCAGAACCAGAACAAAACCCTTAGCGCTGAACTGTCAGTATGATGTCATCCAGCTTCCTGTTGGGGAGTGGGGGGCGGAGCTTAGCAGCAGAGTCCAGAGCATCTCCTGGCTCCTAATTGGGCCAGGAGATGCAGAACCCAGCTGGTACCTGGTTCTGGTTCTGATTTAGCACCTGTAGTACTAAGACTACATCTACCAGATGACACAGAAATCACTGTTCTTCTGCACCAATAAGAAAAAGATGGCGTCTGATTGGGCGAAGGAGCAGCACTGCTAGATTATCTACTTCCTGATTGCTTCTCAGAGGAAGTGACATCACTAAATGGCCGAACGTCTCAGAGGATTTTAAAAACTTTTGGAATGATAACTATTTCATGCTTCTGGATGAAAAAGAATCAGAAAAAAATATCAACTTTAAATCCGATTAAAACTCCACGAAGACACTAAATGGATCTGAGTTTGAATTCGAACTTTATTGAACCAAAGAGAAACAACATTAGACACTAAATAACAGACATGAGAAAACAAACAGGATGAAAATCTTTCAGGTTAGAGGTGGGAACTCGAGTCACATGACCTGGACTTGAGTCGTAAACATTAAGACTTTATACTTGACTTTTACATCAGTAACTTGGGACTTGAATTGGACTTGGACCTGTTTACTTGAAAAGACCTGCTATTTTACCCAAAACCTAAAACTCAAAACATATTTATGAAGTGGGCCCCATAAATTCATTTTTCTCATTCCGTATTGACAGGCGCAGCTTTCACTTGTATGCTGCGCTTTGTCACACTATTTAAATCCGCATCAATTTAGGCAGCGGATAAATTGATGCTATATAAATTGCAACAATTTAACACTTGTTGGCTCAGGATAGTCGGTGGATAGTGAGCGGGGGGTCCGGATCAGAAAGCAGCTTCTGCACCTGAACTCAGGGAAGAGCGTTTCCCTCTGACCCGTTGTAATACTGAACCGGATCCAGTTCCGCCAGAGCATGGATGGTGTGTTTGAAGACCTCTACATCGGGAAATGTTACTGACAATAAATAGATTTATTTACTGCAGTCAGTGCATTAAGTCTAGTTTTTCTTTTTAATACTTTGGTTATTGCACATGTTTCCAATTTTTTACATTTTATATGTAATTGCAACATTGTTTAAAAAGAGACTTGAAATTCCAAGTTTCAGACTTGGGACTTGACTTTTGCCCGTCTTTACTTGAGCCTTGACTCGGGACTTGAGGATAAAGACTCGAGCCTTACAAAACACTGACTGACAAAACATGATCCAGTCAGTTTGAGTCTTTTTGGACTCAAACTGTTGTGGCTTCAAACTCTTGAGGATTGGCAGGAAACCGAGACGATTCTCTACAGAGATCAATCTATCCACTTCAACCTGCAGAGAGAAAAATGATGAAGAGAGCAGATCAGTGAGTGTTTCCAGCCTCTCTCCAGCAGCAGTCAGTGACACAGCACATCCAGTAGAAAGAGCAGCAGAGCATTCAGAGAGCTCTAGTGGGAACACTGGGTCAAATAGGAGATTCTCACAAAGGACTTCAGATCTCACTGGGTTTGCTGTTGGGTAACTCTGTATGCGTGGTTGATGGATAAACGGATCTCCAAGATATGTCTTGCATTTTTAATAAACTTTGATTGATTTTAACTCACTGGCTCTTCCGGAATCTCCTGCATCAACAAAACGTAGCTGGAGACATGCCAACCGGTTTGGTTACATCTACTTACCATACGTCCTTTACAAGATCCTTCAGCTGCTCAACATCCGAATCCTTCAGGCCGTTTCCTTCCAGGCACAATCCAGTCAGATGGGACGGGTTGGACTTCAGAGCCGAAGCCAGATAATCACAGCTGACCTTCGACAGACTGCATCGCTCCAATCTGAAAGAATAAAAGACGTGAGCTGAAGCCAACAGGACGTGGGTTAACCAGTCTGACAGAACCAGTCAAAGAGTCACATTAATGTTAATGCCAACATGCTGCTGCTGACTTCAGCTCTTAAACTCTGTCAGCTCCACCAGAAGCTCCATCAATACAAACTCGGTTTCTGCAGCAAATCATTCAAGTTTCACACAAAACTGACAAGTCAGGGGAGGATATCAACAAATGGAGATTGATGCAGAAAAATGCAACTATTTGAATAGCAAGTTTCAGTACATTATGACGCTTTTAATACTTTTGAATTAACACTTCATGACAGCAGTTGTAACACCAGTTCATGGCTGGTGTTATGTTTGTGACACTTATCAGTCTTATGATCAAATAAAGTGTTACCACAAAAACTTTAACTGGATCAAAACGGTGAGGAAGAAAGGTCTTTACCATGAAGACCGTCAGTGTGGATCAGTAGAATATCAGCCAGATGCCTGCAGTTCAGTGGCAACACTCGCATCAAAGATATCAACATCATTCTAAAACATGGCCACTTGCCTCAGCTTCTCTAGTTTACACTCTGGATTCTGCAGAAAACCACAGAGCTCGTTTACTCCGGCATCTTTCAGCTCTCTGTTCTGGCCCAGCTCCAGTCTGGTCAGATGGGATGGGTTGGACATCAGAGCTGAGACCAGATAATCACAGCTGATCTTTGACAACTTGCAGCTCCAGAATCTGAATAAAGGACAAAAGCAGCTCCATCAATTATTCACAAAGCCATGGAAACATGAAGTCATAGAGAATATTTAATGTCAAAATGACGTTAGGAGCTGAAACAGCCAGAACCAGAACTTGGTACTGGGTCATGTTGTGTTGGAGGAGTTTAGTCAGTAAAACATCTGACTATTGACTTCTGGGGTCATCCTCATTACCTCAGAAACATCAGCAATAAACTAAAACATGGTTTCTTACATTAATACTTGTAGTTTACATTCTGGATTCTGTAGAAAACCACAGAGCTGCTTCACTCCAGCATCTTTCAGGTCATTGTGGCTCACATTCAGTTCAGTCAGATGGGACGGGTTGGACTTCAGAGCTGAGGCCAGATGATCACAGCTCATCTCTGACAAACTGCAGTGCTCCAGTCTGAAAGAGTAAAATATGTAAGACTTCAGCAGATGAAATGAAAGAATAAAACCAGTAAAAATCAATGAGGTTAGTATTTTTCATTTCTTGTACATCAGTATTTGTTTCTACAGAAACAAAAACAACAATCTGCGAATTTCAAGATAGCGCTGCAGCCTCTGCTCTTTGCTCACTCGTATTTTTTTGTGTGTTTCCGTTTCCATCCTCCAGCCACTTTTCCACTGAGAGGAGCTCTTAAACACCAGGGACTGATCTCTGGTCAGTTTCTCTCCGTTTTTTTTACTGAACCAGAGAGGTTCTCTGAGATCCTGGCCAGAAGCTCAGCAGCACTCTGTGGAGAACTGGTGAAACCGCAGCGGCTCGGCTCCATCCATCCATCCTCCCGGTGAACATCTGATCTCGGGGGAACCAAACTGAAGGACTGCTCCTTCTCTGCTCCATCAAGTCCAAACTTTCAGCGATCCGCCTCACTCTGCTTCACTGAAACATCCTGGACAGAGAGCTTCCACTGCCAGGGGCCCAGCTGCTTGGAGTGGATGGCAGAGTTTCTCCTCCTTCACTCTGCTGGCTGTTTCCATCCCTCCATCATCACCTCTAAGGCAGGAAGTGACCTCTCTGAACTGATTAAAATAAAACTCCCAGACTCTCTCCTCGTGGTTCTGGGTGAGGAAATCAGAGTCAGCTGCTCAGCTGGAAACAGAAAGTATGTCGGTACAGGAGGCCTTCCTCTGCTCATCTGCATACATGTATGCAAAGATTTAGATTTGATTTATCACTGCTCAGACTCACAGTAGCTAACGTTGGATTTTTTGAGATCTTTATCATAGTTTACCGTTTTGTGTCTGTAGTTGAGCTTTGATGCGACCGATGGAAACCAAAATCCAATTCCTTATCTGAGCTCACAATTTTTGTGAATAAAGTTGATTGTGAGTGAGACGTGTCTCTAGTTTAGTGGCAATACAACTTTCACATGACAAATATCAGCAATAAACCAAAACATGGCTACTTGCTTCAGTTTCTGTAGTTTACATTCTGGATTCTGTAGAAAACCACAGAGCTCCTTCACTCCGGCGTCTTTCAGATTGTTTCCATTCAGGTCCAGTGCAGTCAGATGGGAAGAGTTGAACTTCAGAGCGGAGGCCAGAGAAGCCCAGCTGAGCTCTGACAAATAGCAGCTCTTCATTCTGAACAGAGAATAAAAGATGTGAGCTGAAACCAAAATGCTGCAGGTTAAACCCAAAATGTGAACAAATTTCACTGAATGCAACAGTCACAGAAACACGATCCTACCTGATCCAGTAAAATTGGCTTAAAGAGTTCAAACCAGCAAAACTAGAACATTTCAACCATTCTTTTTGGGCATTAAGAACCACCATGAAACATGCACATCACAGTGCGATTAAAATATTTTATTAGTTAATTAGAAAAAACAAACCCCAGACTCTTCACTATGCTGACTGGATTCTCCAGGATTTCACACAGATGCTTCATTCCAGGGTCTTTCAGGTTGATGATCTTACTTATTTCCAGTTCAATCAGATGAGGGTTGGACTTCAGAGCTGCAGCCACAACTGCACATTCAGCATCAGAGAGTTTAAAGCCACCAAGTCTGTGATTGGAGAAGAAATAAATATCAGATTAAAATATAATAAGTGATTTCATCATCTGATGAACATCTGAACATCAATATGCTGAGTTTGACATGATAGAGAACCTCTGCAGTTCAGGATTAAACTCAAGGTTCTGGTTCTGATCATGTCAAACTCATCCTGCTTCAGCTGAAAAGCTTCAGGTTGTTCTGGTCGTCCTCCAAAGCGGCTCAGAAGAGATTCTGGTGTTTCTGAACCGTCTGGACTGGATCAAACCTCTGGTCCAGGTGACCCATAATTTGTCAGACATGATCTCTGCAGGTGATCTTCATTAATATGTCTAAACATTGATTGGCATTTAGATGGTAAACAATTTAGGAAAAAACATGAGTCTTAAGACTCATTTTCTAAAGCTATAACATAACCAATGTGTTTTTAACATTTACATGGAGGTTAATTCACTGAAAAAGAATTGAAAGATGCCTTGAACTCAGTTTTATAGAAATATACCATGACGGTATTTTTTTTAAACCCTGTCATTTAAAAAGGGCAGACAAAGAAAAAGTCTAACAACGCCTAAATATCAGGTAATGTCCCAACGAGTGAAGAGATGTTTAGATTGAAAATGTGTCTCCTCCTGATTGTCTCTTTCAAGGAAATAGATGTGTTCTGGAGTTTAAGGTTTTCTATTAGATTCAATGGCACATGAAAACGTATAAAACATTAAAACATTTTTAAAATGATCAAAATATTGGGTGTAGCGGCATTGCAGGGGTAAAGGATCATCGCTACACCTCCCTATGTATGTTTGGAGCCATTAGTCCTTGACACAGCTGTCACAGGTTCGAGTCCCGGCCTGCTGACCTTTGCCACATATCTTCCTCCTCTCTCACAGCACACTTTCTGTCTGAAACTGTTCAGTAACAGGCACTAGAGCCAACAAAGCCTTTTATTTATTTATTTTTTTTTAAAACCTCAAAAGCAAAGGTTTCAGCAGAGCTCTTCTGAATGAGCTGAAAGTTTAGATGTTTGAAATAGTTCAAAATATGCAAGATGAAGCTGTTTAAGACCAAAACAACAGAAGCAATTTATACACAATAGTGCTGAATCAGCATTCACACAAAGAAGACATCTGGACTCACCGAGCCTTTCTGCAGTTCGTCACAGCTAGAATCAGCCTCCGTTGTCCCTCCACTGATGTGTTGTACTTCTCCAAGTCCAACTCATCCAGAACCTCCTCTGACATCTGAAGCATGAAGGCCAGAGCTGAACACTTGATCATAGAGAGACTCTTTTCTGATCTGCTCTCTGATTTCAGGAACTGTTGGATCTCCTGATGAACTGAGAGATCCTTCATCTCCATCAGACAGTGGAAGATGTTGATGCTTCTATCAGGAGGTGAATGTATTCCTCCTTTCTTCAGATTATCTATAATTTTCTGGATGGTTTCTGGACTGTTCTCTGTCTGACCCAGCAGGCCTCCTAACAGTCTCTGGTTGGACTCCACTGTGAGACCATGAAGGAAGCGAGCAAATAGGTCCAGGTGGCCATTTTTACTTCTCAGAGATTTCTCTGTGACTTTTTTCATAAAGTCCTCCAGAGATTTTTCCCTGTATGGTTTTTCCAGGAACGTCTTCACCACCTCCGACTTCCTGCTGGTGAAACAGTGAAACATGTAGGCTGCAGCCAGAAACTCCTGAATGCTCAGGTGAACAAAGCAGTAGATTGATTTGTGGAAGATCACACTCTCTGTTTTGAAGATCTCTGTACAAACTCCTGAGTACACTGAGGCCTCAGTGACATCCAAACCACACTGCTCCAGGTCTTCTTGGTAGAACATAATGTTTCCTTTCTCCAGATGTTCAAATGCCAGCCTCCCCAGCTTCAGAAGAAATTCCCTGTCAGCCTGGATCAGCTTTTGTGGATTTTTCTCATGGTACTTATTCTGCTTCCTCTTTATCTGGACCAGCAGGAAGTGTGAATACAAGTCAGTCATGGTCTTGGGAAGCTCTCCTCTCTGCTCAGAGGTCAACATGTTCTCCAGAACTGTAGCAGTGATCCAGCAGAAGACTGGGATTCCACACATGATGTGGAGGCTCCTGGAGGTCTTGATGTGGGAGATGATTCTGCTTGACAGTTCTTCATCACTGAACCTCCTCCTGAAGTACTCCTCCTTCTGGGTATTGGTGAAGCCTTGTACTTCTGTCACCCTGGAAATGCATAAAGGAGGGATTTGATGGGCTGCTGCAGGCCTGGAAGTTATCCAGATGAGAGCTGACGGAAGCAGGTTCCCTTTGATGAGGTTTATCAGCAGAATGTTGACTGATGACTTCTGTGTGACGTCAGAAACCAGCTGGCTGTTGTTGAAGTCCAGTGAAAGTCTGCTTTCATCCAGGCCATCAAAGATGAATAGAAGTTTGCAGACAGCCAGTTGTTCTGCTGGGAGCTTCTGAAGTGTTGGATGGAAAACATGGAGCAGGGTGAGAAGACTATGCTGCTCACCTCTGATCAAGTTCAGCTCTCTGAACGAAAGCATAACCACCACACTGACATCTTGGTTCTTCTTGCCCTCTGCCCAGTCCAGGGTGAACTTCTGCACTGAGAAGGTTTTTCCAACACCAGCAATGCCGTTGGTCAGAACCACTCTGATGGCTCCATGTTGGTCAGGGAAGGCTTTAAAGATGTCATGGCAGCTGATTGGAGAGTCATGGAAGTTCTGGATCTTGGAAGCTCTCTCCAGCTGCTTCACCTCATGTTGAGTATTAACCTCTTCACTCTGTCCCTCTGTGATGTAAAGATCAGTGTATATCCTGTTGAGGAGGGTTCTACTTCCTATTTCATCACTTCCTTCAGTCACTCGTTCACATCTCCTCCTCAGAATGACCTTATGCTCCTCTAGAACCTCCTGCAGACCAACATCTGCTGAAACACAGAAGAGAAACAACTGAAATAACAAACATAATTTTGTGTAATTAGGTTGGAACAAATCCATGTGGAACATTAGGAGGTGTTATCATGATAAGGTCTCTGACTTTACACAATGTGATGCTAACCAATTGGACCCATCCACAGAACCAGAAGATTGTTCTATTGTCAGACAGCAGATTTCTGCCTCTGTTTTGTGACTTTTACTTGTTCACTGTGAGGATCTGATTCACAAACCAGATCAGATGAATAAATGTTGAAGGAAACATGGCCATTAAAAGTAGCAGCTTTAAGCAACATCAACTCTTCTGTATCATGTCACCATTATCCTCATTTTGATGTTCCTATCTGACCTTCATCCATAAACAGCAGCTACAGACAAAAAAACCTTTTATTTATTTTTTTAAAAAAAGGAACAAAACCTCTAAAAATCAAAGGTTACAGCAGAACTCTTCTGAATGAGCTGAAAGTTTAGTTGTTTGAAATAGTTCCAAATATGCAAGATGAAGCTTCTTAAGACCAAAACAGAAGCAATTTATACACAATAGTGCTATAATTAGCGCACAATTGTGCTTCTTTCTTTAACACAAAGAAAGAAGAAAGTTTTCCTCCCAGATTTTTCAGCCTTAATGAAATAAATCTGGAGGATGTGTTTTAATATGCCAGCTCATTGTATCTGGTAGTACTAACATTTTCATTCAAAGAGTGGATTGCATGTTTAAACAGAATAATTACTAATTGTTGTATATGTAAAAATACATACATTGTAATCTGTAATTTATTCTAAGAGTGAATCAGGGTTTCTGTCTCTCAGACTTTCCTTTTCTCTGTTAAAGTAGCAATACAGTAAGTTGCTTTTTCACCTTTTTGTTTTCCTGCATCAAAATTCCTTCCAGTTTTTCTGAGATGTTCAATTTTAATGCATTTAGCACAAACAGCTCAAACAGATCCATTTCAAATGAAACCCAGCAGGTTGTTGGGTTGAACACATTTGTTCCATTTACAGCTGGAAACAGATTTAGCTGAAATAATTGATCACTTTAGGACTTTTCAAGCCTTGAATTTCCAAATCCCAACTAAAGATGTTGAATTGGTCCAATAGACGGCAGAAGGAAGTTCTGATCGGAGGTGTTCAGTCTCACCTGGAGAACAGCTGCTCTGATTGGCTTTCAGCAGTCCGGCTCCTGTTCTGGGTCTTTTCCCACTCTGGGGACAGCCGGATGGTCCAGATGGAGCAGACTGGTCACAGTAGGACCTGATGCACTCTCTGCAGAACCACTCTCCAGAGCTGGTAGAGACCGGATCCACCAGAACCTTCTGACACAAAGCACAGCAGGACGGCTGCTCCTCCTCACCAACGCTGCTCCTCTTCCTCTTCCTATGGAGACATTTCATCATCACTGAAAGAGTTCACTAACAACAAGATGGAAAATCAGCTGTGACTCAATGCTTCTTGTTTTTTTTTTAAAATATCGTTGGTACTAGGAATCTTTATTTGCCACTGAATTGCGAGAAAAGCAGTTTGTGAGAGAGGAGGCAGATGTGATGAAGGTCCACAGGCCGGGACTCAAACCCGTGATGTCCATGTCAAGATCTGAGGTCTCTGTTCATTGGCTACACACTCCACCACCGCTCCACCCACCAGCCCACCACCATCTAATGGCCCACCACCATTAGATAAACCAGCTGAGTCAGACCAGACAGGACTGCAACAGATAACTGGCCAGCTTTTCCGTCTCTGCTCCCACACACACTAGAGAGAAGAAAATTCCCTAAACGCATATCATCAGACAATAATCGATAGTAGAGTGTGTGACAGCAAGGGCAGCTGCCACACAGAGATGTTGAATGGCAATTGTTTTTCTGTTAATTTTCTTTTTTAGTTTACATATTAATTAGTGAATAGATTTTTATTTTAGATTGAAATTAACATCGCAGTCTCCCTGGGATGTGTGGATTCCCAAATGTGACAGCCAGAGAGACGCTGAATGGACTCGAAAAATATTCTTCATTTATAACAAAAGCTGTTCAGAATTGATGAACTGGGCCCAAAACAGAGGTCAACATAATAAACTGCAACTCAGGTAACACCACAAAGAATTCGGGCACAAACTGACCTCACAAACAAGGCATGAGGGGAACTTAAATAGTGGCTGATCAGACCACTGATTACTTATCAAAACGCTTCAGTCCAACACGTAGCGAAACAATCAAAAACATTTATCAGAAAGGAGAACTTTGGACTGAACTTCCTTCTCATCAGAAAACCTTCCTGGAGCTGGTTGGACATCCTGAAGCCTTCTGTTCTACTGCTGAGCCTCTCAGCTTAAAGGCCAGTCTTGGAAAAGGAATTTCACAGCCCTCAGCACTGGAGATGGAAGTATTTTTGCATTAAATACTTCTCCAGTACCGTCTGGCGGTTGGCTTGTCCTTCTGTTTACTGGAACTTGTTAAATAACAGTCCACATCCAGTACACATCACTTGGTAGCACATTACTGCTACCAAGTTGTAGAAACTTGTATTATAACTGAGCAGCTGAATTCTGACAGCAATATCTCTGATTTCTGTAAACTTTACTAAACCAGGTAGGTAAAAACCTGCGGGGTTCTTGCGGGACCTCTAGTTGGCGCTGGCGGCCCAACTAAATGGTTAAGAATGGCTGATTTTATGTAGCTGATAGCCTGTGATATCATTCATACTTGATATCAGTTTCTAACAGACATCTTACCTTTGGTCCGGGAATCCAGGATAATTACTGAATATCAAAGGGAGTTCTCTGGATCGGTCACTCTTCATAGAAACGCCACTAGGTGATGGAGAGACTGCTCTGTTCTCCTCTGAATTCATCCTCCATTTCCTCTGAGTCTCCTGGTGTGAAGCCTGTCTGTGAGGGAAACAGAGACACTCAGTCACCATCGGATTCACTTCCAGTTTACCCAGTTAGCTGCTCTCTCAACTGTCCAGTAAACCAGAAAGACTATGCTGAACTCACTTTGTGTTATCTTACGAAGCTAGACAGCTAGCTAACAAAAATAATCCAGTCCTTGTTGTTTTCTTGTCTATTTTGTAAAAAGACAAATAGTGACCAAGGATCAAAACGCGTGTGAATGATGGCCGACAACACCACACGTACAGCATGACAAGCTCCGCCCAACTGACCAAACCAAACACACGAACAATGTCCACTAGGTGGCAGTACATTTCACTTACAACTTTGGAAAACCAAACAAAAAATAATAATGGAGTCAGCACAAAGACCTTTATAGCTTACTGGGTAAAGCTAAACATGTTTTTTTTTGTTTTGTATTCCCTTTATTTAAACAGATAAAAAAATTAAAATGCGATCTGGATCTAATTTTCAAGAGGAACCTGGGCAGAAATTTGCAACCAGTGTTGAAGTTTTTTTCATTTTTGATTTGACCACCTCTGTTTTTGGATGTTTTCCACTATGCAGAAGATACTTGTATCATCTGCAAATATAATGTATTTTATCAGGGTTGATACTTTGACTATGTCATTTGTATACAAATTGAATAAGTTGGGGCACCAGCACTCATCCCTGCGGAACCCCACAAGTTATGTTTAATAAATCTGATTTCTGATTACTTGAGTTTACAAATTGTTTCCTTTGTCCAAAGTAGCTTCTACTTTAATACTACGACCTAATTCCATACCTTTCCAGTTTTTTTTAGCAAGATGTCATGATTGATAGTTTCTAAGGCTTTCTTGAGATCTAGAAATACACCAATTGCAAATTTACCTTTATCCAAATTATAAAGGGAAATTCTTATTAAAAGAAAAATAATTTCTTTTAATGCCATCAGTGCCATTGAAGTTGATCTGTTTTCTCTGAAACCATGTTGACAATCTGTCGGAATGTTATGCTTTTCAATGGTACACAGTATTCAATGATTGAGTTGAATACTGGTCAAAGCATTCATATATAAAACACCTCCATAATCCAGGAGTGTTAAGAATGTTACTAATTTTGTTCTGGCTTTGAGAGAAAAATGGGATCCATTACGATAAAACCAATCCTCCTTTTCAATGTTTGTAACAAATTTGCTGTGATTTTAAAAGAAAGTCCTTTAACTAAAATAAATGTGTGCACCTTGAGCAGCGTTAAACAGCAAAGGAATCTCAACATGATAGAAACATGTTAAAAAAGAGGAACGTTTGAAAGTTTCTACACATCAGAACATGAATTTTCCTGGAACCAGAACCTGTTCTCTGACCTTTCGGGAGAAGGAGGATGATTGCTTGGCTCACAGTCCATCTCTAATCATTCTTTATATTTCTGCAGAAAATCCGTAACACTCAGTTCCCATTGGCAGCTGAACTGACCTGAAAACAGAAATCTGGTTACTTCTGAGGTCACACGTGAACACAGAGGCTGGAGAAACACAGAAAACATCCCGTAATAAGATCTTCACATGATTCTGTTTCGTTTTGACTTCTCATTTATAATTCATAAGTTCATCCTAAACCAATAAACATTATTGCAGCGGTACAGATGCTGAGCTGTTAGTGAATTTAATGATGGCAAAGTTTAGCAATGTAGCAACAAGAGAAAACTATGTAGAGATCCAATTAATGATTTAACTAGTAGTGTTTTCCATGATTAGCTAAAGACTAATTTGCACTTGCATATTCACATTTATAACTATCTTATTCACAAGTTATTTTTATCTGTATGAAAAGAAAAAATATATACATTATATGTCTGACAAAATGCGCCACAAACAGCACAAAGAGGAGAAATGAGAGTTCATTAACATGGACTAAACACTTCAGGGCAGAAAACACTCAATTTGATCATTTTTATTCTTTTTAACGTGTTCTTGTTTACCTGGTTGAAAGATTTTGTTTTTAAAATGACAATTTTGGGCCTTCTGATTCGGTGGATGACCCTCTCTCTCCTAAAGTCCTGATGATTTTTGTCAACTGAACACATTCTTCATAATTATTATGAAAAGTTTTAGCTGGAAGGCTGAATTTGTGCAGACGGCCTTGTGTCTGGAGGAGGCCACAGGGCGCATGCGTGATTATTCATTTTCTGGAGGGCCAAAAACTTTTTCAAGACATGTTTTTTTTTTCAGAGCGGAGACAAAGAACGTTCTATCCAGAGCAGTAAATGACAGCAGCGTAGTGAAATATCTGATATTAAATCGCATTTCCGCCTCCTCTCACTAACAGAGGTAATATCTAAACAGTAGAAGTTGCTGCGCAGCTCGGATCTAATTGAAGGGTTCGGACTGTTCTGTTCTCTCCTCTCCAGTCCGGAAACAGAGAAACGTTTAAAAACGGGTCGGGACCAGTTTGATAGAAAGAGTTCAAACTCACCTGAGCGACTGCTGAAGTTTGCACGGCTAAATAGAGTCCAGGACTGTTCTCACTTTCGATTTCTAACCCAACAGCTGGTTCTGTGTGCGCATGCGCAGTGTCTCTGCAGGTGACACATGCAATGAGGATGAGCTGAAGGAGAAGAAACAAGCAGCGACAGGAGAACGACTCCAAGAATGCTGTGTTCACAGAGAAGCTGCTCCCAAAGATCAGCCTTAGGAATTCAACAGTTTGTTCAGATCGCACGGGGAGGGACTGGTATTTAGTTCTGTTGGGTTCCAGCTCAGGAAGGAGCAAAAGGCAAAGAAACTGCAGAGAAATTATCAAAAAGGATAAGAACATTTATCATTCCTTCGGGGAGAGGGGAGTAAAAAAAATCTGTTTTAAAGAGTAAAAAATAGACATATGACAAAAATAAAAAGGTGGAATGAATATGAGAAACATATTTCTAGAAAATGCAAAAGTCACTAATTAAAAATCTTTGAGTGAAAAAGATGAGAAGAACTAATAATGATGAGATTAAAGGTCTATAAATGACATTTTATGTTTAATTGAGGAAAAAAAGGATAAAGAGAAGGGAGAGAAAATGTAGAAGATGAACTGAAATGTAAAGTTTAGGAGTCTGAAAGGGGGAAACCTCAGAAAGTTGGAGGGAAGATGAGAAAAGAAATGCTGAAGTAGAAATATCTAAATGTTTTACTTTGATTTAAAATTTTTATTTTAAAATATCAGTTCCGAAAACCACGAAAGAAAAAAAAAACAACAACTAACAAAAATAGAACAAAACAAACCGACAAAAAACTTGTGAAGTCGCACGCGAGGTCCATAGGAGGAACTCGCCGGAAGTGGCAGGACGCATCCTGGGACTCCGTCCAGGTTAAAATTGCCTGTCTGTACACAAAATCATGATGTATCAGAAAGATTATTTCCCCTTCACCGTCATTGATGAAGTCAACTGTCTGGTAATGAATCACATGGTGATTAGTCAGGTATCATATTCATCAATAGATTCATCAGACTTTAGCGCACCACTGTATTTCGTGATTTTAGCACGTAATGTATTAATTGTTTTTCTTTGCTGTAATGTCTGAAAAGTTTCTGCTGGACAGGTCCTGGAGTTGTCTTACAAAGGGAAGGAACTGAGCATGATCTTCATTTTACGTAAAGTAATCTTTTAATGTTTTCTGGTCAGTAATCCCTTGTGTGTAACCTGTCCCGCTGTGGTAATACAGCGCCCCCGCGTGGTTGTCTTAAAACACAACACTCGGATCAGTTTGAGTTCAAACAAGCTAACAGAGGCTTGGACGGGATGCGCTGGACAAACTGGAATATGATAAACAGACATTTACCCTCAACGTTCTGATAAATAAAGCTGCGATTTAAAAGGAATGAAATTTCGCTCTGAAGCTGAAGGTGAGTCCCATTTACTACGTGTGTCAGCTGTTCTCCACTCCAGCTATCCTTTGTAGCTTGCTAGCTTACGGTGAGCACGATGAGTCATTAGCTTATTTTTCCAGTCTTGTCAGAGATTGTAGTCCCACCGAACACTGTTCAAAGTTTCACCTTACTTGTTTAGTTTGCTCAGAGCGGTGTCAGGAAGCTATATTTTGCCGCTTTTATTAAGTCATTTAAAAATGCAGCGTAATTCGGCATGAAGCTATGCAGAGTTGGCTCGCTGAGTTCGGGTTGTAATATCAGCATCCTAGTCAGCACAGCAGCAGTATTCCCCATTGTGCAATGTTTTTGTTGGTAGTTGTGCCTGTCTTGACACTCAGGTGAACTCAGAATAACTCTGTAACATTCCACTGGAGGAGAAAGCGCTCATAAAATAACCTTCATTATGGGAAGATTGCTTATTAAACCGTCAAATCGCTTTCGTATTATTTATGCTAACATATGAGTGTTTTGCTGAGTCCCGTTTTCCAGGTCAGGTTTGCAATTCAATACCATGAAAGTGTTTTGTTGTCTCCATTTACACCTTTTGTTTTAGTGCTGAATGTGTTCACACATCTACAAACATTTTAAATCCAGGTCAGTCGTATAGGCAGGTCACGTGCTTTTTATTTGCAGACTTCTCCTATGGAAGTCCAAAAGTGCCCGGGATTCAATTTTAAAAAATCATTAATTGAGTGATTGATTTTAAAATTCTATAATAAAAAAATTGAGTGATGTATTTAATTAAGTATATTATGAATTTGTTATTGCAATGTTTTTTATATATTAAAACAAAAATAAGTATGTGTTTCTATTTTACTGTTTAGTATTTTTCATGGTTAGATTCTGCAAAAAAGAAAGATTTTTCAAAAATGAAGTCTTCAAAAACAAAAAAAGTCAATTTGATAACCTTGATTTATCAGTGCTATCATGTTGTAGAAATATTGAATTATAAATGACATGCGGCACATAATAATTCATCTGATTTGTGGCCCTTAATGCCACAAGCAGAACATAGATTTACCCGCATTTTAATCAATGTGATGTTTTCTCTGTCGTTTATTTTATTAAAAACATGAAAACACTTTTGTATTCCGTCTTCAGGGTGAATGTCATCCTGTCAAGCCGAGCGCTGCTGTTAAGCCCCGCCATCGTACTGCTGAGCCAAGCCAAGGTCTGCGTTTTTGTGGAAGGCCTCGGTTTCCACCGCCAAACTCAGGGAGATGGCTTCACCCTTCGTGCCTGTCCCAGTCCCTATGGACAGAGCGGTGTCCGGCGGCAGGCTTAGGCGGCCGCAGCGCGCCGCGTCTCTTGGGAGCGTCTCCAGTGGCTCGGAGTCCTCGTCCCCCATCACCAGGTCGGCGGGGGATGAACGGGGCCGGACCACCGGGGGGTCGGGATCGCAGCGGCAGTCGCGCTGCCCGGACAGGGCCAACCGCAGCCTGACGCCCCCGCCGCCACAGAGCTCCGTGACCCGGGTCAGGGTGAACGGGACGCTGGAGGCGTCCGTCCAGTACTCGACGTGCCCTCGCTCCATGTCGGACCCCGCCGGGAGCCAGCAGGCGGAGGAGAGGCCGATCACCCCCACCGTGCTGGGGTACGAGGTCATGGAGGAGAGAGCCAAGTTCACGGTAACAACCTCAAGATGCGATTGCCTAGCAACTGCTTTGAGGGAGGCTTTTTACTGATGATCAGTTCGAATGTACCGGGGGGGGGCCAAACTCTTTGGGCTAAATTCACAAGCTCAAAAGTTCTCACTGGTCAAGAAAAAACAAATTCATTTTTAAAAACTGAAACCACAAAAAAGTAGTTTTAAATTTTTTTTTACGAGTGACGCACACAAATCCACTTATGTCAGTTCCGATACCGATATCTGAGGTTTAGCATCCACCGATCGGATACAGAAAATCAGTCCCGAATTGATTCAAAACGTTTCTTTCTTTTTTCTTTTTTTTTTAAATACAGACAAAAAAATATAGTGGATTGCAAATGTATTTTATACGGCGCATTGAAATACACCAATAGCTTCACAAGCTCAGTCAAGCATGTAAAAACAACACAAATTTAATTTGTTCAGTGTGAAATAAATCAGAAAGAAGCGGAAACTGACAAAAAGCAACTGCAGCAAACCTTCTTTCAAACGGTTCAGAAAGTGCAGTTAGGAGTCTTTAATACATTGTGAAGCAAACAAAAAATAAATCAGTCCAGTGGCTGAAAATGGCTTTGAACAGCCATGAAAATGCAAATTCTCATACACTCCTAATAATCAGAGCTTTTTAAAGTGTCGAGAATAAGAATTGCGTGTTGTGAATTGACCGCAATGCTAACTGCACCGATAATCTACTTCTTTGCCGATTTTTACACTCAAAGCCGATCTTATCCACCAATGTCGTAAACCTCAGCAAAGGTCTAAAAATCAACCACTGCGCTTTTCTTTTCTCCCGTGAAAGAGGTTTGACTAACAAACCAGCCAACTAGGTCATGTCTGCACATTTACAGTTTACAATAGTCACACCTATTGATGCCAAATCAGCAACTTTCTTGATATATTGGACGACGTTTCAGACAAAAAAATAATGGTATCGGCCAAAATCAGAATCGGTAACTTAGGCTTTTTAAAAGATCGTTATTCGGGCAAAAAAAAAAAAAAAAAACCTCAATCGGCGCAGCCCTACTAAAATAACTCCATTTTATTTCACACGTTGCTACACGCTTACAGCTTTCATTTTCTGCAGGTTTACAAGCTCCTGGTGAGGAAGAGTCAAGACGAGAACTGGGTCGTGTTCAGAAGATACACCGACTTCTCCAGACTCAACGACAAGGTGCTTTTGATTACTTATTTTTCGTATTTAGGTTTTTTCTTGTTTGTTTTTTTTGCGCTTCCATGCAGCCATCCCGGACGTCAAGGATGTTTCCCGGTTCAATTTTCGTTATCTCTCGCTGGCATTTGCAAACTCTCTGTGATCGGGCCACTTTCTCTTAGGAAAGCGGTCAGAGCTGCACAGAGAAGCTTTCTGTTCCCGGCCCGACACAAGCTGGACGGCGCTCTCACGGCTCGGGGAAGGAATGTTTGATGCAGATTACATGCGCAGGAAATGTCAGTGGCCACCCGTGCCTGTCTGCGCATTTTTTCAGATTAAAGATAATAGGACAGAATCTACATATTCTTTGCTGTTTTTTAAAATCTTTTTCATGAGACACCTCCAAAAATCCTTCAGGATTTCTAGTTACTCTTCACGTCGATCCTCTCTGAGTATTTTTGTAATAGTGTCACATCTTACTTTGTTTTTCCACAGTTTGATTACGTCGTGTGAGCTTTTTTAGACTGTGAAGGTTGTTTTCCGGATCCTGATGTTTATCAACCTTTGGATTCTTGAGGCAAAATTAGAGACTTAAGTATTTAGTCATTGAGGTTTGTAGGTTTTCTGTGAAATGACCCGTTAGAGCAGCCAAATGGGATCTTCTAGTGTATAAAAGTTGAGTAATTTCCTAGTTTGTCCTCCTATGAAAAATTCAATCTCCCAGAGAGGCTGATGAGAATAGAGACCATGTTGGACTTGTTTTCTACAATGGTTGTTTCTCAATGGAGGGCGGATCGAAAGAAATCGAGCACTTTTGTCAGAAGCAGCTTATCACATTTCCTGGCAGAACTGCACTGGTATATATGGATAATTTTACCTGTAAAAGTTGTTGGTTTATGTATGTAAGTTTTTGTTCCCTGTGTGTGTTTCCCCCCCCCCCTCCAGCTAAAGGAAATGTTCCCCGGCTTCCGACTCTCGCTGCCTCCTAAGAGGTGGTTCAAAGACAACTACGACAGCGACTTCCTGGAGGACCGGCAGCTGGGACTACAGGCTTTTTTGCAGAACTTGGTTGCCCACAAAGACATCACCAACTGGTACTTAGAAAAACTGTATTAGTCGACGCTGCTGGTTCGACTCTTTGTCCATGTATCTCAACTTAACAGGAAGCATCAATAACTGATGTAAAAAGCCTTTGATATCATTTTATCACCAATTTGTTGAAACGAAAACAACAACAAAAACAAAAACCCAAGCAGGGTTGTGTTCTTGTGCTTGCTCTCTTTGACAGCCTTCCAGTGAGGGAGTTTTTGTGCCTCGATGATCCTCCTGGGCCTTTTGACAGCCTGGAGGAGAGCAGGGTAAGCACGCACAGAGATGGTTACTTCCCTTTTCAATCAGCTGAGTAAAAGCCAGTGGAAGCCGTGTAATATGCCAGGTGGATGATCCGGTGATAACCAACGTTTTGACGTTCTAAAAGAGATCCGTGTCGGTCCCGACATTGAAAAAAATCCCACATCGAAAAAATCGCGTCCGATCCGACGCTAATTGTTTGGCTGATATCAAACCGATTTCCGACATCGGTATCAGATCGGAACACCCTTGCAAACAGGATCGGAGTAGTCCTGCTGTTGTTCCTCATATTCTTCGTATATTTAGACCTCACAGCAGTTTTGAGCTGCTTTAGTCTTATTTGCTGGGATTATTTTTGACACTATTATGTAACAGAGTGGGTTGGAAAAGAAGCACAAGGCACAAAACGGCAGATTTTGTGTCGCTGGAGAGCTCCGTGTGAAGGCCAGTTCTGTTTCTTTAAGGAACACTCCAGCCAGGCCTCATTTCCCGACACCTGGCTGGCAAGGAAAACCCGAACCAGCACCGTCCTGCTTCTGCAGAGAGAAGTCATTCAGGTTCCTGAAACGTAGCCAAGGGCGCTTTTTTTTTATTTTTTTATGCTGCTGAAACATTGTGTTCCTCTGGAACCAGCAGGGGGTCTGAGGATCTGGATCTCACTGTTCCTTTGAGTCCAGAGCTGATAGGATCAGAAAAGATTCGTTCATTAAAGTCAGATGGAAACTGAGCATCCTACCCATTTTTAGCACAATGACGTTGGGGCGCCATTTATTTATTTTTCTTTGCACTGATTGCGTTGTAACCACAAGAGCGGAGATGAGGAAGACACGAGATGTTGGCGTCTGCAGTTGCGCTAAATTAGTCTCCACTGTGTGCATTAATGCATATTAAGGGATATTTTTGGTGTTTACATTTTTGGAAAAAAGCAGCATTGCTCTCGGGCATTTGTGGATTTTAGCAGTTTGTGAAACAGACGAGAAATAATACGCTGTTTCCCAAAGGGAAGAAAAAAAGGAGAACATGTTGTGCATTTGTATTCAGCCCCTAGTTTGCATTTGCTAAAACAAACTTTATGTCAGTCTGTCATACATTAAAGTTTTTTCCCCCCCGCTCCTTTCAGGCGTTCTGCGAGACACTGGAGGAAAGCAACTACCGCCTGCAGAAGGAGCTGCTGGAGAAGCAGAAAGAGATCGACTCCCTGAAGAGGAAGCTGGAGGAAAGGGAGCAGACCATCCTGATGCTGGAGAAGCACGCCAAGTCAGTCGGTCAAACATCGCCCTGACTGAGATCTACAGCGGGGTTTTAATTGACCCTGTTACTTGCGGATGCGTGATTTGTTGCAGTGGAGGAAGCCCAGGGTCTCCATGCGCCCTGTCGGCTCAGGGAAGCGAGAGCAGCGCGGACGCCGACGTGGAGTCGCCTGCGGCAGAGGCGGATCAGGACACGCCCGACGACACGGGGTGAAGCACACACACCCAGACGGCAAATATCATAAAGATACATGAGTGGATACTCTCATTACCTCACTTCTCTGCTAAACGTTCGACTTTATTCAATGCAGAACAAATGATTAGATTAGAGGAGCTGATAAAGACACTTTAACTTTGTTCCACACGTTTAACCAAGACTCATGGGAAATTAGCCAATCTAACCAGTAGTTGTTATTACCATTATAGTTATTTTCTAGTCTTTAAAGTGTTCCTGTTTGTGATGATTTGTTTATTTCACAGCAGGGCAGCTCCGGTCTGAAAGCGCAGAGCCTTTACTCGTCAGGTATTCTGAACGCTAACTCCACAGGCCGAACCGCAGCATTCTGACTAGTAACACGCATCCCATCGCCTGTGCTATGAAGGTGTTTTGTTACGTGTTGGCAGGGTGTCCAAAGCTGCTTTACGAGTCCTGCATGCTGAATGTGCCGCGAATTCTGTCGCCTCTCCTGTCCAATGGCTGAAGCTGTCGGTGTTGCTGTGGAAACGTCATTTCTTGTGTTTTTGCTTGTTTTCTCACGGTGTAACGACCTGGAAGAAATAGAGTGTATTGCCATGTGACGAAAAGGCAACGACATAAGAAAGCAGGGGGAAGCGTTCCTTCACAGCACTGGACACGTCGTTTGTTTAGAAGCTGATGTTAAAGCTGGGATGGGTTTCTTTTCACCGTAGCAAGTTCAGGTGTCTCCTCGCTCACACGACGTGATGATACATTTCAAAGCCCAACGTTTTACCTCCTGAGTCTGGGCAGCTGATGTCTAGAGTGAAAACATCGCATTGGATAGAGGTGTCACTATACCTGGCTGATTTCTAGGCTTTGATGTGATGTGTTGAGGAAACCTACCAAGACTCGACCCTCGGCTGTGGTGTGGATTCATCGTACGGTCATGTCCTGTGGCCTTTCAAACCTTTTTGGACATATTTGGACCCTTTCCGCTAATACCTACTCAGCGCGGCCCGACTGTTACAAGGGTTTTTCGGTTTGCCTTTTCTGGCTCTTTTCTTCATGGAGTCTTAAAAAGAAGAAGAGGAAAAAAAGCCGCGTAGGTTTCATCATTGTAGCATCGTCTGTGGCGTGTACAAATCACGGTGCGCTACTTTTCGGACTCTGGGGCCACATAACCGTATGACAGTCCAACCGAATGGAGCTAAAACTCAGTGTTAATGGAAAGCCCTTTAGCGGTGCACCGATTGCAGTTTTTTGAAGAAAGCCTGAAATACAGATTCTGATTTCGGCCGATGCCGATTTTGTTTTTTGTCTGAAAACTCACCGAATAAGAATACCTTTCTAGTCCCTCAGCTGACAAATTGACGTTTCAGTAGATCTTGCCCAAAGGAACAAAAAGCAAACATCTTAAGACATGGGTGTCATAATAATAATGTTGCTATGGTGGCACCCTTATCAACCGTGTAGAGTCACGCTGCTAGCTGGAAAAGAACCATCGTGTTGTACAACTAACACTCTCACACAGTGGTGAGTGTGTTCAGGGTGTACGTCTCTTTCATTGGCTGTCTCGTAACTCGGGCTGTTCTACAGGTCTTTGCAAAAGTATTTGCACACCTTGAACTTTTCCTCATTTTGTCACATTGCAACAAACTTCAATGAATTTATGCTCAACATAATTAAAGACAGAGAGTTTATCTACCAAAGTGCAGTTGTCATTTGAGTTCCCTTTACTCTTTAACATAATTTCATCCACAAAGTCGATATTTTAGCGCACAATGTGACCAAACAGCATCACAAAGAGCAAGGAACACAAGCGGACACGTCAAGAAGGAAGTTGCGTAGAAGTTTAAACCAGGTTTGGGTATAAAAAGATACCCTAAGCTTTGAATATCTGAAGAGGAAAACGTTTTCACAGCTGTATACCCACCGCTTCTCTGAAAAGAGCGTCAGTCATAGAAGCAGCCAAGAAGCTACTTGGAACTGCAGAGATCCAGGCCTCAGGTGAGAAAGTCTGTTGACAGGAAATCACTTCACCAGCATACAAAGTGTTGTACATGGCACAAATTAACAGCACTCTTCATTCTGAAGGGAGGCTTCCCACTGTAAAATACAGTGTTGGATTGCAGCATGTTTATGGTTTCGAACGGCCCTGTCAAAGTTCAGCAATATATCCAGACGAGAATGGAATCTTACTGAGAAAAAGCGAAAACATTCAGTCTGCCTGAGGTCAAAAATGTAAAATAAACAAACTTGTGCTAATACTATAAAGTATTGGCTGAATCTATATTCCTTCACACTTTTCAGATTGAAGTCGTCTGTAATTTTATTTCCATGTCATTATTGAAACATTTATATGAAATCCCAATAAATGACATTAAAGTTTGTGATTATGTCATGACAAAATATGGAATAGTCAAAGTTTTATGAATACATTTGCAAAGCACCGCCTCTTTCCTTCCATGTTTTTTCTCTTAACATTATCAGTCTGTCTGTTTTTGGTGTTAAACTCGACGTTATTTGCAATGAGAAGTGAAGTTATCTGTGTTTTGTCTCGGCAGTGGCAGCTGTCGGCTCCAGCCGGTGCGGTCCACCGCCTGTTGGTGTGGCCCGGCGCTCAGCACCTCTCCTCCGGTCATCCAGGTCACTCAGCTGTTCCACAAGAAAACTTGAAGCCCAACTCTAAGCCACGCCCTCTTTCTTCCTTTCCCTCATCCCCCTTACCCCTGTTCCTCTCCATCGTCCAATTGACTTTGACGTCACTTTGCCTTCCTCCATCATTCAGGGCGCAGAGCTCGATCTGATGCCCGGAGAGGAAATGGTTTCACACTGACACCCCTTGTGGGTTATTTATCCTGGCACCTGAAACACTTTATAAAACCCGACAACCTCAAGACGAAAAGCCGGTCCGGGTCGCTCTCCGACCTCCTCCTGCTCCTGCCAGGTCGAGTTAGTTCTAATTTTGCCTCCGGAAAGCGCGGCTTCGACTAAACCTGAAGGCTCGACAATTTTCAGTACCGACAATCGACAACAAAAGCAACCACTGGCATCCCCAGACGTTAGTTGCCTTTTCAAGAAGATGGCTTTGCCAAACTGAGAAACGGCACCCCCTTGTGGCTTTCTCAGCAGATGCAGCCAGGGTGGGTTATGTCACGGCCATAATCCAGGGACTTTGTGCTCCCGCTGGCTGTTATCGGTGTAAATAAACCCTCGGTTTGCATCGTGAAGCCAACATTCCCTCTTGTTTTAAGTGCCAAGTGTGGTTTGGAAGCGCCAACGACTCAAGACGAAGGCATGAAATGCAAAACCTGATGCGTGCACAAATCATTTCATAACTAAATAGAAGAAAAGAAATAAACTGTTCATAGCTACAGTCATTGTTTAGAAATGTGGGTGCACTACAAAAAAAATCTTGAGTATTTTCGGTTAGTTTCTTGTGCAAATATCTTAGTTTTGTCTTATTTCAAGGGCAAGTAACTTATCATTAAAAAATATGGGTTTGATATAAGTCAGAAATTCCTTTATACAAGTGGAAAAATTACTAGTTCCACATATAACTATTACTTTTTCACCAATATTAGGACATTATTGGTTTCTAGATGCTGCTGAAAAGTTACTAGTAAGTTACTTTTATCGTCTTTCAAGTGTAATCAGAGATTTGCACTAGAAACTAGACCAAAAACACTTGGTAAGATTTAGTGTTTTTATGCAACGGAACACTAAAAAAACACAACATTTCACACAGTTTACTTCCACACATCTACATCTCAAACGCAGCCTTGTGTTTGAGCTCTTGAAGGTTTTACATCAACACGTGCACTTTAAGATACTGAACTCTAGATTATTGCGATTTCCGTGGAAATAATTTGATGTTTACACTCGATGTATTTAATTTACTCAACACTAAGTCAGGTTTTTTTTTTTTTTTTTTGGTTGTACTTCCCAACCATCACAGTTGACGTCAGGGTGTTCAGGTGACTTGATCGGCCAAGTGACTGTGAGTTACAACTGTACAAGAGAAAGATCGCGTCGAACCGAGATCTGGCGAAGAGCAGCCCGTCTTTTACATCGTGAATGTTGCTAATTAACTTCAAAACTCCGAAGCGGCAAACGCTTCTCTGAAAACGTCACACCCAGACTGTTCCTGGCGAACACGTCACCCACACAAGCCATACTTTTTTCTTCTTTTTATTTTTTTTTATCCAAGCAACTCTGGAGAGGCAGACGCATCTCTTTAATCGTCGTTTAACGAGGGGATGGCTGAGCAGCTCGGCCTGGGAACGGCTCGGGTCTTGCAGTTTATGGACGAACGGCGAAGCTTAACGGCCGCTCGGATGTTGTTTTTGCTCTTTCGAAGACGGCCAACATGCCTTTTTGATCACCACAAAGCCGTCTTGATTTCCAACGGGGTCTAAAATGTTAATGGTTTGTTTATGATCTGCGCCGCTCTGGATATTTGCCTCTTGCATCATTAAGTGCCTTGAAGGGTTGTGTTGTTGGGTCTTGTTTTCTTAGCTTTTCTCCTGATGTGTTGGGATTGCTTTATAGATTTATGCAGGACATGAAACATATCCTCTTGTCTCTCTCCTTGTGATGGAAAGGTTTTAAATAACACTCTTGTGTGTGTATACACACACACACACATATATATATTGTTTTTTGGAATAGATATGTTTTTGTAATATTACACAAATTGAATCTTAGCTTATTAAGATGTAGTTTCACTTTTAAAAATATATAAGCGTATTTGCGAATAACAAGACTCAAAAGTTGAAAAGGACACTGTAGACACTGTAATACAGGCTGCTTATCATATAAAAATAAAATAAATATTCACATGATTAAAGAGGGAGTAACACATTGAACACACCTATATTTGTTTTCGGTTTTCTTATGTTTAAAGTCGGTGTTACCACGGCAATAAATGGTACCAGATTTCTGTGAAATAAAAATTTTGATCTATCTGCTGTGGAGATGTTGTGATTTAAGAAGCTTTCTGAAAGTTGTAATCATTTAATGTGGAAAAATAGGCTCTCATTACTCACAATGATTACTTTTCAGCTCTTAATTTACCAAAGTGCCACTTTATTGCCAAGCGCTGTTCACTAGATTAGCAGTTCTCGTTGTGGCTCGCTCACATGGGGCCCATTTTAGACGTTTGACATGACATAGTCGTCTTAAGTCGGACATTTTGTTTATAACGGAGCTTATCAAAACGATGTTCTTGAGCTGCCTCTTTTTATTGCTCCTATACGGATGGGGTCGGGCCGGTTCACGGTGTCCCGGTTTTAGTTTGTTGGCGACGTCATGGGTCAAAGAACATTTTCAGATTTTTCTTCTTCTGCAGTTTTTATTTCAGTTTTATTTCATTCTCTCCGAACATGAACAGTTCATGGAACAACTTAAAAGAAATCGCGAATGAAAGTTAGCTATTCGGCTCAGACTATTTCAGATACACAACAAAACATCAACTTATCCAATTTTGCTTCATTATAACCATTTTCGCTTTTCTTTACAATGCAGAAAGAAATTTAGATGGTTTTATCTCACTGTCAAGCTTGTTCCATAAACTGACACTTTTACTGGTGTCAGTTTATGACACCTTAAAAATGACACCTTCTTTCCATCGTCGCCGTTCTGAATCTAAATCTTGTACTTGCATTCTCTCTGCAAATCTGTTTTCAATATTGCCTGGTAAATTTTATGTGCGTTGTACATAAATCTTAAAGTAACATACTCTATCACTTCACGAAGTTTCATGTACCCAGTAATTATGACTCGAACAGCACTCTTTTTGATTTTCTTGATGTTTAAATAAGATTTCCTTGACAGATTTTCATTAATGAGAACATAAGCACCAAAAAACTTTTTTTTCCTATCTTGACTCCTTTGACATGTAATTGTGCATCAGTAAAATTCTCCTTTTTGTCTCGTTACAACCACAAATTTTAATTTTCCATATTAGAATTCTAAATGAAAGACCAAAAGAGAATAGCTTATGAAAGGGAAGTTACCCAGATAGCATAATATGAGTGAAACAACATTGAAACAATGTCGGGCAGAGACATTGAATCTACGCTGAAGCCTGATGTATTTGTATTGATGGATTGAACGTGGTCGGTTACTTACATGTTGAGTCAGTGTTAGGATTTCAGAGAAGGGGCATTCTCTCTTTACAAATCTGTTTTCAATATTGCCTGGTAAATTTTATGTGCGTTGAACATAAATCTTAAAATTGTAGAGGGTTCGAGAAACGGCATGCTTTGATTCAAAGTTGATTAGCAGTTTTTCCCAACCAAGTCGAGCTGACCTGCATGTTTGCAATTCAGCAAAATCCTGTTGATCAGCCATCAATTAAAATCACGTGTGCTGAATTGGGGAAATACCTAAAACTTGCAAGGCGGTGTGTTGAAGAACTCTGGATTCGACATTGGCGTTGCAACTCTTGGAATTCGAACACAAAACATTAATTCAATTACATATTTCGCTTGGGCTGTCTGTTGTGAAATGACCAAATAGCACAACATAATTACACAATAAAAGAAGTGCCCAATCCACTGAAACTTGCCATGTGACACAACGAAAGCAAAGTTATCGCTTAAATTTCAGACGACCAGGTGTCCGAACACACACGTTTTGTAAACTCTCGTCTAGATGTAAAGATCTCCATCAGTTCCTGTCTGTGTTTTCCATTACATCGTGTCTTCAGGCATGTCAGGAAGCGGTGGAAGGGCTTTAGTTAAACTGATCAGTACATGTAGACACAATTAGGGAAATCACATAAGGTCTCCGTTCCTGCGAAACGTAATTATCTCCATGCTCTCGTCAATACTTTTCTTGGGATCATCAACTACAAAACCCAACGTGGCAAATTGGATAATTTGACCAACTTTTGGAGACGTTATCAATAGAACTTTGTTGATGTTTTGCTTTCTGCTCCTGATCCAAAGTTTGTGCCATGGATAGACGGGGCTACCTCTCCTGACTTGCCTGTTGCTACTTATAAAGCAGTTAAAATCATTTGACAGCGGGTTCCCAAATAGAAACTTCACACACAGTCCAAACTGTGCAACACTTAGTCGAGGTGAACTGAGAGTAGAAAATCAGGCTAATTGAAAACGGATTACTGTGGGTAATAAACGGTCATAAGGATGCAGTTATGTTCCATTTATCTTTGCGACTGTCGGTAGGTAGTCCGGAGCTGTAATCAACACCCGTCGTGCTGAGAGAAATGTTGAGAAATTCAGAATTGTGGCATTTATGAGGACTAATGCGGTTTTTTTATAAGATCGTGCTGTCGTTAAATTCACCGTTTTACTTTCCCCGAAGGTTTTACGCCTTTAAATAAGTTGGTGAAAATCTTCTTTAGTTTAAGTTTTATTACCGTTCTCTCGCTGGTTCCCTTTGAGGAGCAATTCTTTGAGTGTGTGCTGATTTCAGGTCTGAAGAATCCCCCACAGGAACATGACTGGATGACTCAAACCTGGAGAAAGTCAGTCATGATAAGTCTTTGCTCTTAATGCCCACCAAATAGATTTTCATGCTATTTTCCGTATCGCTGATATACGTTTCTCTGCCCTCATCATCTAAGAAACAGAACAACGAAGCTGCAGACTCTTTCTGCCGCATTGTTCCAAACCCCATTAGTTATTGTTGCTTTGCCACATTTGGAGGACACTGTTCTAAGGGAGAAACACATTTACAACAATGAATCAAGGGAATGTAATGTTAGTTCAAACAAAATGGTGTCTGGTCCATACCGTCGGATACCTTCAAGTTCTTAAAAACATCTCCGGCGCTTCCATAGACGTTTTAAGGCACATTTAGCCTGATCTTATATCTACTAGTTGTTTGTTTTTTTTTTTTTTTTTTTCCTTAGTTAACAAGTTTGCTGACAGTTTAATTCTAAATTTCTGGCTTTGGATTCTGCATTCACAGCGGATTTTCTTTATGTTTCGGCCAATTATAAAACTTCAGGGCCGCTTTAGCAATACCATGACATCAAATTCAGACCTACACAAATGACAGAAGCAACAGAAAACATGAACCTAATAACTGACCTAAACAAGGATATTTGTACTAAAATAAATCTAGAAATAACTTGGACCACTTCCATGTTATGTTGGGGATCTATAACTTTACTTCCTTTACAGCTAGTAGTGAGTAAAGCTTTCGAATTCAATCTCCCCACATTCGACAAACCATGTTTACCCAGTTTTCATTTAGCAAAAGTAACCAAACATCAGGTAAAAAAATAAAAATCTCAACATGGCTGTTTTCTGCTCTTAGTATTAACCTAAGAGCGTACACTTGTTCTTGTGCATGTGTCAGGCCTCCTACTGGCCTCTGCAGCAGGAAGCAGCAGTAAAACGTCCGTGGACGGACAGACTGATGTCTCGTGAATCACATCCACATGGTTTGAACTTGCTGGTGATGGGCATGTAGCCCCGAAGCACACGAGTGGTTATTGCTTTGGTAAACCGCAGGCCAGAAATTTCAACTCCACGCCACACAAAGCGTGCAGAGGAAAAGATGCGATTGAGGAAGGAACCGGCTTGGATCTACCATCCTAAGCTGCTTGAACGGTTTTTCGCTTTAAAAACAAGACAGAAGCTGAAAAAAACCCTTAATGATTTAAGGTTCTCTTAAACCGCGCTGATATTTTTTAGTTTTTTTTTTTTTTGTAGCTTTGCTTTCATACCAGATACTTTGCCCAGATGAGCTTTTAGTGCTCTGTTTTTGAATTCTCCAATGCTGTGATATGTTTTATTCATTAAACCGTATGGATCATCTGCTGCGATGTTTCTGAGAGGGGAGTTGTTTTAAATCCAGTTTGACTAGCCTAGACTTACTGGACTTAATTAGTACAACTCTGCAGTTATACTACCGTAAATTCCGGACTATAGAGCGCACCTGATTACAAGCCGCACGCTCTAATTTTAGAAAGAAAATCAAATTTGTACTTGTATAAGCCGCACCGGATTTTAAGCCGCAGGTTTCCCACGTTGTATGAAATATTTACAAATAAAGATAGTACACGGGAGCATTTCTTTACCGTTTGATTTAATAAACAAACAAATACGGTACATATTATGAATGCTTTTTTTCAAACTGTAACACATTTAAATATAACGCTGCATATACTGGTACTTTTAATTGAACAACGCACAGAACATTGCAGCCGACCAGGAAAAGTCATTAATCACTTTCTTCTTCCTCCTGCGCACTAAAACCCTCAAAGTCCTCTTCCTCAGTGTCTGAATGGAACAGCTTCAGGATGCTGTCACTGACTTCAGTCTCATCCTTGTCGCTCTCACTTGAGCACTCGCGGTCCTCTTCATCCCGCAGCAGCCCAGCCTTCCGAAACCCGCTGGTGATGCTGGATGTTTTCACACGGCTCCACGCATTGAGAACCCACTGGCAGACATCAGTGAAAGATGCCCTTCGCATGCGGCCAGTTTTGGTGAACGATTTCTCGCCACTGGTCATCCACGTCTCCCACTCACTGCGCAGTGCCACTTTAAATGCACGTTCACTGATGTCCAGTGGTTGCAAATACTGTGGTGCCCAGGAATCACAGCTGCAATTGAGTTTGTCCTCTTGATGGCAGCTTTACAGAATCTGTATGGGCCCTCATGCTGTCCATCACAAGCAGTGCTTTTTTTGATGAAAATCCCGGACGCTTGCCATAGCACTCCGTAAGCCATTCCTTCATTAGGCTTTCTTCCATCCAGCCTTTCTTATTAACTTTCACCAGATTTCTTTTGGGATTTTTTCCTTGGCATTGTCAGCCGCTTAAAATCACCATGGGTGGAAGCTTTAGTCCGGATGCTGTGCAGCTCAGAACACAGGTGAAGTGCGTCCTCTCGTGACCCGTGGTTTTTACAGTGATGGACGAGTCACCTTTCTTATTAACAGTCCGGGTGAGAGGCATGTCATAGGTCAAAGGTACTTCATCCATGTTTATAATTTCATTTGGCCCGATGGAATGCTCCGCTATCTTTGTTTGGGTGAAAGTACGGAAGAGAACGAGTTTTTCCTCATAGTCGGGAGGAAGCTGCTGACACAGCATCGTGCGCGCCGGACCGACAGGCCTTTTCGTTTCATAAATCTGAAACACCACGATGGCCCACCTCTGAAATCTTGAATTTTCATGTCGGTGGCTATTTCTTTAGCCTTCAGCCTGATCTGCACGGTGGAAACACCGCGGCATCCCGCTCGCTGTGTGTTCACCCAGTATTCAAGACAGTTTTCAAGCTCCGGCCACCTGCTGTGATTACCTCTGAAAGCTTTCGTCGACTTTTTGCACCGAGTCAGTTCCTCACGCTGTTGTCTCCACCGTCTCACCATCGACTCATTTATCCCAAAATGACGTGCAGCAGCTCGATTTCCGTTTTCAATCGCCAGATGGATTGCCTTTAACTTAAAAGCGGCATCGTATGCTTTTCTTCGAGTATCCATGTTGAGGGTGAGTATAAATGGCTGATTTACAAGACTGTAAATAACTGTGAAAGTGAGAATTATGTACTGCACAATTTCATTGGACCTCTGTGAATACTCATCAATTTTATTGGTCTGTTTTTCGCGCCATGAAAAAAACATGTATTAGCCGCACCGTATTATAGGCCGCATTGTTCAAACGCAGGGAAAAAAGTAGGGCTTATAGTCCAGAATTTACGGTAATTTTTATTTTTTATATATATAAAAACAGAAAAGGTTTGTTTCCGAAGATATTTGAAATATGCTAAACTGATAGCAGTCTTAACTTTGTAGAATGGGAATCTGTAAATTATTGTTGATCCTGTCTTTTTTTTCTTTCTTTTTTTTTTTTTTTATTAGATTATCACAACAAATGTTGGGCATCGCTTTCTGAAAAATACTTTGTGCTGCACCTAAATAAATGAATGTCTAAAAAGATTTTGTCTGTAAAAAATCTTGTATTACTCTCAAATTGTGGACAGAGGACCCAAACAAAACCATCCGGAGGGGCTGTAAATGGCCCACCATCCACACTTTGGACACTCCTGCTTAATGTAACACAATCGGACTTTGAACCAGTTGGAGCCTGCAAGGCTTGCAAACAACATTGGTCACTTTTATGAAGTATTTTCTGTTTTCATGAACACATCTTTTGTGTTCCCTAAAGTCACTCTGTGTTTTGCAGATGGCGTACCCCAGGGCTCTATGACAGGCCCCTGTTTTTACCAACACAGGGAAAATACGGTTATGTTTAAAGTTGACCTTTATGCATAAGATGACGGTTCATTTCATGGACTCTACTTTGAGGTGCATTATTGGTAATCTAGACTTTTTAACGTTCATGATGCTCCCTGTATTAGTTTCTATGTATCTTTGTTCGAAACGTCTTATAACAAGTTTGTGCAGCGTGGTTTACTTCGTAACCCAGTGTATTTTTGTGCACAAATATGCCAGACTGGAAAACATTTCCCTTGTATATTTTTAACACCTTTAAACATTTACTCTGACTTAAGTACTCATTAAATGACTCAGATTTTGTTCTAGGCTGATTGAAGCAGTTTTAAATCGTTTTGCAATCGGATCATTTAAAAATCGCTAAAACATTTTGTTTTTGTCTCAAGTCTTTGAAGATCTTTGGGAAATTGAATCTGTCCATTCAGAGCATAACCAAGTCAAGTCAAGCTGGACTTTATATTTGTAATACGTTCGCTGCTTTATATATTACGTCGCTGTCAAACTTTTAGCTCCTGACTTGTGCTGGTACGCCATCTTGACCAGCTCACACTTGAAAAAGAGGTTTATTCGCGAGGCGTTTAAACAAATGAAAACTTTTTTTTAAAGGTTTTATTGGCTCTAGTGGCCTTTATTTAGTAGTGAATGGACAGGAAAGAGGGAAATGAGAGAGGGAGAAGACGTGCGGCAAAGGTCACCAGGCTGGGAATCGAACCTGGGACGGCGGCGAGGACTAAGGCCTCCATGTGTGGGTTGTGCTAAGCCCCTGAGCCACCACGGCACCCCTGAAAACTTTTTTTTATATTTTATTGAGCATTGTTACAAAACTGTAAGTTCTACAATTTCTCACTGCAATGTGAAACGGCAGCACGGAAACTTTGATGCCGTTTCACTTGCATAACTGAAAATGATTTACTCTTTTATTTCTTAAAACAGGATTTCAATGGAGCTCCAACTCGACAGACTGTATTTTATTGCAACTATTTTAAAGCAAGCGATAAGCTTCCCACCTATAAGTGTTACAAATACATGCAGAGTCTTAACTGGAAACACACACACGTCACTGGTTTTTGTTCTGCAGACAGGCAGGGCGGGGTGCGTGTGTGTGTGCTGCAAGTGTGAGCCTGCCTTTCGAATAAGTACGAGCTGAAGACCACAAGGAGGCAGAGAACAGGGCTCCACTCAGCCCAGAGGGTCCTTCCTCTGTCCACTCACAGTCAGTATGAAGTTGGCAGTTCAGTGTTTGTGTTTTCTGCATTTCGTCCTTCCGAGTTTTGGGCTGGACACGTCCATCTCACTCAGCAGAGGCAAAGCCTCTCACAGTGATGGTAAGTGACTTGGAGAGAGTTTTTTTAAAATCTATTTTTGCATTTATGTAGCAAATAATAAAATACAAGTTATGCTGATAAGACATGTAAAAAGAAACGACTGTATCTGAATTCAATCGTCTCCTGAACAATCAAGAGTTTGTATGAAATCATGACACATTTATCAAAACTTTTGCAGAGTAGGTTTAACCATTTAACCATGCAGAGTTTAATTGAACACATAGCTAATTGTAAATTACAATTTTTTTTTCTTTAGCATTTCAGCTGGACCACGGTCATTGATCACAAGACTGGATAATATAAAATAAGTGCATTTGAGCCCGCAAGTGAAATTTGAACTGGTCTTCTTTATAGTTCACTAATACCTCTCTCACATTCAATTTCAAAGTATGTTTTTTAATTTTACCTATATATTTCAACTGACTGGAAGTAATGCTCATGCTTTATCCTGTGCTAACATCCAAAACATCACCTGGTGATTTGATTTCTGTTATACTGGTTATTCTAAATGACATGCCACTTTTTGGCATGTCATTTTTATTTTAATGCAAGATTTTTCTAAAATAAAATTTGAAAAAATACTCTTTTTACCTTGTGTTGCCTTTTGAGAGACGCCAACATCATATGAGAAACAAACTGAACTGAGCTGAATGGAAATCAATTTATATTAAAAAATTGAATAATTTTGGCCTTGACTACATATAGCTGCTTGAATCAGCAGAATTTTCATAAAAAAGGTTTCGCATTAACAGTAACGGAGGCACATAATTACCCATTACGCTGATAAAACAAGCTGTTTTTTATCAGTTACTATAAAAAACGATTACACTATAAAGGGCTCTCTGAATCTAATCTGTTTATTTAATCTATTTATGACTGTTTCTCCTGATAGTCACAGTTGAGACGTACAGTTCAGTGGCAACGACTCCCTTGGGATTTGTGAAGCTATGCTAGCTAGCAAGTTTGATGTTAGCATCACTGCTATTACTGCTAGCTAAACTTTGCTTCAACGCAGAAACTTTATCAACCACAAGTCTCACAAAACTCCTTAAATTTGACAAAATGTCTAAGTTTATTCTTGATACGACATTTATAAACGTATCCTTGCTAATTTATGATGGACAGCCTACAGAATGGATAAGTTTAGCTAACGGTTGAACGTAGCTAACTGAAGTTTTAACGTCAAGTTTAGATTGGATTTGTTTGCTAGCCATTGTTTAACATCACATTCTCAAAATGAGATACTTGAACAAAATTATTTTTATGGCTCATGTTTAACAGTGTCCAAAATATATATATATTTTTTATTGTGTGTGTAAATCACACGAGGCTTCACACAGACTGCTAATCTTAAACATGCTATTACTTCTTCTATGGAAGAATACAAAACGTATACATTTCACTGTCAGTGCAGACAGTTAAACTCTGAAGTATTCTGCACAAACGGCCTTGGTCTCTGGCGCTTCACTCATTTTTATGGCTGCAGAGGTTTATGGTAGGAAGTGATGTGTTATAAACGAGACAGTTTTATACATGCCTTGATTTATTGCAGCTGAATGGACTGCTTTCATCTGTGTCACAGTAGGATGTGCAGATATCAGAAGAAAAGAGGGGAAAAAGGGAGCCTTAGCCGTCAGGGTTTGATCTGGGAATAGAAGTGTTTTTATGTATCCAGCACAAACTCCCCGCAACCCTACATGAAACCCCAGTGTTTTAAACCGCCTTCGACTCCATTTACACTTTGTAAATCCGTGTGACCGCATTACGAATCAGTCGAGCGAAACGAGAGCCGACTCCGACATCCTGTCACCTGCCAGCACCTGACCTTTGGAACAAAAGCGCAACCATTAAGTCGTCCGTCTCAGCAGGCGCCGCGGTCGCTGCAGCATCAGTCTTAAGAGGTTTTAACGGCTTTGAGGGAAATTCTGCTGAAGAAGTGACAAAGGTTAAACTCAGTTTGAAAAGCTAGGATTTCTTTCAGTAGTAAAATGTGAGGGCTTTGTCCAGTTTCAGCTTGTGATATTGCAAATTGAATGTTCAGGCGTATTTCATCTGACAGGAAAATGTCTCTTTTTTGGTGGAAAAAAAAGCAAGTTTTAAGTTATGATTCAGATTAGAAAACACAAGAAAAGTTATTACACTGAACCGTCTAAAATAATAAAGTAGCCGCTGAGGACTTTTGAGTTTGAGTTTCAGAGATCTTCACAAAAGAACTTCAGTGGACAGAAAAAGAGGAATTTCTATATTCCTTTGTCTTTAGGTACTTTATTTTATGCTGTACAGTGCAAGTTTTTTCAGCAGAAACTCTAAAGCATTTTATTGGGATTTTATGTGATACACCAAGATGGGGTAGTACATGTATGTGAAGTGGCAAAAAAAAAAAAAATATATATATATATATATATACCCAAGGATTTTCTAAATATCTTACAAATAAAGATAGATCGGAAAAGTGTGGATCGTTTTGCATTCATCCCTCATTGATACTATTTCCCTAAACAAACTTCAGGTAATCACCTGCTCAGCTCAGTCCACGTTTAAGCATGGTGGTGGCAGTGTCATGCTGTGGGTTTTGTTTTGTTTTTGTTTTCAGGAGGCACAGGGAGGCTGGTTGGAGTTGATTAAAAGCTGCACAAAGGCTGCACAACAACCTGAAACTTACAGGCTTAGCTAGAGTCGTAAGGATTAGCTCAGAGCATTCATATGTTAGAATGGCCTAGTCAAAGTTCAGATCTAAATCAAACAAGCAATCTTTTGTGAACTCATGTGGAGCCACGGACAAACCCATGTGGGACCCATATTGTCTGCCCTTCTATTCCCCATATGGGGCCCACCTATGCTGCCTGGGATTGTTCAATTTTTTTTTTTCAGCAGGGCACATAAACCAAGACAAAGTGAGAACACTGTTTGCCAGGAGGGCACTGTATGAACAGCAGAAGATCCAGGAGCCAGTGAGTTGGACATCTTAAAATAATAATAAAAAAAAAACACTTTGTTTAGCATTTAACATTTTCATCCCCCTCTCTCCCCACCACCACCCTCCACTCCTCTAAAACACACATAATCTCTCCTGAATTTCCAGAAAAAGTCCAGGATTGTTCCTCCTCGTCCTCAAAACGACATTTCTCGTCCCAAAGCGGCGGTGCCGAAGCCCCCAGTGACGCCCAGATGCTCCCTGCTGGGACAGAGCTGCGTGCCGCTGTGCGGCTGCTGCGATCCGTGCGCAACGTGCCACTGCCGCTTCTTCAACGCAATCTGCTTCTGCCGGCGAGCGGAGCAAGCAAGGTCACGGTGTGGAAGTAAAAAGACAGCGAAGAGAAGAAAGGCAAAAAAAAAGTCAAAGGCGCAACCCTAGACACAAACTCTCTCAAAGGAAAAAAAAAAAACGCGCAACTCAAGAAGCTTTGGACACTTTAAAACGTCGGCGCGTGGGAATTCTATTTTATTTCCTCTTGTAGGAGGCAGCTGCGTGAATTAACTAACCGCCATAAGTGAGATTAAAATCTCTCAAAGTATTTACAAGGCATTATCAGTCATTCAAATGTTGTATTGTTGATACAACTTTTGTATAATAAGCATGTTATGATTATTGTTAATGATTACATTGTTCTATTAGTTCAATGTTCCAATGAAAAAGACTCCTTTCATGTTAAGAATGAGCTTTGTTTTTTTCTGTTGATTTCTTTTACTTTTCTCAAAAAAGAAGACAATTTATCATCATTTGTAGTTGGCTGTTAAAAAAAACTGCTATTTATAGCCAGACAAAAACCAGCATGTTTTCCTACTTACTTTCTTTTTTTCTTTTCCTGTTTTCTTTTTAATGTCATACAGAGGGTTTGGAGCCTCCAAACTATTACTTGTAATGTAACCAGTGTCAGCAGAGCAGGATGGTTGTTGATGCTAATTCAGTATTTGGAAACGTGGCCAATGCGTTCACTTCTTCCCACTTACAGGCAGACGACAGACAGTTCTAATGTTGACGCCATCGCTCACGGCTTCCTCTGCCGGTCGCTGATTGGCCCGGTAGAAATTCTACCGGAGGAATCAAAGTAAGCGGAAGAAAATCCCAGACTGTCACTGACTGACGCGAAATTAAAATTGAGCAGAACAAAGAACCAAACCTGCTTCAGTCTCTGTCCTACTCCACTTTTATTGAAACTCAAATACCAACTTTCGCGCCTTGACTCTTTTTCTTGAGCTTATTGTTAGACTGTAGTGATATAATCCATCACAGCAAGTTGTTGCAAAAAGTCTAAGTTGTTACAGAAAAAAATCATTCTCATTTTATTTCTGCCCATTGTGCAAAATCATCAGCTGACTTCATTTCAGCTGAACTTTGGAGAAGTCCAGCTAAAGTTAATTAGTTAATTAGCAGATTGATCGCTATAACAGAGGAACATGTGAGTCCGAAGTCATTGTCTTAATGAGTTAGCAATAATTACTTATGAAGAAAAGCGTTTAACTGCTGTTGATTTGCATCAAAACCGCTTTAAACCGGACAAGTAGCCATTGTTTGGTTGGCGGCTAATGGGCTAGAAAATAAGCAAACAAACTAAACAAAGGTATGAAACAATATGTCTAGCCAGCATACCTAGATAGGCCCCATATGGGGAAAAGGAGGGTAGACAGTATGGGTTCCACATGGGTTTGTCCGTAGTTTCCATGGTGGCCCCAGACGGGTTTGCCCAGGTAGGGCCACTGCCATGTAGGGCCCATGTAGGCCTACATGGGAAAACCCATGTGGTGCCACCATGGAAACTGCAGACAAACCCATGTGGAACCCATACTGTCTGCCCTCCTTTTCCCATATGGGGCCCACCTAGGTATGCTGGCTGGGATGGAATCTAACTTTTAGAGTTTCAACCCTGAAGTAAAGAAGGTTTCGGGACATATTTTGGGAGCAGAACAATGTGAGCTCATTTGCACTAAGTCGAAGATTCTTTTTGGGACACAGCCTTCTGACAAAAAGGACAAAAGTGCAAAACTTCTGTCCAACAAAACATCAAGAACAGAGTGAAACTCCACAGAAAGTACAACAACAGAGCGGACCAGTGGTGCTAGATTATTTCCTCTTAAGAAATTCTCCTTTGGATTGCCTGCAGCATCTGGGAAGCCAAGTTATTGAGGGGAAAGGAAAAGGCACGCACTACCACAAGTTCCCTGTGGACTGGCAATTAAAACGCAAATGCCATATTTTCTTTTCCTCAACAAAAGCTCAAGCTATCTAAGACACTGTGAAGAATTTGACACTAATCCCTTAAAAGGAAAGACCCAAGTAATTATCAAAGAATGTGTCCACCCTGGTCCTGAACTTTGCTCCTTAAATTCTATTCTGTTGAAAGCTCCCATATTTTTATCCTCCAGCTGAATAAAGGTCAAAGGTGTTTCTCACAAGCCTCCGCAATCCGGTAAGACATGTGCGGCCGTTTGCGGTGTGCTGTAGCCGGGTTCTGTAATCTCGTCACATCACACCGCAAGTACCGTTACCTTCAGCCGTGTGAAGGATTTATATTACCCCAAGAGCAGCATGAAATGATGGACGAGCTTCGTAATTTTGTGTGAAAGTCCTTCCTTACGTGCTTGTTCAGTCTGACAGATTTTTCTTTTGTTTAGCTGAGCACAGTCTCTCTGAGTTCATCAGAAAACCGAGATTGAAAGATTTGTGTTTCCAGTTTGACCTCAGGGGCCTCGCAGCCTCCAATTCTCCCGTTTATTCTTGAGGCTATCGCTCACAATTGCATCAGACAAGTTTGACACTGGAGAAGATCCCCATGAGCAGATGTGAAAGAAGGTCCAAAACTACATGCTCTTCTTTGGCCAGCGTTGCAGCAAATTTCAACACATCAACTCGTGTCGCGTCTCCAGGCTTGCCAGTCCAAATGAGGCAAGCTGCACTCACGCTTGCCACGCCCTGAACGCTTCCCTAATTCTACTCGAGGGTTTAGTGATCGTTTAGCACACCTCAAATTGTTGTCCTAGTTTTCTTTAATTGTACTTTTGTATTTTAACCCAAAAAATTCTAATGTAGTATATACTTTTTGAATTAAATAAATGTCTACATTTCATTGCATCAGCTTGTTCTGAAAAACCTACAAATTAGGGACCCGGCTAATTACTAAATTACAATTTAAAAAAAATAAGAGAATTATAATAAAAACTAACTATCAAAAAGTAACACCATAAATAAGTAACAGAACACATAAATATTAAACTACGCAGTGGTGAGAAACCAGATTTAAAAACTACAAAATGTCAAGGGAGCGAATAATCTGCACTAGAGGAAGTCTCGCATCGGTGTTGCACAGTAAGCAGCCCAGTGGGAAACGATGTTCGCATGGAACTGTTTTGTATGCGACACCGAACAGACAAGCGTATGACACAACGGGACATTGTAAATAAAAAACAAGCAAAAAAACTTGGAAATTTTGGAGTTTGAAAAGGAAAAAATTGTCATCTTTGAAAGTCAGAAATTTCCAGCATACTATTTTGATATAGGCCTGAAAATGTCCAGGTCTGCCTAAATCCCATTGTGTAGGAAACATCAAAACAAAGGTAGTTTTCCAAATGTGTGCAGTGGTTGCAATGTATGCAAAGGTCAAAAAAAACCCCTCATAAAACAAGGAAAGCCTTCTGGCTTTTGTAAACCCAGTAATGAGTGCTGCGTTGCTTTAACACCATGTTTATTTGGAGAAGTTAAATGATACCTCGGGCTCCTGACCAAAGAAGAGAAAAGCTGAAAAGCCAAGGAAAACAGAAGATCATGGGAGAACATGTAATATCTCCACTGAGGAAACAATTATGCCAAGATCTACAAATTTTGCAGAGTTCGGCGAATGAGAATGGAAGTACGGCCAGTCTGTCCATCTGTTTTTCTTACTTACCGACTTGTGAGTCGGTAAGTAAGGCCGGGGGGAAACAGCTGGGACGTTCTGACTGGACGGCTCACTCAGCTCACTTTTGGCTGCCTAAACAAGTGTTCATTTTGAAAGATTCCTTGCAAATGACTGAAGTAGTCTTCTGCATCTCTGATTGCAAACACATGCCTTATCATCAAACCTCTTCCTAAGCAAGGATACCATGTTATTCTCCGACATAGTCTTGTTTCAGTGGCTGGCCAGTGAAAACCGCACATTTCAGCCACACTTTGTCAGAAATACATGTGTCGCTTTTCTTCTAGTGTAAACATTGTTGACATTATGTGCATGTTCACAAGCCTAAGTTGCATGCATGTGACGTCTTTAGCTGTTATTGTGTGGAGACACTCTTAAGCTGTAGATAAAAAAGCCAGTTGCCAAAGAACAGGGGAACAAAACCAATAACGACAAAAAGGTCCTTAGATGTGCTGAGATTCTCTGTAATGTCTTCAGCGTAGACTGGTTCTCTTAAAAAGCCGAACTTCTATAATTACACATCCATAAGTAAATAACTTCACAGCTCTTGCTTTTCTAGATTTATTATGTAAAATGTGTTATTTGCAGTTCAGCTAATCTGAGTTTTTAGAGATATTGAACATTTTTGTGGCATGAATGTTGTGACATTGCTGCAGAATGTACATTGGTGCCATGCAAATGTTTAGCAGTGTCTTGATAATATTATGTAATCTTAGGCCATGCTGTGCAGATGCTCTGTCTGCACTGATGAAGATTCACTTAGCCGTCAATGCTAAATACTTGAGGTGACTGTGATTTTTTAAAAAATAAATACTTCAAATATATTTTTTTTACCATTTGGGAACATTATTGGACTTTGTGTAGACCACTGACCTTCTTGAACTTTCACCAGCAGAAGGTCAGACAATCAAGAAGTAAGATATGACATCATAACCTGCAAGTTAGGAAACAGCTAAAAGAACAAATGTTTGTCCATATTTATTTTTCAAAGATAAAAGAGTGCAACAAAAAAAGCCTGAATTGAGCACACTGCTTCACATTTTTCATGCCATAAATATAAAACTCAAAATCAAATGCATTTCAAATCTAAAATTGAAGAATTATGTCAATTTGCTTCTAAAAATCCAAATGGAAAAAAAAGAAAAATTCCGTGAGGCTATTGCTCCATAAAGACTTGATGAACTCACACAATCAGCCACAAATAAAGGCAGTGTAATACCTGCCCTTATTTTTCCATCATCTGCTTATGACTTTTGCAATTGCTCATTTCCAAATAGATTAATCTACCTTTTTAGACAGAATTTTCATGGTTGTCATTCATGTCATGTGCGCCAGGAAAAACACCCTGCTGTCTAAAGCTCCCATCTTCCCAAACACCATGCAATAAACGATGACTTTTAGTTGAAAAAGGTCCTTGGACAAATAAATCAAAACGAGACTTGTCTCGACGCAGCAACAGCACCGGTGCTAAATTCTGGAGGAAAACACGAGTACAGTATTTTCAAGAGAAACTTAAAATGGCGAAGCGATGGAGCAGGGGAGCTAAAATGAGCTATTGTCTGAATTAAAAAAAAAACATGGTGTCACCTGAAATGTATGCAAATTTGTCATTTATTTTTTTAGTGATAACCATAGCAACACTTGCTGCTATGGTTTTCAACAACGGACTATATATAGCTATACGTTAGCTTTATAAAGACTAACATATTGCTAACATATTGGCTAACATATATGTTAGTTTGTAGAGGCATCTATAGGCTAACATATAGCATATAGACTATATGTTACCTAACATATAGTCTATGTTGGTAGTCTATATGTTGGTCTATAAGGTCATCTCCTTGTTTCAGGATCCAATATGATTCATTGGTATTGCAACTTTGTAACATTTTTTAGTGTAGTTCCAGTTAACCCTTTCATGCATAGCGGTCACTACAGTGGACAGCTATTTTCTTTTGCTTCTTGTGAATTTTTATGTTATAAATTCATACAGACCTCTATATGGACACTACTGTCCACTATTGTTGGCAGTTGAAGCACTGCCAACTGCTGTCCATCCACTGCAACTGCAAGAATTTTTTTTCGTGAAATCCAATATGGCGGACAGACGGAAACGTATCAGACTAACTTGGAGGTATCCAGTCTCCCCTCCTACTGTGGAAAACTCTTGCAGGTGAAAATATTTATATATATATATATATATAGATATTTTGTCATAAGCTCTGTCTGATCGCATTTAACAAAATGATCTGCAAACGTTGTCTTTCCAATGAAGTTCTATTGGAAATGCAACTCCTGTCCTCAAGGGGCAGTGTCCTGCACCTTTTAGATGCATCTTTTTTTGTTGTTGTTGCAGAAAACAACTAAAAAAAAACTAACTTTATTACTTGAATTCAGTTACCCACTCATACAGAATCTTTCGAGTCCTCTTTGGCCTTTTGAACTGAATGAAGCACAACTTTATAAGTTCTGTCCTCCTGCAGTGAAACTGCCAGATCCCACCAGATTATGTTTTTATGACCCTTTGTTCCTGAGTTTATCTGCACTTAGCAGGACTGTTTCTTTTGCGGTGCGTCTGAATGTTTTGTGTTCTCTCGTCTCTCTTCCAAAAGCGTCTTATCTTCGTAAAGGCGCCCTGATTCAATAAAGGCTAAATAAATATTTTTAGATGAACTGCTCCAGAAAAGCCGTAAACATGCTTGTCTGAAATGTGATTAAGTGGAACATGTTATAGGGAGGCGCAGAACGTCAAATCCTAAACTGATTGGCGAGATGAATTTGATCTTTGTTCAAGCTGTCACCGTGTGCTTATAGGTTAAATGGGGAATGTCAAGTGAGAAAACAAACTTTGAATGGTTTTAACATCCTTTTCCCTGCAGGTCACAGGAGATGCGTTCCAAAATTATATCAGTCTGATCTCCAGATGGGATATCGATCAAATGATATGTTTTAATGTTCTGGTGTTTTGCAGGAAATCTCCAAAACTTTGGAAAACCTCAACTTTATTCTTTTGCTTTTATAAATGATTTTTAAGAGTCAGAGTGACTTTATTCTTCCCACCAAACTGTGACCAGTGCCGAGGCCTGACTATCACAATTAGGCTTTCTTCCCCATAACAAGCCAATAAAAGTGTTGTGTTCTTAATTCAGCTTTTTTATTTTTTAACTACTACGAGTCTGAAATCCAATTCCCTGGTCCAAAGCAGCGATGCCATCCAACAGTATTTTCTGATCGGAGCAGAACCACGTGACAAATCCAGAATAGGAAGAACTTCAAACATTGATAATTGACCAGGTTTTGAAAACTGAAGTGATCTAATCTATTTTGTAGAAAGCCAGTCTAGTATCCTCACTAGTAAGTAACTTGATTGATGTATGAAACATAACTTCTTTCCATATTTATGCTGACATAGAGATAAGGAAAAATGGGCGGTGCCTTAATGTGCTAGTTTGGTTCAGATGTCTTTCATTTGACAACAGTATAAACCTGAGCAAACAACAACAACAAAACATCAGAGTGGTGTTACTGAAAAGATTACCAAGACTATACAAAACGGTGGTTCGTTAAGTAAGTTGATCTGGAGTAGAAAAACATGGATCATTGTTTTGGGACCAGAAACAAAATGACAAATCAATGAGTTCTGCTTAATAATACTAAAAAGTACAAATCCAAAAATGCATGACATACTTTTAATTGTACAAAATTTGGAAAACTATTTATCATTCTCCTTCCACTCTAAATATACTGGACTTAGTAGTTTGTATTCAGCTTAAAAAAAAAACTAAATAAATAAATATTGTATTTCACAGCTTGTTCCTTTGTTATGATGAAGTCTAAATCTAAATCTAAATTATTCTAATCTAACTATACTGATACAGACTGCCTCATTTTCTGCTTTTTAATCGCTTTATATGCTTAACTTCATGTCGCACTTTTGCATTAAACTCAAAACAAACTCCAATTCACCTTTGCTTTGAGGCAACAAAAGTGTAACCGCTTAGAATTCAAACTCATATATAAAAAAAACAATTACAACATAAAAACCTATTAAATTACTTACGTATAATAAAACACGAAGTAAAGTATTAATTAACGCGAATTTCTTATAGCTATCGGAATCCAAAGAGTTAGACAAAAAAAAAAAAAAAAAAGAGGAAAAACTCGCGTGCCTTGACACAGCAGTATTTTGGGTGGCGCGGGTGACACCCGGGTGTTTTGCTCGGCAACATCCGCACAGAGATGGCAGTAGAGCCGTAGCTGACTGTGGGGCCTGTGCGGTGACCAGCAGCCCAAACGTTACTGAACCACGGACTGTAGGGAAGGAGCGCAGCGCCAAAAACAAGGTAAAACACGGCGTATTTTATGCTGCTGACGCGTTCCGAGACACTTTTCGACACTGTTAAACATGTTTTGGGGAAATATGTACATCCCGGCTGCGGCTGGAGAACCGCTAACTTGGCTAAGTTTGTAACGTTAGCTTGCTAATAGCCCTGCCCGTAGGAAAACAAATTACCTCTAAAAAAAAATCAACAAATACGCTAAATTACCACCTCAACTGCTTGTCAAGTCATACTCGCAGATAAAAAACGATAATTACCTACAAACTATGTAGTTATAAAACCAAATGGCTACAAAATATGAGGTTTTATGTGCAGCTTAGTAGCTAGCTTAACGAGCGCGAGCTACCAGACTTTAGCTTTCTCTGCAGATTACTTCCAGTACATTGCTTTAAAATGTTCATATAGTGCCAGACATATTGCTCAGATGTGCCATAAGGCAGGAGGGTACACTTCGGCTGAGAAACAGTGAGTTAAGACCCAGGAGGTTCAGAGTCTATATCTGTGAATCACCGTGAAAAACATGTTTGGTGAACGTGCAAAGTTGGTCAATGTTTGTTGACCAGATTACTGTTTAGTGCCACACAGTAAGTTATTTTATATCCACGCAGGGCTCCGCAGTTTACGCTCTATCGTTTAAGAATATGATTAGTCTACGTTTTTACCTTTTTTAATGTTAGTTAATCTTAACCCATATCTGTATTTGGTCCCCAACCTGCAAAGTTGTGAGGATTTGTTTGTGATTTGTGTCTCCGTTCAGATCCCCATTACCTGAGGCAGGTAAGCACTTGCCTCACCAGCAGCTTTTTAATTACATGCTGACAAACACTTTGCTTTCGAGCCCATCTTTAGTGAACACAGACAGGAATAATTATTTCTAACAAATGTACTGCTTAGAGATTTTTTTTTTTGCTACTGATTTACGGTCACTTTCTGAAAATCTCTGACCCTCTAATAATTTTATTTCTTAATTTTTTTTGTCGATTTCGATATTGTACAGCTATAAATGCCAATAAAATACTTTTTTTTTTTGCATTTGGGTTAAACTAAAAACTGAATACTTAAGGAGCCTAAGTCACAGAGCTATAATTGATAAAATCCGACAAAAAAAAAAAAGTTGCAAAAATCTCCATCACCATTTTAAATTACTTTTCATAGCTTACCATTTCTTTTCTTTTTTTTAATTACAAGATATACTTTTTTTTTTCTTCGTCCAAGAGGAGAAAGTTCTGATTTACTGTTATGTACCAGCTTTGTAAATTATTTATCCATTTATTGTAACTATAAAAGAGCCTGAAGCTGCCAGTCTGTGGGAAATCAATCAATTATTTATATTGGGAGCAAAAGCAATGTCGCACATTCGAGAGCGAGAACCGGCGTGTTACACAGCTCTGCAGTTAAACAGGATTTCTCAGTAATTTCAAAACAAAGACACGGTAACAAGAGTCGACATCTTACACTTTTTTTTATTACCGCAGTTAGAGATGATATCAGTGGTCCCTTAACCCTGCGTACGCTTTGGACAAATCGGCCTCTTTGTAACAATAAAACACCCCGAATTTCAGTGTAAAGTGTTCAGTTTCCTGTTTTCTGCTGTTGTGGCATCCTGAAGTCACTTCAAACATGACTCTGTGGAAAATGCAGCTTCCTTTCTAGAAGCTTGAGACAACTACGGCGTCTTAACTTCGTTTCTTAAACTCCTCGCTCATACGGGAATCAGCCGAGTTGACTTTGAGTGTTCTGTGACCCGACAACGGTCGTGTGTGGTTTCATAGAAATCCGATTTTTTTCTTTCTTTTTTAATTTCTGTCTAATTAACCTAAACCGTCGTTTTTTGTTCTCCCTTTTGTGAGAGGAGGTGTCTCTAGGAATAATGCCACCAAATACTCAGACTATTTATTTCGTCTGTAGTTTCTTTGAAATTTGTGCTCATGCCACCAAACACAGACATTAAATAATTGGTTTTACGTGTTTGTCGCCTTAGGGCTCAGCTGGGTTTTTGTCGTTTTGTTGAGCAGGCTTTTCTGTCAGGAATGGGAATGCGTTGTGGATGCTAATGTCGTTTTCCGCAGCATCCTGCGCTGTTGTATTTTAGGATTTTGGGTGCCTAACTTTTCCTGGATGTGCTGATGGGACGTTGGAAGGAGTCACTCCTAGATGGATTTTTTTTTTTTTTTTGAGGAGAAACTGGAGCGTTCCCGTTTGCGTAGTCTTTTCTTCTGAAAATAAATCTTTAAGGCAAACCTGGACTGGGGGAAACGTATTCACACAAAAACAAAGGATAAGGGGAAACCTCCAACTTTATTTATTTCTACATTTTTATGTTATTTTTTACAAAGAAAATGTTGGTTGTGACTGATTAAAAAATACACTTCAGTTTTTTTTTTTTGCAATTCCTCTATTGTAGTATTTCATTCAAAATAAACAGATGCCTACTTGTTTTGTGGCAATGCGGTAATTACGAGCTTATTGCAAATTTTGCGCAAAAATGGTCAAAAACCTTTAATTTAAAGCTACATATAAAAAATTTATTTTTTCCTTATTTATTAAAAGCGTCATATTGTGACAGTATAAGATAAGACAGATAATCTGTGATAGAATAAGAATAAGTGGTGTATTTCTCCACTTACTAATAGGAGTACAACAATACTTTCAAGAAATATGCTAATATGCTTTTTTAAATAAGTTACATTTTGTATCTTTGGGTGACCGTTAACTCCCACCTGCAGGTGGCAGTATGTCTCACTGCTACAACTTCTCACTTGATGTCAAGCTATAGTCCGTGATCGACGTGGCGAACGGCAAAAAGGTCACAGTCACCGTCATGTAAGAGCAAATATTTCTAAAGTAGTGCCACAAAATCACAAAGCAGTTGCAAACTCCTGGAAGAGACCGAGTTATTAAATTTTTTATTTATTTTTCGCTCTTTAGTATTTGTTCCCTTTATAGTTGAGCACTCCAGAAGAAACCGATGCAACCTGTTTAGTTCAGCTTGGTTAAGATGCGCCGCAAAAATATTGTGACAATGGATTTGGAGGCAGAATCATCTCTCGGTGTTCTCCAGACTGACTCTTTGTGGTTTTATTGTTGGACTCGTTGCATTTCTCCACTATCTCCCTGTCCAGACTGCGCCTTCCCGAAGGTCAGCAGGTTTCCTTGGCCATTGCTGAGCTGATGTCTAAAGTGTCTTTATCCCAAACTCAGTGTACGATGTCGTCCAATCGCAGACTTTAATTTTTGGGATAATATTTAACCGCAGTACCTTTTTTTTTTTGTTTGCTTTTTTTTTTTTTTTTTTTTTTTTAAGCTCCTGATTTTATGCCCGACTCCTGCTTTAAATAAACAAGAGTGCATGCAGCAGAGAATGCAAAGGGCATTATACTTGAGCGTTACCCGGCCCAGAGTTCTGTTTTGTAAGCAGATCCACCCGTACGGCAAATGAAGCGATGAAAACAGGTTAGGAAAAATCCACTGACTACACCTGCCTCGTTCATGTCCAATAAGGTGACATTCGGGAAATCGAGGCATATGAAATATTGAACTGAAATTTGTGTTGTTGGTGAGAAGGGAAGTGTCTTGCAAAACTATCTGCAACTTTTTTTTTTCCTTCACATTTTATTTTGTTACGACAACAAACGGCATGTATTTTATTTTGACTTAAGGCAATATGCCAACACAAAGTACTGCATCATTGTCAGTAATAAGTATTCAAACTTAACTTTTCTCTATTTTGACTTTTTCAAAACAAACTTCACCATTTTCGACAAACACTAAATAGCTCATATCAAAGTGGGACATAAAGGATCTAGTTTAAAATGTGACTAATATTCTGAAAAGTGTGGCATACTTTAGTTTTCAGCCTCTCCAGTCTCGAACCTGTCACAACTTAAAATAGATGATGCCACCACCTTTATAAAAAAATGTTTCTCTTTGTTGCAAACTTCCTCCCAACTTTCAGTCTGACTTGTGTGCTGCTTTTTTTTTTAAGCTGCTGTAATAACGCAGCAGTCATCCAGCGGGGTTATGCGAGGGCACGGCCGTGTTTATCTCTTTCTGCGCGGCTCCTTTCAGAGAGGGTTGGCGTTTGGGAAGAATATCATCGGTAACAAATTACGTCCAGCTCCTGTACAGAATATTTTCTCTGCTCGTTGTGCTCATGTCCATCCTACAGCTCAGGAAAGACAGACACAGAACGAACAAACTTTATCTCTTGCTTTTGGAAAAAGTTTGTCGTTTTTGCAGTCCGAAGCACAAACAAGAGGCCAAAAAGGCACTCATGTATTTGTTTCTCTTGGCGCCAACCTGTGACCCTTCTGGTTGAAAACAACTGCAGAGAGAGACAATGGCTCACTGAAGCAGACATGCCTCACGCGCAAACCCTTTTAACTCAGAGATTTTCCCACTCTGTTACTTTCTCCTCTTGCTGCCATGATATTAAGGTCGACTACAGGGCCAGATTTACAAGTATATGGGGCCCTGGGCTGGAAGCTATTGGTGCCTAGTCCACTAAGGAAAAATTATTTCATTAATACAAATTGCAGTCCATTAATAGAGGGTCCTATGCATAAATTGGGTACGAGCTGACGGTACTTGAGTATTGCTTAACTTCATAAAAATGACAAAATGTTATTAAATCATTGTGGGCGTATGACTCATATATAAAGTACAATATTTGTAAAACATTTATTAAAAAAAAATACACAAACTTTGCAGGGCCTCCAAAACTTGCTGCCCTGGGCTACTGCCACTGCTGGCCGTTCTAAAGTCTGGTCCAGGTTGTTTAATATAACGTCTTAGATGTTGCAAACTCAGTTATGGTATCTATGGAATCTTATTCAGCTTTGGCTGAGCTTTAAACGTCTTCAGACATGGAGGTCCATTGTTTTCCAGCCTCAGTTTCAGGAAGGCGTCTGCTTTTACCCACAATTCATGCTGTTCATGAATTGTGGAATTGCCTTCACATTTACAGTACCTATGAAAGCTAATCACATATCGCTTCTACAAATCAATCATGATCAACAAATTTTTTTTTTTTTGCCCCAAAAACTTTGAATTAACTGACCTAATTCAACCGAGGTCCAGTCAGTTGGCGTTTGTTTTTTCACAATGAAATTGTGCAAATAACGAAACTGAGAGTGAGAGTCGGTTTATTTAGCTGCCATTAGTTTTGTAGAAATAAGTTTTTACTTTGAAATTAAAGACAATTGTTGTCAAAAAGGCAAATTTAGCTGATTTATTAAAGTAATAAGAGGGACAAAACATTCAAGGTGGGCGTGTTTTCCCTCCACAAAACCAGAACAGTCACCTTGAACTTCCTCTCCTTTTTGTTTTTTTAATTTCGAGTGAGATGCCAGGGTGTTTGTGCTCCTTCAGGCTCTTGTTCTTGTTTTTACAAGGTGACGAAGTGTCTTGGCAGGTATGCGGAGGTGAGCAGAAGAATAACCAGGCCGCGTTCGCTCTGCCAGAGTGCAGCTGGATTTCTGAGCCCTGGATTGTTTTTTGTTTTTTTTTGTCTTCTTGCCGAATCAGTCGGAAGCCACTCAAAACTCCTAATCGTACTTGGAGCATTTTCTGCTCTCCGTGCGTAGAAATCCAACAACTTGTGATGTCTTTCGGGTCGCATCACTTCCTGTCTCTGCGGTCTATGTGTGACCCGCACGATCAAATATCGGAAGATCTTGATTTTATTTAGCTAATTCTGATTATTAATTCTGATTGTGACGAATCGCGGAACCAAAAAGGTCTTCATTAAAGACCTGAGGTGTCTGCACTCCACTTCTATTTATTAATCGCCTTGTTTTGCTTTTCCGTTCAGCTCTACGGGATTAATGTGGCATTAAGTGCGGAAAAAAAAGTAGGCTATTTTAATGTGCCGATAATATTTTTTTTTTTATATTGCAAAGTCCTGGCGTTTTAATAGTACACTTTTAAGAGAGACAGTTTGTTCCTTACCCTTATCCGAGTTTGACTAAGCATAAAAAAATGTATAAAAACACCTGCTGTTGGTCGACAAATCGTAGAGACCGAAAAGGGAGGTCGTTTTGATGCATCCAGTACTTTTTTTTTTTGTTTTTGTTTTTTCCTTCTCGCTTCTCTGATCTATTGTGATCCTGGTTTCAGTGCCGCCATGGGACACGGAGTAGGCTGAACGGGAGGGCCTAGCAAAACACATCGGCTGTGAGTATCCATCGGTTTATTACTCCAATATTAAGGTTTTTTATTTTTACTTTTACGATGTTCATCTTTTTTTCACTCCTCCTAAGGATCGGTTTGAATTTTGACTGAAAGCATTGACGGGTAGATCTGATCGTCATTAGCTTGGAAGTGTCATTCGTGAATTTGTGCGGAGTTGACGATCGACGTCTCTGCTGTGTGTTTTCCTCCCGAAGGCTTCCCCCCCCCCTCCCCCCCCTCACTGTGGTGAATGACATGGCCACGGCCTCGTCGAGAGCAGAGACCGGCCATAACCACAGACGCACATCGCAGCTCCATGCCATCGGTGAGTGGAAGCGCGCGGCGGGTTCTCGACCGGAGGATCGCCTTCTAGGTCAAATTTTTGTTCAGTCATCTTTTCCTTCCCCCCTCCTCTAGTTTCATGTGCCAAACTCAAGAGGAAGAAGAGCGTTTTCGGGGCGGCCATTTACGTGGAGGTGACAGCAGAGGGAGAGACGCGCCGCACGGCAAAATCCCACAGCTCCTCCAACCCGAAATGGGACGAGAGGCTGACTCTGTAAGCACCGCCCGTTTACCCCTTCCTGCCCGACTCGCCGCGTCTGTGTGAAGACGATGTCCAGCAGCGTTTGAGCTCGTGTGAAGATGCCTTTAGCGAAGCAGAAACATCCTTCCTATTAAGATTGTGTCCCGTACTGAGCGTTGCGCAATCAAAAATCCAGCTTTTCCAAAACAGCTTGTGAACTCCCAAGTAGCAATGGAGGAGGAAAACCCCCCCTCCCTCCGGTGGCTCATCTGATAATCATTTGAAAAAGCGAGGAAGCCGCCTGAAAACACACAGACCTCTTTGTGTCATCGCACAACTGGAGCTCGCAGCACAAAACGCTGCGGTTTCTCTCGCAGTGGCTCGACCAAAAGCCAGAAACGAACCTCTGCAGACAGTTCCACCCGGCCAGCTGGCGCTGATGAGCGCGGCCGCCGCGGTGCTCAGAATCTCGTGGATGTTTTTGCTCGCTCCTGCGGGTCCTTCTCGTGACTTTGAGGTTGTAACGTAAGACGTTTCCCTTTGGACCGGCGTGCCGGGCTATTCAAACAATGACCGCACTGTGCGCCGCTCATTTTGTCCTTGTTTTCAAACCCAACGAGGAGGCATTGTGCCAGATGTGGATCTTATCATTTCTATTCTAGGGGAGGGAAATGTGGAAAATGGGAGGGAAAAAAAATCTGTGTTTTTATTCATTTGTTAGATGTTAAACTTGCTGTTGCTGGACTTCAGTTGGCTGAAAAAAAAAGTCGTAAATGGCATCCTGATTATAGTGTGTGAACTGTTTACGTCAAGAACAGCAGAAGTGTGAAGCTTAACTCCAAAACTTCCTCTTTTTTTTTTTTTTTTTAACTTATCGCATTCACCGTGTCCTTTTTTAAGCTCCTATCATTTAAGAAGTGTCTTACGTGTTTTTGATGTTTGTTTTTGTGTGTGTTTTTTCTGCAGGACTGTAACGCCGCACACGCAGGTGGATTTCAAAGTATGGAGTCACCACACCCTGAAAGCAGACGCTCTGCTGGGCAAAGCTACGCTGGATCTCATTCAGGCTCTGGAGCGGCATGACAGAAAATGTGAGGTCATAAGATGCATAGATGCAAAGCTTTAATAAGTTTTAGGAAAATAGTGCATATAAAAAATTTTTTAAAAAGCAAAGTCTGATCATGCAATGGTAAACATTACAAAATACTTATGCTTATTTTTAAATGAAAGAAATAGTGAACTAAAATGGTTTAGTTTAGCTGATGTTTGGCAATGTTATTGCATCCAAAGTTTTACACTTACTGTATTTTATAGCTCCAAATAACTAGTAGTTATTAAAATGTAATGATAATGTTATATTTTGTATGTAATTTCAGTATCATTTAGAAAAATCTTTAATTGCTGTTTTAGATTAATGCAATGCGTTTTTGTCTCGTGTATTTGTGCAAATACTGTGATGTTGTGGTATTATATCTCACCTCTAGAAAATCATAGATGCGCCTTAAGCAAATGGCAATTTAGATTAAAGACGAAGAGTGGCAAGTTACTGCTTTAAAGACACAGAAATGTGAATTAGCGGCAATCGACCAATCGGTGCAGCGGTTTCCTCGATTTTGGATGACTGGCAATCGGCCGACGTTTACACGCGAAACTGATCTTATCCTGTTGCCAATTTTCGCAACTTTTCAGCCTGACGGTGTCATTTATTTAAAAAAACCAATCTGTATCGACCAAAGTCAGAATCGGCACGTCAGGCTTTTTTAAAGATTGCTGATCAGCCAGAAAAACGTCTGTCGGTGCATGAATGTATTTAATTGTATTGTTTTCTTTATTTTCCTTTCTGACTGCGATCTCTCTCTCTCTCCCTCTCTCTCTCTCTCTCATTTGTTGTCCACAGTGGAGAATGTGAAGGAGGTGCTGAAGCTGAGTGTGGAACAGAAAGGGGTTTCTGTGCCTGTTGGCGAGCTGACTGTGTACCTCGACGGCCTGACTGTCACTGACCAGGAGGAACTGGCGCCGCTGACCAATGGCAACGCAGCAAATGGCACCAGTGAGCTCGCTGTTTATATTAGCGGTGTGTGTGTGTGTGTGTGTGCAAATTGGAAAAAAAAAGTTCAGTTTGAAGCACATGTAGTTGAATAAACTTCATATTTAGTACAGCGGGAATGATCTGCCTCATAGCCTCTTCCACATAACATTCCCACGTTAACCTTCATTTATTTTTTTAAAACCAGAAGTCCAGCAGAATGGTGATGCCATTCATGAAAACGGAGACTCATCTTCCTCTTCTTCAAGGGCTGCAAACAGGTAAACTCACGAAGCAACCAATTGTATATTTCTCTACTTCTATCACTTATTATTTACCCAGAACTTATTAAGTGGTTTTTACGTAGCCATTGTTTGCCGGTGAAACATAAACCAGACTGTTGTGAGGTTGTCTGTAAAATGAATCCTTCCACCTTGCTTTGAGATTTTATCTTTAGCCACTGAACTCTGACTGTGATTCCCCCCTACCCCCCTTTTTTGAAACAACGTGTACATTTCTACTTCTTTGTACCTTTTTAACGGGCTGCAACCGCAGATGGGAATAGTTTGCGTCTTTGTATTGTTTGACTTTACAAGGTGCTTGAAGCAGAAGCCAAAAACACTGCAGTCCGCAAACATTTGTCGTAAAACCCCCGGAGAGTTATCGCTCAAAAATCCTTACGAAGAAATAACAACCGAGACGATCTTGAAAGCAAACTCAACGTAAAACGACGCTGATTAATGTTTAATTTTTCTCTGAAAGCACCGTGAATGGAACAGATGTGGGTCAGAGGTCGGGCTCCTGCTCGGCCTCCAGCGGCGCAGACGGTCCGGTGCCTTCCAGCCCTGCTCTCGATCACGCCGCCGCTCTGGTCAACGGAGATCCAACCCCCAACTCCACCCCAGTGCACCACCCTCCAGACAGCGGCCCAGACACCAGAATGGGTGGGTTTACCTTCTCTCTCTCTTATGGCAACAAAATTTGACTTTGCTCTTCTTCTTTTTTTTTTTTCCCCCCCCCCATCTTGTAATAATCTGACTTTCTCTTTATTTAAATTTTTCTTGCACGCACCTATTCCGCTTCCAGGAAATGGATTCGCCGTTCTTTACGTTTGTGTTCTTCACGGTTCACGGGGTTTGTAATGAAGTGTGAAGGAGAACAGTTGATTAATTCTCATTAAACGAGGCCTGCAGTCTCTGCTGCTGTCAGCACCTTCGTCCGAACACACAGGAGACGCATAAAGCGGAGCAGAGCAGAGCGCAGTATGCCGCAGAGCCGCTCTCAGCCGAGGATGATGAATGAAGGTTACGTCTCTTCGGCAGAGAAAAAGCTCTGTTTCTTCAAGGAACACAGAAAAGCACATTTTTCTGATGAATATGGCTCGTCGCCGTTAATCCGATCGCCGTTAAGTGCCGGCATGGAAGAACAAAGATTTAATGCTCTGCTAGTGCGCTAAATCTGTTGGCGTGAACTGCAATGCAGTGAAGAAACGCAACATTTTTTTTCCTTGTTTTTCAGAATAAATTGAATCTCAGTCACTCAGTTCAGTCCAGAATACCTTGATCCGAACCCTGCTTATATCCAGTCTCTACTTCTGCTTCTCTCGTCGTGAAGTGGGACCAACACAGGATTTATGTTGCACTGACTGTGTGCTTTAGGGTACTTACACAGCTCTGAATCTGAATTTCTCTGTTTGTGTCTTTAACTCTCTCACTACATTGTCAACAACAAAAAAAAAAATTTGAACTTCTGTACAAAACCTTCCCTTTCCTTCTCTTTTTCCTCATCGTGTTACAGTCTCTCCTGCTGCTGGACGTTGGTGTCATGTCTCCTCCCCCAACTCTTTGCTTTTTCTATTGTGGCAGTGAATGTTTCTTTTAAATATGCACAGTGTATGGGTGGGTAACACAACAACATTAGTGTTCTTGTTAAACTTAATATGAGATACTGGCATATATTAACTGTTTAGCCATCATTATCCGCATTAAGTGCTCAACTGACGGCTTATTTGGAAGAAAACCGCACTTTTGTTTTGGCCTTTCGGGTCTGGCTAATTGCTGAAAAGAACAGATTGTGCAGATTGGCTCAGCATCAGGTCTTCCCTGGTGGTGCCTTCAAAGGCGACTTGGTAAATCACGTTACCAAGGGGCAATGTTATGTGCAAATCGACAATGTTTTTTTTTTTTAGCTTTACATCATGTTACAATGTTATTCCCTTATGAAAAACACGTGCCTTGATTCTTTCATGAACGTTGGAGAAATCCTTGAATCTCCCTTGGCAACCAAGGAGGCAAAAACGCCTCGTTGGACCTAGCTCCGCCTTCGAGGACGTAGCTCCTCCTCGGGAAAACCGTCAGAGGAGCAATGTTATGACGACTTCCTGAAGGCGGGGCTTCAGAAAGAACAGAAATGATTTAAAGAGACAGAAACCAATTTCAAAGCGCTAAATTACGAAGTCAAATTTCTTTTGAGTCGCATTAGATCTTTACAGACATTTTTATAACAACTGAACGTAACATACTGACTTAAATGTGCTATAAAATTCCACAATGTGCCTGGAAAGTACATAACATATCATGCCGGTTTGATGTAGGGAAATGGGAAGTTAAATGAAAAGGAGATGAAGGGGATTGGTCAAAATTCATCTGAGTTTGAGTGATTGGTCAGAAAAGAAGGAAATTCAGAAAAACGTGAAAGTGACCAGATTTGCAGGACAGTTGTGGTGGTCGGTAAAAAAAAATTGCAAGTCCATGCAAGATTTGCCAATAATGACTGAATTTGCAGTAACAGTTGCATCTTCCTAGAGTGACAAAATATTAACATGCCGTTTGCATAATAATATTCATAAACTATATATTAACGTTCTGTTTTTGGTGCAACCCTTTTGTTGCTGTTCTGTTTTTTTTTTTTTTTTTTATTAAAGTGCAAAGTAAAAGGCAGACCTGCTCCTTTTTTTCTTCTTAATTTTCCGCAGTAAACGGGGAATCTGGCACCGTTCCCAGGAGTTCTTCTGCTTCTAGAAGGGAAACGCAGCCCTCTGCTGGTGAAAACGAGGAGAGCTCACACGACGCTGAACCGCCAAGCGCTGAAACGTCACCTGCCGGCACTTCCCGGCCCCCTCCGGCTCCCGCGCCTTCCTCCGCCTCGTCTCCTGCTGCTAAACCTGCCAACGGCGCCGCGTCCTCTTCCTCCTCCTCCGCCGCCGCTGCAACCCAGGGAGCACCCACCGTAACAGCGTCCTCGTCATCGCCGCCCCCCTCGTGCTCCCCGCCAGCGCCGGGAGAAGCGGGGGCTTCGGGAGCAGGCAGTAGTAGCAGCTCGACCACAACCGATGGGGTGAAACCCAGACAACAGGTTTCTAACGCTCCAGCGGGGGATCCTCTACCACCGGGGTACAAAAAGAGAAGAAACGAAATAAATTTGTGCTCCCAACAGATTTTGATGACCTTTCCTGGTTCAACCTTCATGTCCCTGGATGTCTTTCAGGTGGGAGCAGAGAAAAGATCCACACGGGAGAACTTACTATGTAGACCACAACACCAGAACTACTACCTGGGAAAGACCACAGCCACTTCCCCCAGGGTGAGGGGCCGCCGTTTTACTTCCGAAAAGAGACCGTATAACTTTACAGACATTTTAAAGACAAACGTCTGTTCTTGACCAACTAGAGATTCACTGATTAAGACTCCTACTGGCTGATTTCAGGGTGTCCGCACATCCTTGAAAAAGTCGTAAATTTATGTAAAATGAAGTCCTTACAATGTTTGAATTGATTAAAAACAAAGTTGGCTTTAAATACATTAATCACAGGTCTTAAATTTTGCGATTTAAGACCTTAAATCGCAAAACCTTAATTGCCAATTTTCTGTTGCCAACCTGCACAAGGCTATATGCTTTCTGTGCCTTTTGTACGTTTGTGTCATGACACGGGTCTTAAAATTCATTTGTCATGGTCTTAAAAAGTTAAATTTGAGTTGCCAGCAGCTGCAGAAACCCTGGACAACCAGTTTTCTGCTGCTTCCTTTTCTTTCAGATTCACGTCTCAAAGAGAGCAACAGAAACACTCACTTAGGCAAAACTTTGTTGTGTTGTGACACTTTAATCTGACAGTAAATTGGTTCTAACATTATCTCCATTTACGTATCAAAACGTGTCTCATGAAAATTTGACTCGGTTCCTAACAAAAGCGCAACAGACCTGTGAGTCTCCGATGATGCGTTTTTGCCTGAAGAAAGTTGGGATTTTTCAGTTTCCATTGATTTGCCAAAAAGGAAGAAAGAAAATCAGATTTTCTTTGGATGAACATCAAGATCTTGTTGATGATTATTAACGAGAATCGATCGTTTCTAAAAAGCGAATCCCTTATTCTCCAGCTAGACACCGTAAAACGGAACGACGCACGTGAAAGCTCCTGAAGCTAAATATCGTCGGGTCGCTTCGACTCGCGTTTCTCTGCTCCTGCGACTCACAATCCTCCTCTTCTGCTCGTTGCCAGGTGGGAGCGCCGAGTGGACGATCGGGGCCGGATCTACTACGTGGACCACAACACCCGGACCACCACTTGGCAGCGGCCCACCATGGAGTCGGTGCGCAACTTTGAGCAGTGGCAGAGCCAGCGCAGCCAGCTGCAGGGAGCTATGCATCAGTTCAACCAGAGATACCTCTACTCTGTAAGCAACCTCTCTGCAGAGCCGCTTCTGTCTTCCTGCTTACTCCTTTTTAGTCAGTTTTCTTCGTTCTGGCTGAGGTCTGAACCTCAGCATGACAAGTGCCTTGTTTTAAATGTGATTGCCTGATTTGACTTTTTTTTTTTTTTATTTATTTTTTTTTTTTATAAAACAACCATCTCCTCTTCCTCATTGGCTCGTTCAGTTATATAAATGACAGTTTATTCCGTGATTGTTTTCGCTGTAAAAAATCGAAATTGTTGAACTAAAAATGTTTATAGAATAGATTTGATTTAAAACATGAACTTGGATCTTGGTTTGCTTTTTTTAAGATTTCTGCGCTCTGTTGAAAACGCAAAGCAGCCGACATGAGTCCTGACCAACATTATGTCATTTTTTCCCCCCTATTTTTGAATTTTTTTTCTTTTACATTCCTATGAGGGTTTGTCTTTCTTTCTGATTCTTGCATGGATTTTAATGCGTATCTCTCTCTTCCAGGCATCTATGATGTCTGCTGAGAACGATCCTCTGGGCCCTCTACCTCCTGGTTGGGGTGAGTCCCTCATTGCTCTTGCAGGCTGCAAGGACGATAAGGTTGTGAATAAACTTCACTTTACAGTCCACTAAAATAAACAAGAGATCGGAGACAACGGCTGCATTTCCAACACAAACGTGTGCGACGTTTTAACGGCAATGGAAACGCGGCATCTGAAACGTTGGCGGCTTTTTCTGGCGAGAACTGTGAAATAGAGAACTCTGTAGTGTCCTGTGGCAATAATTGCATAAATCCATATTCCAATCTAATACATGTTTAATGTCGCTATGTGTCGCGACTCCCTGCAGAGAGGCGTGTGGACTCCAATGACAGAGTTTACTTTGTGAACCACAACACCAAGACAACGCAGTGGGAAGACCCTCGAACCCAAGGGTGAGTACGGAGCAAACGGACACCGGATGTGGATGCAGAGTTGGAAACCTGCCATAATGTGGTTTTTCCATTCGTCCTGTTGTGATGTGTAACGTTTTGGTTTAGCTAGTCCGATCCAAAGCACCCACCAGGTTCCACCTTGTGTTTTTCTCTATTTATTAGTGTATTTATTTATTTATTTTTGCTCATTTTACAAGCCGATCTCACTAATTTACCACTTTGTGGTTTTGTTGTTCTAGAAAGAGTTTCTATTCGCTTCAGTTGCATCACGCTGTGGCTTCGCATCCCCTTGGCATAAAAGGTTGCTTTGTGTTACGGCGCGGCCCTCGATCAAATGAACTTGTGCTCAATAAATATGGATGTGTGTGTGTGTGTGTGTGTGTTCGGTTGCTGCAGGCTACAGAATGAGGATCCTCTGCCAGAAGGCTGGGAAATCCGGTACACGAGGGAAGGAGTTCGCTACTTTGTGGATCACAACACTCGGACCACCACTTTCAGCGACCCGCGCACCGGGAAGTCCTCTGTGTAAGGGAGCTTCTCATTCATCACGCAGCGTTTAGTCGGCGACCCGATGAGCTCCGGCTCTCTGTGTGTGTGTGTGTGTGTGTGTGTGTGTGTGGATGTCCTGTATTAACCGTCACTCACCTTCTGAAATGTCTTTCTGCTCAGCACCAAAGGCCCACAGATTGCTTACGAGCGCAGCTTCAGGTGGAAGCTCGCTCACTTCCGTTACCTGTGTCAGGTCGGTGTTCTCTTTTTGCTACGTCTCTGTGCGATGGCGGCGTTTGTTCCCTGATGCTCATGCCTTGATTTGTTCCTCAGTCCAACGCTCTGCCGAGCCACGTGAAAATCACCGTCTCCAGACAGACACTGTTCGAAGACTCCTTTCAGCAAGTAAGAACTTCAGTCTTCATAGCGGGAGTTTTCTCCTCTGTCAAATGTTCGTATTTGCGCCAGGGCTGGACGACGCGGCTTAAAAATGCATTTAATTTTCTGCTCAAAAATTGCAGAAAATGTTTTTAAAAAGTAGCTTTTATTTCATTCGACCTTCTCTCAGTTGCATGACTGAATATAAAGGCACAATTCTTCAAATTGTTGTTCTAAAATTATGACTTGTCTTAATGAGCAAAAGTGTGGGAACATGATGTGAGCAGCTTAGTGTGTGTGTGTGATTCTTACTTCAAAATAGACAAAGTGTCTTTTGCAGTAGATTTAAACATGCAGATAATTCAAGATTCAAGTATTTCTTTTAAATCTGGTCGCTAAAACCTAGACTGAGGTCTGATCGCAGTTAGTCATTCTGTGTTGCAGCTCCCTTTGTTCTAGCAGCGTTGTGATTTGCCCGGCCCTCGCAGAGTTGACCAGAATTCAAAGTCTGAATAAACAGAACCGTCAGAACAAGTCGACTGAACTACGGAAACCCAAGGAAGCGCGCTCGCTGCGACCTGATTAATCGATTAGAATCGATTCAATCTCACGCGTCTCGTTTGGTCCGCTCTCAGATCATGGCTCTGAAGCCGTACGACCTGCGGAGGAGGCTGTACGTCATCTTCAGAGGCGAGGAGGGCCTGGACTACGGCGGCTTGGCCCGGTAAGCAGAACGACTTCGGAGACGCTCCTAAAACGGATCTCGCTTGAAGCCGTTCACTGTGCTGCATTTGTTTTTCTCCTCCTGGCAGGGAGTGGTTCTTCCTCTTGTCCCACGAGGTGCTGAACCCCATGTACTGCCTGTTCGAGTACGCGGGAAAGAGCAACTACTGTCTGCAGATCAACCCGGCGTCGGCCATCAACCCAGATCACCTCTCCTACTTCTGCTTCATCGGCCGCTTCATTGCGATGGCACGTCCGACTTAACACCGCCACCGATATATATTATTATATTAATAGCAGATATGTTCTTCGGGCCCGGTTAGCGTGCTGAATGCTAATCTCTCCCATCGTGTCTCTGCAGGCACTGTTCCACGGGAAGTTCATCGACACGGGCTTCTCTTTGCCGTTCTACAAACGGATGCTGAACAAGAAGCTCATCCTGAAAGACCTGGAGTCCATCGACCCGGAGTTCTACAACTCTCTCATCTGGATCAGGTGAGCCGCGCAGTTCGCTCTGCAGCGCTCGCCGTCCGAAGCACTCGCGCCCTCGTAAGTCACGGCCACAGCGTCCACGCGCATCAAGAGACTTTGCTGGGCTTCAAAAGGAAGTTTAGTCAAAAAAATTTTCTTTGTCCTGGCTTTGTTTTTTCTTTTCTTAAAAGTGTGGATGGGGAAATAACTCTATTTTGACCGCGTCACATTTTTCAAATCTAGAAAGAAAATAAGGGATTTCAAAGTTTATGATCCAAGGTCTAAATCTGATTTGCGGATAAGGTCGACAGTTTGGGAAAAACTAGCAAATGAGCGAATCTACAGCTTTAAATTTGCTTACAAGTGAAACAAAAAGCCAGTTTTTACTTTTATTCTACTTCCCCCCCCCAACAACAAAACATAAGGAGGAGTCTGACTTCAGAAGAAATTAGAACCAAATTTAGTCACTTTATATAATCCTCAAAGTGTCTTAATTCAATATGTAAACTGAGCTCCAACTGCAACAATAGAGTAATATTAAAACAATTGAGGCAATGCCCAGAAATAATGTGATCAGATGAAATTGAACAATCTGCCTCAAACTACAAGACTGTAACTTTTTGTGTTACTCAGAGTTGTATTATTTCCCAAATTCTGTTTCTCATTTCATGTTTTTACAAAAAAAAGTATGTAGCCACGTGTTTAATATTAATTTGAACAATTCAATAGGAAAATAACCCAAATATATCAGGATAGTAAAGTTTTTTTGTTTTTTTTTTAGTGTAACTAATACTATTGTTCCAACATTAAAGTTCCTATATTTCCCTTGCATAGAGCACTGCTGTATGAATGAAAACAGAAGCAAGTATGCTGTCGCCTCTCCTCAGGGACAACAACATCGAGGAATGTGGGCTGGAGATGTACTTCTCCGTGGACATGGAGATCTTGGGGAAGATCTCGTCTCACGACCTGAAACTCGATGGCGCCAACATCCTGGTGACGGAGGAGAACAAGGAGGAGTACATCAGGTAGTTTTTGCAGGACGAAAACAAACACAGCGGCACCCAAAGCACGCATTTTGGACGACCTTTGGAATAATCTCATTTGACCCCCGGCTGCAGATTAATCGGTAAAATTGGGCCACAAGCATCCAGAATCGTTTTACTCGACAGGCTCAGACGCTCCATTATTAAATGTCGCAAAATATAAAACGAGGGTTTTAGAATAAAGTTCTCATTTTTGTTGCTTTAAAAAAAAAAAAAGTAAAATCTCTAGACCAACAAATTCTAGAGTGTTCAACCCAAAAGGTTAGAAAACTGCACACATTTCTTTTTCTGAGGAAAACATCTAAGACCTTTGTCAGCATCTACAATAAATTATTTTCTACATAGCTTATTGAAAATACTGCATCTTTAAATCACAGAAATGAAAGATTCCCAATAAAATGATTTAAGATTTTTAATCATAAGAAAAATACCAAATGCTTCCACTGCTTTTTCAGTGTGTGACCACCAGGCGGCGCTGTGGGGGGCCCTCAGACTGATTCATAGAAGTTGAGAAAAAAAAAACCCCCATTTGTTTTCTGCTTTTCAATCATTAAAAACAAGGTTAAAATAATTCATTTCTGATGCGTATTTTCTGATTGGCTGCCAGTCAAATTAATCAAGCCGCTTTGAAGTTAAGTAAGGAATGGAAAATATTCAACAAGAAAAACACCACAAGAACTGCGGGGTAATAAAATAATGTAAATGTAAAATATAACATACTTTATATTTCTTACAATCACAAGAGGGGGGATTATGTTGGGAAATTGTACTACCTTGTAATAAAGTCATATCATCTGATAATAACATTTTGTGCCCTAGAACTCATGACCATTTAAAATCCAATGGTATGATTTATGCTAAATGAATGTAGCAGTGAATAAAAAAAACCTTCAAGAAGTCGATGTTTCTTTACATATTTTTGTAGCATTGTCTGTGGGACTCTCTGTCCAGAGGTTAATGCTCTTTACGGGGCCATGAAGAGTTTAGTCATTATGACAAAACCAACCAATGTCCTGTGTGTGTTTGCAGTCTCATGGCAGAGTGGAGGTTCTCCCGCGGAGTGGAAGGTCAAACCAAAGCTTTTCTGGACGGCTTCAACGAAGTGGTCCCGCTTCAGTGGTTGCAGTATTTCGATGAGAAGGAGCTGGAGGTGAGCAGCAGCGGCGGCGGCGGCGGCGCTCCTCTGCTCGCTACCGGCTTGGTTTTACTCCAGACTTCTTCAGAATCGCCGACTTCCTGTTTTCCCACTCGGCCTTGTAGTTCTGAGCCTGCTCGTCTTTGCGTGCAGGTGATGCTGTGCGGCATGCAGGAGGTGGACCTGCAGGACTGGCAGAGAAACACCGTGTACCGCCACTACACCAGGAACAGCAAGCAGATCATCTGGTTCTGGCAGGTACTGTCGCTCAGACGTTCGGTTCGCTCGCGGCCGCCGCCGTAAGTTCCCCGCGAGAAGCGGCGCTCTGTAACGGCGTCCACCGTCGGTCTCCTCCCCTGCAGCTGGTGAAAGAAGTGGACAACGAAGTGCGACTGCGGCTCATGCAGTTTGTGACGGGAACCTGCCGGCTTCCTCTGGGCGGCTTCGCTGAGCTGATGGGTCAGTGACGGAACCAGTGCACGACCCGGACGACACCGGGGGCTTTACGGTCCTCTTGATTGTCTCGTTTTGCGTTGCAGGAAGCAACGGGCCGCAGAAGTTCTGCATCGAGAAAGTAGGGAAGGACACATGGCTTCCCCGTAGCCACACATGGTCAGTACGGTCCAGTTTAAAAACCAGCTTTTACTGTGATGAGGTGTATATACTTCCTGAAGTAGCAGAAATAGCTGAATTTTCTTAAAGGAACACAGACCCACTTTCAAGGTGTTCAATATGGTTGTAAAATTTCTTCTAAGTTATATTTGATATTTTCAGCATTTTTATGCTACAGGATGGCTGGAAAACGCGTAATACAACCTCTTAAGAGTACACTCGTGTGTTAGAACGGCCCAGTCAAAGTCTAAAGTCCTACCTAGAATCCGTATGAAAAGTTGAAAAGTGAGTTTCGTCAAATCTGGTGAAGCTTGGAAGTTTTTCAAAAAGATGGAAAAAATGTTTTGAATTCTTCAGATGCGCAAACCTGGTAAAGACTTAACATTAATCTGCAGCAAAAAGTTCCACCAAGATTTGAACTGAGAATCCGATTTCTTATTTGAAGAAGAAAAAAAAAGTAATTTGCTACTTTGTATTGCATCAAGTGAAATCCCCATCAGATTGATTGAAAAGATGCGAAACGTAACATTCGTAACGATGCCTTCAGTAATGGTTCTCTGCTGACTTCCTCCTCCTGATCTCTCTGTTCCAGTTTTAACCGCCTCGACTTGCCTCCCTATAAAAGCTACGAACAGCTGAAGGAGAAGCTGCTCTTCGCCATCGAGGAAACCGAAGGATTTGGCCAAGAATAGAGGGACAAAGTCCTCTGGTGTTTTCCCCTCTGCTGGCCCCCCCGACCCTCTTTCTGCTGTTCAATCAGCCAAGAAAAACAAACCAACAAAAAAGAAATTGCACAAGATAACCACCAATGTACATAAGCTATTTTGTCATTTAAAACCAAATCCTAATTTGCAACATCGTTTTTTTTTTTTTTTTTTGCCGCATTCCTATTCCTAATCTTTATATAATATATAACATCCCCTTCCCCCCCTCCATGAAAATATGCAAAACATTTCATCCATCCGCTTTTCTGTTTTAAAAACAGAAATGGATATTCTTTTTTTTCTTTTTTTTTTTTTAGATATCCACCCCAAGTGGCTGACTGGCTTTTAAAAAACAAAAAAAACAACAAAAGACTGAAAGTGCTTTCGAGAGGGTTTTCTAGTTTAGACTCAACCTTCTTTTAAAGCTCTAGTTCTATAGAGCTGTTAAAAGGCAAAAAGTTAGTTGTATTTGGCGTTCAGTGCCTGAAATTCAGTTTTTTTTTTCGTTTTCCCTTGTGGGACAGATAGTCGTTTTAGAAAAATCCTGCGTGCTTGCATGCTGCCTACAAACATTAGACGACCGCCGAGAGCGTGTGCACGCAGACTTTTTTTTTCGGCATGGATCGACTCGTCCTCGACGACTAAAAATCGACGATGGATCATCTCTTCTGGGGCAAGAAAATCTTAATTGTGTCTTTAAATCGATGAGAACTTGTGGGAGGATATTGGATATTTTAAAAAATTTCATTGAAAACAAGCCATTAGTATGTGTGTGTGTGTGTGGGTGTGTGTGTGTTTGTGTGTGTGGTGACAGTAGTGCCGGTTCATGTCAGAAACGTTCCAGGCTGTCTCAAGACTGCGGCCTGTTTTGCACACTGTGACGTAACGAGAGAAAAGCGCCGGCGCGGCGATCTACGAGCGCGACTCTAATCATCTGCAGTTTCCGTTTGCAACTCAGAAAATGGACGAAAAAGAAAAAAAGAAGAAGAAAAGAAAGATACAGCGGCGCTAGTTTGTGTGATTTGCAGATCTCGGAGTTGGACTGTGGGTCGCGACCTTCTGAAGCCACTGTGTTCGACGCAGCACTACGTTTTGATGATTCGTACCTCATGTTGACAGGATCGCATCGTCTTCAACCTTTTAGCAGACGGTGATCGGAGAAAAAAAACGAGGCTCTGATGTCGTTAGCCGTTATTTTCACGCAAGGTCAAAGAAATGTGTTACTTAGACAAGCAGGCTGAATAGAAGGGGGGGATATTGCTGTTTGACCGCTCAACCCAGCTACTGCATCCATGATGTTCACGTTGTGAGTTGAGAAAGCCTTATTTGCATCATGGTAGAGACTCAAAAACCTGCACAGCTGAGGTTTCCTTCAGTTTTTAAAGGGACAGTGCCCTTTCCCCCCCCCTCTCACAGACATCACACCAAACTCTGCTGTTACAGATTATTTCAGTTCAAAGTCTAAATCCAGGAAGAGGGGAAAAGAAAAAAAAAGAAGCAAAATGTAGGTGTTGGATCACTGCGAAGCACCTGGAGCTACTGTCCTGGATTAGCTTGTGATCCATTATCAGTCATGTAAATAACATGTATTCAACTGATTGGGGAAGGGAGGGGTGGAGAGCCACAGGAGGCCATTTTATACAGAGATCCATCAAACTGTGCTTCCTTTCCAACAGAAACCTGTAATCCAAATCAGTCGTTGCGTGTTTTGATTGCATAAAGGCGACGGTGAAATGAAATAGTTCAACATTATAATCGACCACGCAGAGCTACCGCTCCACCTTTGGGAATCTGTGATGCCTTTTTGTTCTCATCAGAATAGCGGCGGGCGGGGAGGAGGGTCGTTTCAGGTCGCCTCGGGCGCAGCCGATCGGGCTGCGCAGGGGTCGGGTCGTAGCCCCCCGTTGCCACCCCCCTCCCCCGAGTTCGGTGGTCGGTTTGACCGCCTGAAACGCTTTCGCTCTGTAACATATCACGTGTAGATACACACTGTAAAACACCAACCACACTGTACAGAATGCCCCCTCTACAGGAGACCATGTGTATAGAAGATTCATTTCTAATCTGATTTCACCCATTTTAAATGGAGAGAGATGGATTCATGAGATCCGAATAAATAAGTGAATAAACCGTCACTGGCTTGGCTTTTGTGGGGAGGAGGGACCGGTTTCACAGCACAGTTTAAATGTAATTTATATTTACATTTCACAAGGACCCTTTTTTTTTTTTTTGTCCAGAGGAAAAAGGTCAGGTGCTCTAGCACCTCCTAGTGTCCAACTATGCACATCACTGGCTGGGACTCTGGTATTGTATTGCTAGCATGACATTAATGTTTGAGTTAAGCGTCTTTCAGAAAGAAAAGCAGTAGTTCTGTCAACAACTGTTCCATTTTATTCAGTTCATTTTAGACTGACGAGTACATCAAGCTCTAATTAGTCAGGCTGTCAGCTCCATTCGCTTGCCTTTAGTTACCTGCTGCAGTTTCAGAATCGTCAATGGAGTTATTGTCAAAGCTTTTTGGAATTCCAAACTTTGATCATCTGGGGAAACATTTCAAAACCATATGCCTGTCTTGAAAGCTTGAGGACAGTGTAGTACCGGTGTTTCACCAGCAGTGTGCAGCAAACAGATGGAATAATGGAAGTCGAGTCATAGTTTGATTGCTCACGAATCAGTTCAGACACAACTGGTAGACATTTTAGAGGATGAAAATAAAACACTTTTGAAAACATTGTAAAAGTAAATATAAAGTGTTAGCAGCATTAGTTTTCTTATTGTGCTTTAATGCCTTATTTCTCTTGAGGAAGCGGTTGTACATAGAAAATTCAAGCAAGGTATATGAGTTTTTTTTGTCTTTATTGCTTTGAGTCCCAGTGAAGCAACTGTTATACCAATATCTCCTATTGGGATTCTTCATTCGTTGTCTCGGTTTGAGTCCGAAGGCCTCCAGTGGACAGAAACTCGTCAAAGCTGATTCAGGAGCTCCACTGCCTCTTTGTGGACCTGCAGAGGAACACATTCTGGTACGCTTACGCGGTCACAAAAAATTCAATACACAGCAGTTGAATAATGCCTCACATGTTCATGTCCCTTGAATTTTATCATGCTAAACCCACACACTTTGACATAACTTTGTGGGAGTCCATGCAACAAATGAACACAACGTTGCACAAAACTGAAGAGGAAGGGAAAAGAGATGTGGTTTGGCATTTTTGTTAAACCAAAACAAAATGTTGCAAACCAAAGCTCTGAAGCGACTCGTGACAACTTTGGTTTGCAAATGTATTCACCGCCCCGTGGGCTAGCACTCTGAAGAAACGTGTTATTCCAAAATAGCAGATCGGACAGAGAATACCTGCGAAGAGCAGTTTTCTACTCTTGCTCCAGATTCTCCTTTGGATTTAGGTTTGGGTTTAAAATATTCAAGGAGTATGAATACTTTTACAAGATACTACAGTAGCTATGTGTGTTTATACCTCTTTGTCTTCCAGTGTGTGGATGGGGTACTCCTTAGCTCTGGTTAGCCAGTGAATTGCTTTCTCCTTGTCTTTCATGGCCATGTAGGTCTTTCCCAACATCAGGAGGTTTTTACTGTAGAAGTTTGGATCGACTGTACGAAGCAACGATTACAGGAGACGTGCTTTAGCTTAGAATGTTTCCAAATTATTATTAATCTCGGCTAAAGGCAAGAGGAGTTGTTCAATGATCAGAGTACGAGCGGTTTTACCTTTCTCAGCCTTTTGGAAGAACTCCAAAGCCTGAAAGACACAAGTAAAACTACTATCCATGGCGATCAAAGATCAGTGAGTGATTAAGGCTAAAACTTAGAAAAGTGTCCAACCTCCTCGAACGTAGATGTAGGCGGTGTTGAGAAAATTACAGCAGCCACTTTGCGCTGGTACCACGGCAACTCGGCAAAAGCAAAACACCTAAAGGAGAAGAAATTGTCTTGGATAAGATTTCAGTAGAGCATCATCTCTACTTGGATTGAAAGACTTCAGGAACTATCAGATGGACCGCTTCCAGATCTGATGAAGGTTCATGGGTTAGCAACGGGGAGAACACTTGATCTGAATCTGCTGGGTTAGGACGCCAAATACTCATCATTCAGTCTTCAAGACATGTGAACCGGCTCTGCGTACAACTGAATCATCATCAATTTAAGACATCAATTCCTGGTGAACTTGAAACTCAAACTGGAATACATTCGAGGAGACTAGAAAGGCACAAAATGGCACTACTCGCCACAAACCAGTAGCTAGCCATCAAGCTAGTAGTTTGTAAAGCGTCTTCGAGAACCTCTCGAAGGTTGAAAATATAATTTAATTTCAATAATGATGAAGTGTGTTTCTATAACACACTTCATCAACAAGTTCAAAGTGCTTCATATCATGAAAACACAATATAAATGAAGACGTAGTTAGTTAATGCCAAAATCCTACTGGACTCTGTCCACTTCCATTTAAATTTGACTATAATGACTGGGGTAAGAGAAGAAGAAGAAGAAGAAAAAAAGTCTCACCAGTAGCCTAGAATGTGTAAGGATGTGGCATCTTTAGGGTTGAGCTCAATAGACCTCTGGGAGGAAGAAGACAATTAACAAATGTATCGTTTTGTTTGAAGATGGTGACCCCAGATGTTCCTACCTCCAGATGCTCCCGGATGATGTATGAATTTCCTATTTTAACCTTGACTCCCTCGAATTCCCCGGTATCGCTGAGGCAAATGGCGTACCACTGAGTGAAGGGAAGGGAAATTAAAAACAGCGAGCATATTTCATACACCGCCGAACCGTATTATTCTCAGAAAACATAATGGGCTTGATTGTTACATCAGTTTCTCTTCTTCCGGTGAAACAACCGGCTTACTTTGTGTGCAGCAAAACATTTGTCGTCTCTCTCCAGGGCCCGCTTTGCATATTCAAAGGCCTCAAACATCAGCTGCTTCTTCCTCCCGGTGTCTGTGTCAGGCAGTAGGGACAGGTCCCGAGACGCCCGGGCCAGCCTCCACAGGAACTCTGCATCCTCACTGCATGGAAGCACAATGATGATGATGACAACCCCACACTGACCAGAAAAAAATCCCAACATGTGCTGAGATGATGTGATATGGCGCCCCCCACTGGTACTGGATTGACAAAGCGACTACAACAAAAGGGTGAACTCATTGTCATCCGATCAAACTTTACTCATAGAACAATGAATGGAATGGAATGGAACTGGAACGAACAATGAATTCCTGTAAAGAACTCCAAGTTCTTTACAGGATTAAAACCAGATTCCTTCTGATGTTTGGTTCAGGACTGACTTCAATCCAAGGAAAATGGCCGACGTTTCCGTATCCTGGATACGTCAGAGTGAGGTCCAGTCGCAGTCCAGGCTTTGAAAGTTGCCCCCCGTACTATTGAATGAGCTTCAACCTTCTCAAGGTTGCAGGTATCCCTTATTTGTTTAGCTTTTCCTGTAGCACTTTTTTCTTTCACCTAACTTTCTGATCTGCTTTAATACAGCAAAGACCAAGCATATGTCTTAGCCTTTTTTTTGTGGCAGGTGTGGATGACCATCAAATGAGCAAGCGGTCTTCCCCATGTATACGTAGGCCATAATATTTCTACGTTATTTCATTTCTGTGTAATATTCACACTTTCTGAGAAACTCATGAATCATATCTTAATCAGCTGTTATATTTGGATATTATGAACTTTTTGTATAAAAAAACCCTCTCAGTTCAGTTCAGTCTTGTTTATTGAAATTTGCGTTCTATACATTTTGGGCAGACATCGATCTGAGAATGAATGGCTGCAGTTCAGGCTCACCTGTCCTTGTACTGCAGCAGCAGCTGGTAGAGCTTCTCTGTGTCTGCGCAGCTGTACAGGTAGTCCGCCTGCTCCAGGACCTCATCTGCACACACACACACACACACACAAAACATGACATCACCTGCTGATAAGTACTGAATCTATTTACTTCCAAAATCACTTAGATTTTTTTTACCCCACACCACATTCAACCCAGTATTTACCTATACCTTTATCTATATTTACCTTTATCTAAAGCATAGATAACGGCTGAACTCTGCAGGTCACGGAAAGCTTGGTAACTTAGACCAGACAGTACAGGGAGTCCCAGCAGGAATGCTGCTCTTCCACTCTGTGGACAAGAACAGGTCAGAAAAACAAAGGGAAGGATTAAATGAGTTTTATTGGTTGGTATCCTAGCTGATCTAACGTAACAAGATTCCATTTTTATGAGTTTCTCTTTTACTATGCATTTCTGAACTTCTCTTTATTGCTTCCTGAACTTAAAAGGTGCCAAACACGATTAAAGCACCTGGTGAACTTTGATCTACTTTTCATCATCCATCTCTCTACATCAGCCCCGTGAGAGTGACTGCCGATTTCTCTATTTCTAAGAGCTGTATCATCAGCTGAGCAGGCAGAAACAAACAAAGCATGAAGTATTTACACCAAGAGCACCGACTGTCCAGCTGGCACTTGTCCGGAAGAAGCGGTTCGACCTCCTGATCCTTCCGTCTTTAGCGCCGACCGCAGCTTCCAGCAAACGCCTGTTCACAAACCGAGTTAAAACCTTCCCAGCCATCATCTGTCAGATCCAAATGTCCTGCACCGCGTAATATCAACGCAGACAAAAGGCGAACATTCAAGAGCACAAATGGTTGCGCGACGTTGTTAATCGGTTAAAAACGCAAATATCCCTAAAACTACCCAGGGTTGTTAAATATAACAAAGTATATATATATAAGAACAGCTTCACATTCATTACTTACTGCTGTTCAGTTTAAATACCGCAGCAGGTGAGACGTTTTGTGTTAAATTACAACTAAACTAAGCGTTGCCGCTCTTGAATGCACCCCATTGACCACAGCCTGGGCTCGTCCCTCTGCTACGGATGAGAAACAAGCGAACACCTTAAGAGTTCCGGGTTATAATTAAAACCGAATAATAAGCTAATTCGTACAAAAAATGTCTTATCGTAGTTTCACTACGACGCTGTTGTAAAATACCCACCGTTCCTAATTTTCCACTGTCATCGGGTTCGATAGGGTTAATGTGGTTATAAATTGACCAATCAGAGTGAGGATCAGCAGTTGGCTCCACCCACACCGACTCGCCCAGCTGTTGTTGTCAGATAAACCTTAGTTTTCATTACTCGGCCAGAGGCAGAAATAAGTTGTTGGATCAAGATCCATTATATCAGATGCTGAGCGGGTGAATTAATGTGAGTAAGTCACCATGTACTAAGGAGTAGGTACCTGCAAGTGATTGGAACGTGTTTTGGTTGGTCACCACACCCTTCTGGAGGTACTGCAGTGTATCAGTACAGCAGCTAAATATGACGTTCACAAGTGATGGTAGTGTTTAGAACGTTTGCATGAATGATGTTACAGTTTGATGAAACCTTTACATAGACAGCAACTGTTTGTACCAAAATCCAAATTCCAAAACAAAGTCACTTTTCCTGGTTGATGTGTCAATGATGCCCATTCTTTATGTTTTTAGAGTGAATACAGTGTTTTTGTTGTTTTTTGCATTCATCTTTATGGTGGTGTAGTGCTATCACAGGAAAATAAGTTTTTGCAACTCTCTTGTGCAACAAGTTTCCTAGCTGTGTAGATTTTCCACATAATTTGCTGTAAAATTACAGACTTAATTGTATTTTGAGGAAATTTTATGTCATTTTACAACAAAGGCAGTGCATAATTATGTGAAGAAAAGAAGATAATACATGGTTTTCAATAAAAAAAATTTTAAAAATCAAAAATATATGGTGTACAATTTCAATCAACCATTGAGTCAACCAACCTAAATATATTGGCCACAGTAGGAAGCCTCAGTCCTCTCTGCGTCAGTGGTTCAAGTCCCAACCTGTTGATACGTGTCGCTTTCTCATTACCCAACTGCCCATCAATTCATTGTCAAATAAACCCCACTAGAGCAAAAATAAATAAATAAAATCCTTAAAAAAAATAAAATACTCCTTGTTTGTTCGTTAACAGCTTATTGCATTCCCTCAACAAGTCCACGTGGAATGGCCTCAGCAGCTGCCTCAGCTCCTGGGGTCATTCACATGGCCACCAAAGTGGAGCTAACCATTTCCTGTGAAAACCTGATGGACATGGACGTCTTTTCAAAGTCGGACCCTCTGTGCGCCCTTTATATCAGCACTTCCGGCTCCCACTGGTACGAGGTCTGTGTTGGGTTCAGGGTGGGAGATTCTTGAAGTTATCCACATTCCAAATTCATCCTGAGCAACGCAACGTGATGTTGATTAGTCTTTCTCCATTAGTTTGGGCGCACAGAGATGATCCTGAACTGTCTAAACCCAAAGTTTGCCAGGAAGTTTGTCATTGACTACTACTTCGAGATGGTGCAGAAGCTGAAGTTCTGCGTGTATGACATCGACAATAACACCTACGACCTGAGCGATGATGATTTCTTGGGGGAGCTGGAATGTACACTTGGTCAGGTGAGTTATAATTATGTGTAGTTTCTTTTGCAAATTTTCAAAACAAGAGTTGCTTTTTTTTTTTTTGCATCCAGATAGTTTCCAACAGGCAGATGACCCGACAGTTATTGCTGAAGGACAGGAGACCTGCAGGCCACGGGACCATTACTGTAGGTGGATCCATTGCTTGTCACCGCCGTCTCATCCGACAATCTAAAAACACGCTTTGTAATGCTTCACTGTAATGCAATGTGCCCAAAACAGTAAGTCAGATTACAAATGAGTTGATCCCACTGTGTTAACTTAATTACAGATATGTGCTGAAGAAATAACGGACACAAGAGTGGCAAACTTTGAAGTGTCAGCAAGAAGGCTTGACAAAAAGGTACAGTTGCTTTTGTTTTGGAGTTTCATATTACTCGAGCTGTCATGTTTTGTCCTGTGTGGAATAAAATGGCTGTAACGTTGCTCAGTTTCTCTGGTGGTCCGACCCTTTCTTGGAGTTCTACAAGCAGACAGAAACAGGCTGGCAGCTGGCTCACAGGACAGAGGTATTTATTCGGATCTCACGCACCCGCAGGACGGATGTCATCACTCACTTTGGGTGCGCTTGTTCTTGTTTGTGCAGGTTGTTTATAACAACCTGAACCCGGTATGGAGACCTTTCCGTATTTCATTGCGAGCCCTTTGTGGGGGAGATGTGGAAAAACCAATAAAGGTAATGTTTTCTTTTAAATTTTACGGTGATGGCAAAAGTAAGTACACTGCTAAGTTATTTCTAATGTTTTACGCTAACATCCACACTTTTTTAAACACGTTTGGTATAGATATTTAAAACCTTAAAATAAATATACCTTATTTTTCGGACTATAAGCCACTATTTTTTTCCCCTAGCATTGAACCATGCGACTTATAGCTTGGTGCAGCTTTTCTGTGGATTTTTGTTCAACCGCCAGGGGGCTCTCTAGCAGGAAGTGAATGATTGGAACTCAAAATTGGAAATCAAAGAAGAAAGCGCTAGCAGCAGGCACGACGGAGAAATGTTTTCAAACTCATACCCCCTTATCATAGAAACCACACGAAGAAGTTCATATGATGCTGCTTTTAAGTTGAAGGCTATCGGCTCGGACAGCCGCTGCACGTAAGCTCTGCGTGAACGAATCCATGGTTCGGCGTTGGGAACGCGGGGCTGCGTCCTTAATAGCAGATTTATGCGCCCTTGTGGAAAACCGAGGGCGGCGGAGATACCAGCGGCTTATAGCCGGGTGCGGCTTATATTGAGGCGCGCTCCAGAGTCCGGAAAATACGGTAATTTTGTAGCTGTCAATCTACAAAGCTGGGAATTTATATATTAAAAACATATAAACCTCAATTTGAGTTTATGAATTGTGTTAGCAAAATGCTATCCCAACAAATAACACTTTGTGAAGGCAGAGTCGTCGCGCTCTTGAAGCTGCGCGTTACGGTGCCTTGCTTTCCGAAAACGAACTTTAAAAGCAGACGTACTTTACTTTTCCATCTCGACTAAATGTGCCTGTTGTTTGAAAAGGCTTCATATTAACATGGACTAATATGCTTTCTTAATTTAATGACCTGAGCTGTGAACAAAATATAAATATTTTTATGGACTTGTTGCTCTCACGTGCTACTAATTCATGCTGTGTTGCATTTTCTTCTTTTTTTGTTGTGTGTTTGTCACCCAGCTGAACAAGCGTATGCATGACTCGTGGATGACATTGTGAAGGTGGGCTTTTCCCCTTTTTTCATTTTTCATTTCTACTCATCTGAGGTAATGCTGCTGCTTATAATATAATGGAACGTGCATAACACTGAAACCTAACATGATGTTTCTTTTTGAGGAAAGCCTTCTTCTTCTTCTTCTTCTTCTACTACTTCTTCTTCTTCTCCGTAGGTCGATTGCTACGACAGTCACGTGAACGGCTCGCACGACCTCATTGGGAGCTTTAGAGCCTCGCTAGCAGAGATGCTAGCAGGAACACACCAGTCACCAGTAAGACTTTCTGGGCGTTTTATTTTTGTGGCCATTTATGGTTTACACAGATTAACATACCGTCTCTTTCCATTTTCAGGCGGAATTCGAATGCGTTAACTCCCGAAAGTTGAAAAACAAAAAATATAAAAACTCTGGGATCATTTGCATAAAACACTGCCAGGTAACAATGAAAGAATAAAAAATACATATATAATATACAGAAAATATAGGTGAATATGTCAAAAGGGGGGTGAAATGTAAAATATATCGGACATTGATATTGATCCAAATTTTAACATCGATGCATCTCTAAAGAAAAAAAAAACAATTCCACAAAATGTGATGCTGAAATGTGGTTCAGTAATTACAGTGAACAATTACTCTTGTTCATGTACATTTCACAAATCTTACCATGATGTTTTTTTTTTCCATACGTCTCATTTTTGTTGATACAGTTAATATGATATTACGTCTTTCAGGTAGAGAAGGAATATAGCTTTCTGGATTATGTGATGGGAGGATGTCAGATCAACTTTACGGTGAGTTTGGAAATGCCTAAAATAAACTACTTGGTCTTGTCTTGAAGAATCCTCTTATTTTTGCGTTCCCTCTCTCTGTCTCTCTCTCTCTCTTCCTCTCTGTGGTGACCCAGATCGCCATTGACTTTACAGGCTCTAACGGCGACCCCGCGTCCCCTCAGTCCCTTCACTACATCAGCCCCGACGGCTACAACGAATACCTGCAGGCCATCTGGGCCGTCGGTAACGTCATCCAAGACTACAACAGGTAAACTACATATTATGATTGGTTTGTAGACGCAAAGGTGTGGAGGAATCAGAACAAATTTAGGGTCCACCAGGTGGCGCCAGGGAGCATCATAACGCTGGAGGAGAAATCAGAGAAACAAAAAGAGGAAAAAAATTGAATCTAATAAATTTTTAATTATAGTGTTTTTTTTTTTAATCACAAAATCAAATCTGTCTTTCATTGATTATCATAAAATATAAGCTAAAATAAGTTATTGAACGGTTATTTGCCATGCTGGTGTTTTTGGTCGAGCTGCTCCTCAAGCTAGCTTAGCTAGCGTGCAAAATGGACGAGCATCTGTCAAGAACCAGTAAAATCTGAATGTACAACACAGCAGTTATGCTAAACAAATTTAATCATTTATTGAATAGAGAACAAAAGTGAGATGGGGGAAAAAAAACATTCTAAAAGTCAATATCTTTATTTTGTTTACATATTTTATAGCATTGTCTGTAGGCTTGCTAAAGGAGTTCATGGCCAGAAGTTAATGCTGTCTGGGAGGAGGGACTTTAGGCCACAACTTAGAATTACCCAGTCAAAGTCCAGAAGTCCAGAAATTGAAAATCTCTGTGGGAAAACTTGGAAACTGGCATTTACAGACTCTACATCCCATCAGACTGAGCTTAAGCCAATTTGCAAAGAACCATGGGTTAAAAAAAAAAAAAAAATTAGACCTACAAAGCTGGTAGAGACATTCCCTAAATCTTTTTTTTTTTTCAAAAAGTGAAAATTAGCAAACACACAAAATCACCACCTCTATCTTTTCAAAAGATGTTTTAGGTAGAAAAAAAATCACTTTTGGAAGAAGAGAAAAAGGACTTTGGCCATTATATTAGGAAGAAAATGACATAATTCAAAAAACATTCCTGTAGGCCTCTTCACAGGGCTAAATTTGACTGGATGAATGTTAACTGTGACTTTCTTTATGTTTAGTACTAAGTTGTTTCCAGTGTTTGGATTTGGAGCTCAGATCCCTCCATCATGGCAGGTATGAAAAAAACCCCTAAGAATCCACTGTTAAACCTGACAAAACTACATTATGTCGTTTTTAATCATGCTGACAGGTTTCTCACGAGTTTCCTATCAGCTTCAATCCAGCAAATCCCTTCTGTGCAGGTAAGCCCTTTCGTTGGGTTTCGATTGCAGATGTGCTGGCTTTTACCCTGAGATGTTTCTGTGTGTGTTTGCGTGCGGGTGTGTGCTGCAGGGATAGAGGGAGTGGTGCAGGCCTACCGGCAGTGTCTGCCTCAGGTGAAGCTGTGGGGTCCAACCAACTTCTCTCCAATCATCAACCACGTGGCCTGCTTCGCCAGACAAGCTCTCCGGCAAAACGCTGCGTCGGTAGGCAACCACTTTTACACTTCAAAGGAGCGGTATTATGCGTTTTCCAGAGACGTAATGCCATTTTATAGCACGATCAAGTAACCGCGGTAACATCAGCTGTTAAAATAAAATGGTATATATGTCATATATGACTTAAAATAATTTTTACCTTGTAATTTAATGCCTTGAAATTGGGTCGCTGTCTCTTTAAAAACTTCTTTCTGAAACACCGCCTTCAGGAAGTCATCACAACATGGCTCCTCTATTAACCTTCCAACAATGTTTTTTCCAGCGTGGCACTGAGAAGCAGCTCCTAAAATGAGCTCAGTAGATGCGCAGTTCCACCAGGTGTTTGCTAATTGCTGCTGGCTAGTCTGAAGGAGCTGAGTGGGACAGGACTGCTGTGTAACGCGGAAACCGCAGCTCAGAGGAGGAGCTTTGTCCACAGAGGCGGAGCTAGGTCCCACCAGGCGTTTTCCAAAGCTGAATGGTTGCCATGGTAGATTAAAGGATTTCTCAAACACGCACAAAAGAATGGAGGCAACACTCATCAAGTATGCTTTCGACGAAGAAATAACGTTATAACATGATGTAAAGTTCAAAAAAGTAAATTTTACATCGTACCGCCCCTTTAAAATACAACAAAAATACGTCAGATTTTTCACCGACTCGTGGATTTTCTGATTTCTCATAAGCCACGGATTCATTAAAGCCAAAACAGTAGAAACTGAAAAAAAACATTTCCCAAATAAGTTTAAAGCTAATAATCTCTGTTTATCCCTGTCCATGCGCAGCAATACTTTGTGCTGCTCATCCTCACAGACGGCGTGATCACAGACATGGACCAGACGCGCGCCGCCATCGTGGAGGCGTCCCGTCTGCCCATGTCCATCATCATAGTGGGCGTCGGCGCCGCGGACTTCGGCGCGATGGAGTTTCTGGACAGCGATGACAAACTGCTGCTGTCCCCTACAGGGGAAGCAGCCGCCAGAGACATCGTGCAGTTTGTGCCTTTCAGACAGTTCCACGTAAGCAGCGAGTTGCAACCTTTAGCGCCCCCTGTTGCTTCGGGGTTAAAATACAGTAACTTCCACAAAAACAAACAAAAAAAAAGCATAAGTACCCCTTCAGCTGCTCCACATTGTGTCACTTCACAACCATGATGTTCAGTTTATTCTGTCAAGGTTAATATTTAAGCTTTGGCACAGATTGTCCTGCCAAAGATAAGGAACCAACTGTATTTAACTCTTTTTTTATTTCTTTATTTATTTTTCTTTCTTCTTCTTCCCTTTTTCCCTCGGTCAATCTTAAAAAAAAAAAAAAAATTTAGAGCCACAAATGTTTGATTTAAAATAATAAATTCTAAATTATCTTTTTCTTTAAAAAAATCATAAATATTTACTAACCAAAAAATACATTTTAAAAGAAACATTTTATTTAATTGTTTAATTATTATTATTATTTAAGGGAATAAAAATACTTAAATACAGAGAGTGGATATGTGGGGTTTTGATATTTGTGGAAAATGATGTCAAAACAAATATTTCCAAAAAAGTGTATTTGGTACTTTTAGTGTCATTCATTTGTAAAAATTCAATGCAATTGTTTATTTTGGGACAGAAAAGCTGCTTTATATCTATATTCTTCAAAACTTCTTTCTTCTTTATAATTTTTAGCCAAAGCTATGAAGAGTCACAAGTTGCACACATAAAATGCATGCACGTGTCCTTTTTTAAAGATGATTTTTGTCACAAAATGTGGAAAAAAGTGCAAGGCTTATCCAAACTTTTTTGGGCAACATCCCCAGATTCCCTCAGGTCAGCTTGTGCTGGTTCTCCGTCGTTATTGTGCCGTTGTTCTGTTGCAGGGAACCGGCGTGGCCCTCGCCCAGAGCGTCCTGGCAGAGCTTCCCGATCAGGTGTCGTCCTTCTTCAACGCTTACAAGCTGAAACCACCGAACACCTTCGGAATGCCTGAGCCGACCTAGCGGGAAGAATCAGAGACACCCAACATGTTGTTTGGGAACTGGGAACCATCTGCCTGCATCTCCTCCAGTTTTTCATTTAGCACGACAAAGCGCAAAGAAAAACACAACCTACACAGCCTATCGTTCTGACTGACCTTAAGTCAATTCATGACGTCCGTGAGCAAAGTGTTGTGATATCTGCAAGCCTTTACAATAACCGAGACACTCTGACATTTAAATTTTTTCATTGTTTTAATGTATGTGTGTTTTCTGTTTCTTGTCTTATATAGCGATGCCTGCATACGTCTGCGAATATGTGCATGTGAATGTTGCAGAACCTTTTGTGTATTTGTTGGATTCCGAGCAACATCTCCAGATTCCCCCAGGTCTGGGGAACCCAGAACCGCATAGCATTCTGGGGGATGTAGGCGGAGGGAAGGCTTTAGCCACTGAACCGCTAAAAGTGGGCGGCATCAACTAACCCCCTTGCTCTTTGGTTACCTTGCAACAACCGGATTAATTTGCGCAGCTGCAGCTTTAGGTTTGGCCTTTTAGCTGGATAAAACAAACAAACAAAAAAAAACCTAATCGATAATTATTCATATTGACTGATATGAAAGCCTTATATAGTGGTGCATTTTTCAGCCATATTGTCCAGCCCTGTATCTTTAAATAAGAATCAGTCTCGGTACAAGGAGTCTGGCTGTGAATGTGAAACAGGAATCTTTGTGTATTTCATTTTGAAGTAAACTGAAAGAAGGAGTTGTGAAACTTAACGAGTAATGGCGTCCTGTTTGTGCTGGTAACTTAGAAACATTGAGCTGCGATCTGGAGACGGAACAGGCCGTGACAGGACTTTAATGTGCATCTTATGTAGCCACTACCTCTTTGCTTGTTGCAGCATCGAGGCGTTATTTCAGGCCTAGATAGCTTTGGTGACAGGCTAACTCAAGCCAAAATTGTGGCCGAGTTGCAGGAGATCAGAGTTATTTTACTGAAGACGAAACTAAACTTTAATTTTTGTTTCTGTGCATTTTTTTCCATTCATATTTTATTTTTCTACAATTATCAGGACGATTAGAGAGAGAGCAAAGCCAGTGTGGAGAACAAATAATGGAAGAAATAATTTATATATTAATGCACAAGTGTCAAACTCAAAACTCAGGGGGCCAAATCTGGCCCTCTAGACTTCAGATTACCTCAATAAGTCCGTCCAGTTTTTCACAAGTCCTCAAAATTCACACAAAAATCATCAGATCCCCACGTTACAGCACATAAAGTTGATCAAAAAAGTTGGGTTTAATCGACTGCTGCCTCAGCCTTGCTTGGTGTAAAGTAAGTATCAAAAAAGCCACACTCAACCTCGTACTTTAATATCATAATTTCTTTCAAGTATATGTATTAGCACCACAAAATCTGCGATTTTAATTACAAAAGCCACAAAAAAATCACAAAATCCTTTAGGGACTGCTATTTATTAATATTTTAACAGCTAAATTGGGTTTTTATCAATACATTTTGGCACAACTGGCGCGCCCGCCCTACCGCCTATATAACTCTAACTTACGCCCCTGTCAACAGCGCATGCGTCACGTGAGAAATACGGAACAATTCAAACGAGTACCAGTGATGTAAATATTACGCAACCCGTAAATTCACTTGTAAGCGCTATAGTCTTATGTTTGTGGCTTCGGAAGAAGACGTGGTGACCTGGAAGCCACGGGGGAAGGCGGAGGAGCGACCCGGTGTCAAAGCGCTTCTGGTTCCGTCGATGTCAGAACACCGCCCACCCTACACACACAGCTAGCTAGCCAACCTCAGTCTGTTTCTGCTGGCTTCCCGGAGGACGGACAGTTCAAGAAAGGGTACGTTATTACACAAGGAAATATCTGACATGACTTCAGTTTTGTTCACTATATAAAAACGGGGCGAGGGAAAGAAAAACGCGCTGAAATGTGCATTTATAATGGACTCCGCTCGCTTTTATGGGACGAAGCTCAAACTGGGAATAGCGGCCAGTTATGACTAAATATCCCATCATGCCTCGGGTTTCACTACCTGCTGCTTACTTTCGAGTTTATCCACAGGAGCCAGTGTTAATGTTTATCTGGCTATAGTTGCAGAGCGTCAAATGTCGGCTAAAACTAGGATATTAACCAGAGCGGTTTGTCACAAACATAAGCCAATTTAGTAGAGTTCAGTTTCTTGGACTTGCAGAGGAAAATGCTGTCATACTTTCTTCTTTATTTTTTTTTTTTTTTTTTTTTTTTTACCGACTACGCCCTTTAATATCCATCTAGTTAATGCAAACATTTCCACATAAATCCTCTGTTCTGTGGTGTTTTGCTAACTGAAAGTAAAACATTAAACGTCTGGGCAGCTGCTGTCAAATATTTCGTCTGGTATAGTTTAACATTGGTGATGTCATAAATGTGATGCAGAGACAGCACTCTTGTTTGTTGGCATTCCTGTAAAGAGTCCATCATGCCGTCTCTAATAATATTTCTATGGACGAGAAAGAGGCCCAAAGCATTACAGAACCCCTACCGTACCCAGTGTTAAGCCCCAGGTGCTTCTTCCACATGATCTTTGGATGCTTAACCTTTCTTTCTTTCACATTAGATCCAAGTGGGAATTTTGTTGCCGAATCTCGTCTCGTCTGCGCAAAAGAGCCCCATTAGACTTTTTGAGGGGGTGTAAGAAAAGGCTTTTCCTTGGTGCGGAAACTTTCCTCGCACGCATCTCTTGGTTTGAGATGAGGCAAATTTGGGACGTCGTCCGTCTCCTGTAGTTTATTTCAGTTGATATCTTTCACCAGCTTCCTGACAACAATTGGTCACCCTTGAAAAGTGTATTCTCCTTCATTCCCTTCTTGAACAATGGCTAAGAGACGGTGCAAAATTATGACCAGATGCACTGCACTGCACAAAGCCAATGCGCTTTGTGCATTGGCTTTGTGCCTGCAGTCAATTTGTGCAATTAGTGTAGGCTCCCTGCCTCATGCCCAGTTTCACTTTTACTATCATTATTACTGCTGTGTGTGTATGTATAAAAACATTTTGGTTAGCCTGGCAGGTGGGCATTTAAAGCCTGGCACCCGCCAGGCTTATATTACAATAAGCCTGGCTTATTGGGGTCAGAGAATTGCACTTGCAAATTTGATTTCTTTTTTTTTTATCCCCAAAAACTGCAGTGATTTTTGTTGCACATAAACTGTTGTACAGAAGCAGGAGCTCATTTTATTGGTGGGTAAAAAGGGAAGGAGTCGTTGGGAAGTTCAGATGGTTGTCAGACCTGCTCATTCTCTGATTGGTTTCCTGTTCAATGTAAGCCCGGTTTCAGTATGGCCGTAGCTACAGCTGCTTAAATGCTCGTCTTTATTTTCTGACACGTATTGTGTTTTTTGGGTCTCCCTCGGACAGCGATGGCGTCATTTGAAGCACCGCAACCCAAGGCCACGAACTGCGTCACCAAGGTGGCGCTCAGCATCGCCTGCGACAATCTGCTGGACATGGACGCCTTCTCCAAGTCCGACCCCATGTGCCTGCTTCAGTTGAACTCCTCGGGTCCGCACTGGTACGAGGTGAGCGCTCGGCCATTTCTGCTCCCCCGTCACGTTGCTCACGGAGAAGATCTGGGCTCGTAATGCGACGCAGCTTTTTTTAAAAAAAAATTTTTTTACCGTTTCTTTTGCGCCAGATTGGGCGAACGGAGAAAATCCAGAACTGCCTGAATCCCAAGTTTTCCAGAAGCATCGTCCTTGACTACTACTTCGAGACGGTGCAGAAACTCAGGTTCGAAGTGTACGACATCGACAGCGAAAACTGTACTCCAGAAGAGGCGGACTTCCTGGGTCAGTTCGAGTGCACCTTGGGACAGGTCAGAATGAAAACGTCAGCTGCTCACCGAACTCGATGTGTCTCGGTTGATTTGTTAGAACGTAGACATTTCTGGTTTGCTAAGCTAAGAGTTTGTAGCAGCTTTTACTAAACTGACATCCTGTGTCTCTGTGTTCAGATTGTGTCCTCGAAGAAACTGACAAAACCTCTTGTGAAGAGAGACAAGACACCAGCAGGGAAAGGAACGATAACCGTGAGTTTATTTTATCGATTAAAAAACGGATCAGGTGCTTTTAGAGCATTAGTGCTAATTTTAGATGACTGGAACCTCTACAGTGCAAGTGGGTCATTTCTGCCCTCTCTGCAAACTGCTTATGTCACTTGACCTTTTGGAAAAAAACAATTTATAATTTGGGAAAGTTTCTTAGCATTTTTAAAGAACCACCATTTTATTTTTAGGTCCTAAAAAAAAGAAAAACATACAACTTTTGCCAAAAAAAAGGGTAAAATGCATTTTCTTCAAAGGAATGTAGGAAATGTAAAAAACCCCCAAAAACAATAACAACAAAAAAACATAACACATAGTTTATAACCCAATGAGGATAATCAGATCTACAAAGTGTTACTGGTGCTTTTATCGTCACTTTGTTGTGGAAATTCGGTTCAGTTGTCCCAAGAAGAATTTTGGTTGCTTTATACCAAAACAAATCAAATGATGAGCTGGAGACAAAATTCTGATTTTCCACAAACTTATAAACTTATTTACTCTTCATATTTATGTTTTAGTTCAAACAATTCAAGTTCACGACCAAAACTCCCGGACCCAGTCCAAGTCATCTGACTTTGCTCCTCGTTGGCACGTTTCCCGAAGTAGTTATTAAACAGAGATCAAAAGTAAAAGATTCATAAATTGGATAAATAAAGACAGCAGTTTCATATGAGGCAATGAGATCAATTGAGGCTTACGGCTGGGAGATGATATCATGTGGAAAAGGTCAAGGTCAAAGTAGGAATTATTTGTCCTACTTTTATAAAAAAAAAATTTTATGTTGTTGTTATTGACACTATTGCTCGTTTTGAAACCCTAAGCAGATTTTTTTCCCCCCAATTTCTAGATTTGTGCAGAGGAGAGAAACGACAACAGGGTGGTGGCCTTTGAAGTTGCTGCCAGGTCACTGGACAAAAAGGTTGGTCAGATTATTACTCTGCTGCTGTGCTTTTAAACTCTTGACTAAACATGTTTTGTCGGTACTGAATTATTAAAGGCAGATGATTGAAGATGAGCCGTCATGAGTTGTCATGAGTCGTCATGAGTCGACGTTACCTTAGATCAGATCCTGGCGTCTGTAAAAATGTAGCCTAAAAACTGAAACAACTCACTTGATGTAGTAATTATTGGGGATGCTAACGATTGTTTGGTTATAGATTAATCAACTGATTATTCTGACGATTAATCGTTAATTGATTTTTAAAGAATGGCTCATTGTACAAACTTACTTGCTTTTTTTAAATTCAATGTTAGAAATGCTTACAACTAATTTTATTATTTTTAAAAATATATGAAAAGAAGCATTTTATTTAAAATAAAATAGTGTTCCATTACTTGAATTCTTGATCATTTGTAGTAAAGGAGGGATCTGAAGCTAAAAAAAAAAAAAATACCTCTAACATCAACATTTGAAAAGTTTAGCCCGTTCTGCTTGACTTATGCAAACCATATTTATACATATATATATTTCAGGTTGACTTAAGTTCTGCTTTGTTTAGCGATTAGTCGATTACCAAATTACTTGAGGATTATCTTAATAACCGATTAATCACGATTAATCCAATTGATCGTTTCATCCCTGGCGATTATCGAATAGAACTTCAAAGAGAAAACTAAATATTGGTAACCGTGCTCCATGATTTAAGAGTTGACGACTTACATTTGGAAGCCTTTACATTGCCTCGGTTCACTAAAAGTTAACTGCGGCTCTCTGTTTTTGCCAGGACTTCTTCGGCAAGTCCGACCCTTTCCTGGAATTTTACAAGCAGACAGAAACTGGATGGCAGCTGGCTCACAGGACAGAGGTTACAGACACAAAGTGCTGATTGTGACGGCGAACTAATTACTACTACGTTTAATGCGTGCACCGTTACCAAACATGGCAGCTGTGACAGTTTTTCTAACAGTTTCTACCCGTTCAGGTGGTGAAGTGCAACCTGAACCCCATATGGAAGCCATTCAGGATCCCGATGCAGTCCCTCTGCGACGGCGACGTAGAAAAATCCATAAAGGTACACACACTACAAGCTCAGGCAGCGTTTCTGAAGATAAGAAGCCACAGACTAGAATCTCTTAATGTCTGAGGCGTCTTCTTGAGTAAAAACAAGTCCCCTGGAAAATGTTACGTTTCATCTTCTTGCTACATATGAAGAAATGCGTGTTGTTTGTTTTTATGTCCATTTCCTAACTCCATTAAAGCACACTTATGTGGAACAGATGCTTTCCAGGCAGCACAATAAGTGAGTTAACTGTTAGCAGAGAGTGAGAGTGCACATCACCTGAAGGATGCTGTGTCTGTGACTGGACCGGCTGAAGTCCACGATGCATCTAAATCCGTCTTAAAGGAACACGCCCGCTGCTGAGGAGACTGGTCCATTGCCGAACCTACCTGTTTTTTTTTTTTTTTTTGTTAAGTCTGTGATGAGATATTTCATATTGGGCGTCGCAAAAGTACTCACACCCTTTGAATTTTCCCACATTTCCTCAGTATTTTATGAGACCAACACAATGTAGGACATGAATGGGAGATGAAGGGGGGAGGGGAAATTTGCACACTCTTCTCTCACTTTGACATGTACTAGAGTAAATACTTTGTAGAAGAACTTTAGCTAAAATTACCATAGCAACTCTTTTCGTTTGTCTCTACCAGTTTTTCGCATCCAGAGCGATTTTTTTATTTTTATTTTTTCTTTCTTTTTGCCTGTGTGTCCGCGCATCCTTAAGATGTCTTAAAATTTGCGTATCTAAAATTAAGACTTGAAATGTCTTAAATTCATGTTAAAAAAATATTAATTGGCCTTAAATATGTTAATCACACATCTTAAATTATGTTGTGGCTTAAATTTTAGTAACTCTTCTATATTCCATGTAGCTTATTTTTCTGAATCGTCTTCATTGCATCCTGTGACCGTGGCTGCTTCTAGCTAGCTGCTAACGTAACCTTTTTGGCTCGCTAGCTTTTTTTGGAGTCTACACATTTTTTTTTCTTTAAAAAAACTTTAATTTTCCGTTCCTTCTACTGCTGCGCCATTGCACACTGTGTTGTGTTGGTCATGACGCATGGAAAAAATCGAAAGGGTGCTGACACTTAAGACCCTGTGTTATGGAGCTAAATTGGGGCCATAAAAAAAAATTTAAACTTTGTTTCAATGTTGAAATTTAACTTTTTTTTTTCTACAAATCTCAGTCAAAACGCAGCTCCTTTGTTTTACCTGCTAAACGCTAAATTGGTAAGAAAACCAATGGACCAGTTTCTCCGTTAAGATGGATGATCCATCAGCTTTCTTAGCTCTTGATTTCTGTAGGCTGTCGCTTCTCCTAGCTTGTCTGATCTCTGCTGGTTGCTTCATACTGTGTGTAGAGCTCTTCTGTTTTCTCTATTCTCTCCACACCAACAAGGGGTGTTTGCGCGTGTGTGTGTGTCTCTCTCTGCTAGAGGTTTTCACTATCACAGTGTCACATTGAATGCATCACACTCGTGCTCTTGCCTCGTCGGCTCTGCCTTTCTTTTAATCGACGATAAGAGCGACTAGTGAGACTTTGTCCCGGCCCTCTTGCCTCTCCCAGGTCGACTGCTACGACTACAACAACAGCGGCTCGCATGACTTCATCGGCTCCTTCCTCACGACACTCAGCCAGACGCAGCAGGCGTGTCAGTCGTACGCCGTGAGTTCAGTTTAAACCTTTTCTCTCCCCCGACCCTCCTACCCCCGTGATGCGTTTACAAAAACGCCTGGTAAACGACGAAAGGCGCTGATGAAATCTGACTGGTTTGAGTCTCATGTCCTCAGGCTGAGTTTGAATGCATTAACGGCAAGAAGAAGCAGAAGAAGAAAGGATACAAAAACTCCGGAATTGTCATCATAAAACAATGCAAGGTACTTTCTAGCGCATTTGCAGGTGTTTCGCAAGACATTTCCTTCACAAAGATAGCAAATAATAAAAATGTGATTTTTTTTTTAAAGCCATCTAAATCCCAAACCAAAATGAAGGTTGGACTTTCTGACTAAAACATATGTAGGCATTCCAACTATACGACACAAAGTAAAATAAAAGAAGCAAGCACATTTAAACACATATTGGTCCAATTAATTCGAAGGAGGAGATCTGAACTTCTCTCCGTTGCATTCTTTCCTCGAGCCCATCCTGTTGTTCCCTCCTTCCCTTCTTTGTGCCTTTTCTTTTTTTCCTTTATTCCTGGACCCTCCTTTCCTTCCTTCACCCCTTCCCTCCTGGCCTCCTACCTCCATTCCTTCCTTAAAGTTGAGTCGGGAGAAACATCGAAACCTTAAATGTAAAGATTTGGATGCAGTTTTCTGTTATGACTACGGTGTGAGAATATGGATTTTTTTTTAACCCTCATTTGCTCATAGATAGTGAAGGAGTACACGTTTCTGGATTACATAATGGGCGGCTGTCAGATCAACTTCACAGTGAGTACTACAATCCATTGAAAATCATTTCAAAACCTTCCGTTGTGTTTTCCCGTTAAAAGCTAACTTTTAACAATGATGTTGTTTCCGCTCAATCAGATTGCTGTCGATTTCACGGGCTCCAATGGGGATCCCAGGTTAGCCACATCTCTGCACTACATCAACCCTCAAGGCTACAACGAGTACCTGGCAGCGATCTGGGCAGTCGGTAATGTCATCCAGGACTACGACAGGTAAAAAGACAACGTTGAACGCATGGCCTTGATAAGGTAAACCTGTTCAGACAGAGGAGTGTTGTGCAATTCTTTGCATAAAGCTCACTTAAGGAACACAGTCGGGTTGAGGTTTGGTGCCCTTTGGCAATGTTTAACCGTTCTTTTGTGGATTTGCCGCTGAGTTCAACGTTGCAAGGTCGCTAGTCGCTAGTGGCGGACTAGCGGCCTGGTCAGCAGTCTGAGGAGATCTGCTGGGATAATGCAAATGCATTTAACGGGACATTTATTTGTAAATGCATTTATTTCATAGAACATTCACATTAAATTATCTCATTATATAGTTTTTAAGTGTCTTTTTTTATTTTTTATCCCCGTTTTGGACCTCCCATACACTTTCAGAAGTCACATTCTGGTAATTTGGACCAAAACATCTGGAGAACGTTTTGACCATCGTAGTTACTCTACACCACAAAGATTTAAGGTGGTCCCTCAGGCAAATGGGAGCTCAACCCTGGTGCTGGCAGTAGGCGTACCTAATAAAGTGGCCAGTGAGACGTTTTAAGCAAGGACGTTTGTTGTTGTAGAGAATAAACGTGAGGAATCGAAGTCCGTCCGGTTGTCGGGTCGAACGTCGTTCCACTTCTCTAACCCTCCGCCTTAAAGCCACCGCAGCAGAGCCTGGAAAAAGTCAGCAGTGATGTAGACCACAGCTGTAGTAACTGCACTCCTCCGGTTTCTCCCCATTCTTTCCAAACGCATGGGTAAACTTCCTTGCGCGCTCTGTCGGGCATGAAATAATGGAACAAGTGACCGATTTACGGCAGAGGCTGTTTTACCTTCTGAATGAAGTCCTTAAGAAAGTTCATGGGACGCTCGCTGCTGTATGACAGAGGGAAAGTAGATCTCTTAGTCCTCCTTCTTGGTTTCCTCCCCTTGACCGACACTCCTACTTACATAACCTCCTTTCCACAGTGACAAGATGTTCCCTGCCTTTGGGTTTGGTGCTCAGCTTCCTCCAACATGGCAGGTGATTTAGCTGTTTTATACTTTTTCTTTTAAAAGCTCGCCCTGGATCAATGTCCAGACTCATTCGTTTGACATAATAAGTTGCTTGTCTGCAGGTCAGCCATGAGTTCCCCATCAACTTCAACCCATCCAATCCATTCTGTGCTGGTAAGACCGAGTGAAACATTGATGTCTCACAAGAAGGTTCCTTATCATGTTGGGGCTTTCGTCTTTATTTCTTGATGTACTACGTTCACGTGGCGATGTGTAGAAACAAGAGATCCTTGTGTGTGTGTGTATGGGTCACACAGACACACGTGGGTTTGTGTGACCCTTGTGATTTTCATTTGGTCTCGTAGGCATAGAGGGAGTGGTCTTTGCCTATCAGCAGTGTCTGCCTCAGGTGAAGCTCTACGGTCCAACAAACTTCTCTCCAATCATCAATCATGTGGCCCATTTCGGCAGAGAGGCCTTACAGCAGCAAACCGCCTCTGTGAGTTGCAAAAAATGCTTCTTATAGGTGCTGACCTTCAAACTCAAATGCATTTTCTGGAGATTTGACATGCTTGACCCAACATATACCTTGTCTTCTGAGGTTTTTTTCAAATGGAAATCTGAAGAGTTGTGTGTATTTTATGTCATCTTTCATTGTGATGTCCCTTCAAAGGACAATATTATGTCTTAAATTTACTTTGTTGACCTTTACATCATGTCATAATGTTACTCCCTCATCAAAAACATACCTGGAGTGTTGCCTTGATTCTTTCATGCGTGTTTTGAGAAATCCTATAATCTCCCATGGCAACCATTCAGCTGTGCAAAACACCTGGGTGGACCTAGCCCGGCCTCCGAGAACGAAGCTCTTCCTTGGAGCTGCAGTTTCCAAGCTTCTGCCTCGCATAGCAGTCCTCTCCCACTCAGCTCCTTCAGACTATCCAGCCATCCATCCATCCATTTTCCTACACCCTTGTCCCTTACTGGGGTCGGGAGGGTTGCTGGTGCATATCTCCAGCTATCATTTCGGGCGAGAGGCAGGGTACACCCTGGATGGGTTGCCAGTCTGTCGCAGGTCCTTCAGACTAGTCGGCAGCAATTAGCAAACACCTGGGGGAGCATGGCATCTGCTGAGCAGATAAAAATGTTGCTAAAGGGTTAATAGAGGAGCCGTGTTGTGATGACTTCCTGAAGGCGGAGTTTCAGAAAGAGCAGTAGTTTCTTAAAGAGACGGAGACCCAATTTCAAGGCGTTATGTTACGAAGTAGAATTTATTTTTAGTCATATTTGATATATAGCATTTGTCAACAACTGAAGTGAACATAGTGACTTGATTATGCTATAAAATGCCAGCATGTGCCTGGAAAACACATAATGTCCCATTAATTTAATCTCGCCATAAATCCCATGCGTTGTCTCTCCCATCTCCTGCAGCAATACTTCGTCCTGCTGATCATCACCGACGGCGTCATCACAGACATGGATCAGACGCGCAACGCCATCGTCAACGCCTCGCGGCTGCCCATGTCCATCATCATCGTCGGCGTGGGAGCGGCGGACTTCAGCGCCATGGAGTTCCTGGACGGAGACGACGGAGTCCTGCGCTCGACCACGGGCGAGGCCGCCATGAGGGACATCGTGCAGTTCGTGCCGTTCAGGCAGTTTCAGAACGTAAGCTCTCTAGCGCGCCCTACCGTGCAGTCGTGCTCCACCGCGGACGATGTCTTAAGTGTCGCACATCTAATTTCAGGCAGGCACTGCAGCACTCGCACAAAGCGTACTGGCAGAATTGCCTGACCAAGTGGCCTCCTTCTTCAATTTATTTGACCTGAAGCCCCCCAGCGACCTCTGTCCTTCCTAGACATGTACGACTATCCTCTCCTGTCTTCCCAACTTGTTTTCCTCCTCTCTCCTCTGCATTTTGTCCATGCACTTGCAAGTTGTAGTAATGTATCCTTTCCCAACCCAGTTGGTCATCACGTGCCAGCTTATAATGGTGTTTGCAAAATTAGCTAACTAGTCATGATCATGATCTGCGAAGCTGCATTTCTTAGAAGAATTATAGTTGTAACCAGATATTTTCAGACAGTGTAGATAAAGACAAGTTTTATTTTGTTCTCACTTATTTTTTGTTGTTATTTTAGGCGGGTGAGGGTTACGACAATTGTTTGTTTTCTTTTTATTACTTTTTAAGCAAAATAAAATTTGGGATGTACAGGATCAACATCGGTATCGACCGACGTTAGCAATTTTTTAGCGTCTAGGTATCGGTCCGATTAGTAAGACTGGGCTGATTGTTTGATTAACAACAACCGATGTTTTTCTCCATCTTGTTGCCATTTGTGTTTCAGGGTGGGACGGGGTCGGCATTGCGGCGTTGGTTCGATCATGTGATGCAGCACGGGATTATGGGACGTTTCACCAAAGCAGAGTGACAGTTTAGGTGTTGTGTTCACTTTCGCACTGCGTCAAAAGTGTCTGTAAAAATAACTATGCGTAACATCAGAAAATATCGGTCATCCGCCTTAACATTAGAAATTTATATTGGCCCGAATTTTCATTTTGCTGCTCAATTCAGATAAGATAATTTAACAACATTGCGAAAGCCGTATTATGATAATGACGTCTTTATTTATTTAACGTCAATGAATCTTCTTTTTTGCATTCTATGTAAAACCGTATGAATGGCAACGCTAACCCAGGCCTTTCTTATTCTTTTTCTCTTTTTCCACATTGAGTATACATCCAACCTACGTATTTGTCCGTCCTCCATCGTCACGCATCCCTGTTCCTTCTGTCTCCAGGGTCCTAAGGAAGCTCTTGCTCAGAGCGTCCTGGCAGAAGTGCCGGGCCAGCTTGCGGGTTTCTTCAACACCAGGAAACTGAGCCCGCCTCACAGCAACGATCCTCCCTCTGACCTCCTGCTGGCATCGGCGCCCCCTTCTGATGCATGCTGAGAACCAAACTTCTTCCTAAAAAAAGAAAAAAAGACGAGCCCCTTTTGATTATTATTGTTAAGGCGGCGTCAGAGTTTTGAACCTAACCTACCACCAGGCTTATGCCGAGGCATGGACGTGTTACGGTACGTTAACACTTTGCGGCTGTTTTATATCATACTCACATTTACCAGGTTTCTTGCGCAGTCGTTTTTAAAAGGGACAACATTACTTCTATAAGTAAAGTGTTTGGCATCTACTGACTTTCTAGCAGTCGCGGTTTTTGATCTGATTCATATGGCTCACCGCCCAGGGCGGCATGATCCACATCTAAAAAAGGTCACCAGTTTTAGATGATTCGATTGATTGATTGATAGATAAAATGTTTTGATATATATATTTTTTTAAAGAATGAGGCAGCTAACATTAGCCATTTCTCCTCAGTCTGTCAGTTCCGAAGCCAGATGACATTAACTTAATTTTCTCCATTTTTCTGCAGCTACTTCCTTTGTGGATCTTTATGTGTTGCGCTGTCCAAGAAAATGTAAATAGGTTTTTAGGCATCAAAGCGAAAGCTTGTCAAATGTTTACAGAACGGATCAGCCGTATGTATCAATAATGATTCGTGCTGAATCAAATTCATGCTTAATTTGACTGATCACTTGGTGCTTCGATGCGAGTCGACTGCTTCCTTATTGGCACAATCGGGGAAATCCAACGGAGATCTCCCTGAGAGATCGCTAAACATGTGCACATTTTAGAAGACTTTCACTTTGTCTTAACAAGTGTCCAAGTATATGTAAAAAGTCAGTATATGTAAAAAATAATAATAATTTTTGACTCCTGTGTTGCCTTATGTCATATCTCTTTGTTATACGTGTCGAATCTGTCTATATTTTGTTTTTGTTCTATGCTATGCAAAATGAAGTCTATAAAATCAAGATGATCAAATAATAATTGTGATGTTTAACCAGATATTTAACAGTTGGTATAAGAGAAAGGCTTACAGTAATTCAGATACGTAATGGCACTTATGTAGATGGTTAGAAGTTATATATTAGCATCCATATTCAGTTATCAATTACCTGATAGTCTTACAATTTATGCCTCAAGAAAACACTAAAACACTCCTATGTTGTTCGCAACAAGTAAATACTAGGAGATTTATGTTGCTGGATGTCTGTTTTTCTGTTCTTTTTACATTTGCTAAAATACCACCAGTAAAAAGAAAAAGTTGAGCATTTTACAGTTTAATAAAAAGAAAATTATAATTTTGGAGAGTTTGTTTGTGTCTGGCTTATTCGTGCGATTGGAAGTCTTTGGGAAAATGTGAAAGCGATCTAAAAATAAACTCTTTCGTTACATTAGGATGGTCTTACGCGCGAAAAGGTACAAAAACAAAGCATTGAATGTTCAAATTCATTTTTGCCCTTTTTTTTTTTTTTTTTACATTTTATGTAACATTACAACTACAAAGATCAATTCATTTAAATGGGACTTTTTGAACAAAATAATACAAACGGCCTTGATTCTTACTTATGAGAGGAAGGTGTTCATTTTTTTTTAAAAGTTCTGTAAAGTTTTGGGTATATTGTTATATTCAAACTTCTATGGCTCAGTACCGTTTGGATATGCTTTGAATTGAAACTCAGAACTCTGAGCTGCTGTGGAAAGGCATTCCCACAGCATTATTCTACCAACACCTTGCTTCAAAGTGGGCATGACGTGTTCAGGGAACCACATCGGTCAGATCGTTAGATTTTTTTTATGTCGCTGGAGCAGAGCAATTTTTCCATGACTCGACATGGAAACTTGTAAACTTGTGACACAGCAGTCCAATGGGAATGGATACCTCGCGTAACTTTAATTAGTATTTTCCTGGTTGAGCATTACTCACCGACATAAAAACCGTAATTGTTTCCCCTGCTTTTAACTGTCAACGCTACCAAGATAAAATCTACTGTGTCTGAGGAGAGGTCACGCCTCTGGCAATGGAAAGTATGTGGCAATGACCAGACTGAACGCTATTGATAACCATTGACTCTGACTGCAGCAGCAGCTCCGCCTCTCCCGCCTCCTTTCAGGAACGACGCTGTTCCCTTTCAGTCGATTCACTCGGTACAACACATAGAGTATGGGATATCACGCCCTCGCGTGGCCTAACTGAAGACACCTTTAATCACGCCTTTAGGCAGATGACGTGTGATGACGGGTGGCAGGCCCCGCCTGCATATAAATACACCCCCATCACAGTCATTATTCAGTTCTTACGCTCTTCACCTCGCTGAGAACACCTGATTTCTAACCCGTGCTTTCTAGCTGCTGCTAGCTAGCACCGCTCTTGTTTTCCAAAACATTGATTCTGACTGCAGCAGCAGCTCCGCCTCTCCCGCCTCCTTTCAGGAACGACGCTGTTCGTCTCCAGCTATTAGCTCACAGCTGGGCGTAGCTTCTGCTAAACCGGAGGGGGGGTTTGGATATAATTACTCTGCGGCAAGGCAGAAGGGCCAGATTAAGTGCGCATTAATTGCACTATTATTTATCAGCGGCGACGTGGAAGTTGTTTCTCAGGTAAGCTTGGACTTAATTTTTCTCCGAAATATGCGGAAGTCGACGTGGTAGCGCAGCTAACTAAGACAAATGTTATTAGTTGTGTGTGTCTTGTTTGGCTGTTAGCTTAATTTAGCGGTATTACTATATATTTTTTTTAACATACGCATTAACTTTTTTTTATTACTACATATATCATGTCTGTTATCATTAGCGGCTGCTACATTACCGCGCTACTACGACGCGTACGTCAGACACTATTCACTATTTTTTTAAACTTACGCTGCAAGCTGGAGGGCGTAATGCTACAGTCCGCGAAGCAGCGTTAGCTCCGGGTGTTACCTGGGATTAGTGGGTGTAACGGACTGGGTGTGTTCCCCATCTACAGGGACACCTGAAGTTAAGCCGAAAGACAAAAAATATTGCCCATACGACCAAATATCCCCTCGTTGTCCTTCTGTTATCTTAACATTGTTGTTGGCTAAGCAGTTCTCGACGTTGTGTAATTTGGTGTGTTCTGTTGCCTGTGTGGGTTTGTTTCCACGGCTTGCCAGCAGGAACATGGCCGCCCAGTGTGTAACCAAAGTGGAGCTCACCGTGTCCTGTGAGAACCTCCTGGACAAAGACATCGGCTCCAAGTCGGACCCCTTGTGCGTCCTTTTAATGTGCAACTCCGACTCCCAGTGGTATGAGGTCAGTAACATGGAGCTGTTTTGATTTTAAGCTCGGGTTAAGTGTGTTGAATAGAAAGAAAGCTGTCATGACGCAATGCACTCCACTGCTTCAAAAAGATTTCAAAAAGTCAAAATCAAGTGCTGTGGTGGTGTTTTTTTGTTGTTGTTTTTTTAACCTACCAACAAATGTAGGCTGACACTAAAAACGCAGCTTGATTGTTGAAGTGTGGATTTCCTCTGCAAAGTTGCCAAAAAGTGCGCAGAAGAAACAAAACCAGCTATTTTCACATGGTACTTAGGCAGATGACGTCAAGAGAGACATTTGCATTGACCCGAAATCCAGACCTCAGTCTGGAACCTTTCTACCTGAGTGTTGAACGTCATCAATGCTATTATCAGTGTTTGCATTAATCATTAAGACCCTGTATGTTCTTTATGGCCTCGTTAACATTTAGAACACTTCTCTTCAACTCCTTCCCTGCATCCTGTCTCTCCTGACAGATGGGACGCACGGAGAAAGTTCAGAATTGCCTCAGTCCCAAGTTTGCCAAGAAGTTTGTCATCGACTACTACTTCGAAATAGTCCAGAAGTTGAAGTTCGGGATCTACGACATCGACAACAAGACGATTGATCTGAAGGACGACGACTTTCTGGGGGAGCTGGAGTGCACTCTGGGTCAGGTGAGGTTACCCTTTTTCTGGGTTCTGCAGGAGGCCCTATTATTTTTTTTATCTCTGGTAAACCGTTGCTGATAAGACTCTGTCGTGTGGCCTCCGATGTTTGCTCATCCATGCTGCTGCGGATGCCATTGATGCCGTGTTTTACTCATCATCTGTTCTGCCGACCGAATCTTTTGATTCATCTTCTTTTCTTTTTTTTTCTTTTCCTTTTTCAGGTTGTGTCCAGTCGGAAACTGACCCGGCCGCTGGCGCTGAAGAACAAGAAGCCAGCAGGGAAGGGAACAATCACCGTAAGGTTCCGCAAAGGCAACAGGAAGAACGCTTTCTGTTTTGAACTCCTCTGTCTAAGGCGCCCTAAAAATCTTGTGTTGCAGATCAGTGCCGAGGAAATAAAAGACAATCGGGTGGCGAATTTCGAAGTGGAGGCAAGAAAGCTGGATAACAAGGTAAGGGTGTTCCTGTTTGCGCTGCGTGGTTTTTAATTTCTCAACGTTTGGCTGCATTTTATTATTGGCCTACTGTTTTATTTCCTCCTGTAGGATTTCTTTGGGAAGTCTGATCCGTATTTGGAGTTTTATAGGCAGATAGAAACTGGATGGCAGCTGGCTCACAGGACAGAGGTAACACCGTCCGTACGGCTTCTGGTTGTATAAAAGAACTTCTTGTCTTTCTTGAGTTTTTGGCTTGACACCAAAGGTTAAAAAAAACACACCTGGTGTTTCTAATCTTCCTGCACATTCTCCTGTCAATTCAAAGACAGGAGTTATCAAGTCACACTGAAGGCACTTCCTGTCCCTTAATGTAAACACACTTCCTGTTAGTCATTCAAAATGTCGACATTGACAGGTGCTGCTTTCCTCACTTTGTGCTTTTATTTCTAATGAGTAGTAACGCCTTGTTGATATTCAGAATCCAGTGGTTGATAAAAGTCTCCTTAAATGTTTACAGCACAAACAAATGCAGGATTTGATTTATTAAGGACAGCATTACAGCTGTACATCATGTCTATACCTCATGCCTCTAATGAGAGAACATTGACTTCAGACAGAAAGGCATGTCAACATCTGAGTCATTGTTTGGTTTTCACTTTTACCCATCTGAATAGAAAGAGGAACCACTTGCGATGCGACTGTTGAGCCTTTTATAATGTTGCACACTGGGTCGAGCTTCCTGTTATCTGATGCCCGATCCCATTGATTTAAGGAGTTAAGCGTTTGCTTGAGGGCAGCAAAACTGCTCCTACGTGTGAACTTAAACAGAGATGCGATGCCCTGCTTTAAAGAGAAATAACCCAACAGAAGCGCATTTAGATTTCATTTCCCACTTCTCAGTCTGGCTGCTCGGTCAGGTCCACCTATTTGCGTGGCAAAAACCTGTCAGTGACCATCACCACCGCCGTGCTTCATCTGCTGCTTCTGTTCTGTTGTGATCTAAATATAGCAAAAAACCAAACCGGAGGTAAATTTGTGCTGTGGCTGCAGAAATCTGTCTCCGTGTGATTTCCGTGAACTTTGTTTTCAGGTGGTGAAGAACAACTTGAACCCGACGTGGAGGCCGTTTCGAGTGCCCCTGCAGTCTCTGTGTGGGGGAGACCTGGAGAAACCAGTTAAAGTAAGTATGGTCTTTGCCTTCGCTCGCAGTCAAATTCAGTTGTTTTTTTTTCCTCAGAACACGCAAAAGATGTTGGCGCTAGCTTGATATTGTGTATTTGTTTAGCCTCCGAAGCGAGCGTTTCGGGAAGGAGGCATTTTCCGGGACAAGTGAGTTGTTCCGTGTGCCACAGCAGTTTGTCTTTTCTCATCTTCCCATTATGTACTGGGTGAGGTGTGACAGTGAATGAAGTCCACTGGAACACTGCCAGTGTCGTTCCTGACTGTGTGCCATCAGTCAAGTTGTTACAGAGGCATTTGTGTGAGACACAAAACTTTCCCTGTTTTTACTGCCTGCCTGTCTCGTTTCTAAGAGTCACTTTTATTCTTGCACGTTTGTTTCATCTGTGTTTTTCGTCTTCCGAGAGCCATCTCATCGAGCGACAAATCACATATTCGCCCCGTAAAACTCAACGAAAACAACTTGGTTTGAGAATTGGTCAGATGTTTAGTTATAGTCTTGTGACTTGGCTAGTTCTGCGGGATGTGCATTGGGAACAAAAGCACCACCTTGCATAGTGGTGCGCTACCTGGCACCACCATGCAAGGTAGTGCATGGTGGTGCAGAGTTTGTGGTTGTGTTTCAACCACAAACTCTGATATAGTGAGATTTTGTGTGACAGACCGACAAAACATTTGACTTTCCAAATTACAATTATGAGGTAGAAAGTTGTGATTATGAGAAACTGGAGCAAGACCACTTGGAGAAACGGCGCCACTTTCAGCCTCATAAATATGACTTTTTATAGTTGGAATTATAACTTCCTATCTCCTATTTATGGCTTTGTATTTCATAATTCTGACCTTTCAAAGTCAAAATTCTGACTTCGAACGTCAAACATTTTGCGTTTAAAATTAATCATTTTGACTTCCTGTTTGGCTTTTCTTTTTTTTTTTACAATGAAAATTAGCTTCTGTACTCAGCTCACAGTTTGTTTTTAAACAGACATCCGAACCTGAGCTGTGGATTTCTGCAGCCCTTCCAAAGTCAGCACGGGGCCTCTTGGCTGATAAATACTGCAGCTGTATCGTGTCTTGGTGGATTTTCGGTCTTGCCGTTTTCAGAACGGAGTCAAGCTGGATTTCATTTGGACACATCATAGTATAAGGGACACACCACACTTTTATTTTGTTCTTCTGTTTTACAGTTGTGCACCGCTTTTTGTTGGTCTGCCACATAAAGTCCCGGTGAAATACGTTGAGGATTAAGAGTGTAACAAAAAAATGAATAAATAAAAGAAATCTGAAAGAAGTTTAGATTAATACATCCACTGTGCTGTGGCGTATTGTCTTGCTATGTCAGCGCAGCTACAGCTTAATTAATCCACCGACGTTTTCCAGGTGGAGTGCTACGACTACGACGACGACGGCTCTCACGATCTTATCGGATCCTTTGAAACCACGATGAAGCGGCTCCAGGAAGCGACGCGGACCTCTCCGGTACGACCTCGTGTGTGTGTGTGTGAGCGAGTCTCATGTGAACGTCATAGCAACCAACACATAAAGCATCTCTTTGACCTCGTTGCCTTTTGCTGCTTTTCTACGTCGTCACATTGTTCTGAAATGCCATTGTGACGGATTGGAATGTCACAGCCTGTCGCAGAACAAGTTTGACGGCCGTAATTGAAAGCGCTAATGAAAGGAAAACCAGGTGGAGGCAGATCCACCTAAAGTCTGTTCTTAAAAACCTTCTCAAAGAAATCAGTTTTGTTCGTTTCATCTGATCGTGGCATCCTTCATTGCTATGAAAATCTCCATATATTTTATTATTTTTTTCCCCTAAGTATAAATTTTCCTCCATTGTTACCTCATGTTCTCCCTGTGGGTTCTCTCCGGGTACTCCTGCTTCCTCCCTGACAGTCATCCAAAAAGATGACTGTCAGGTTAATTGGCCTCTCTAAATTCTCCCTAGGTGTGAGTGTGTGTGTGCATGGTTGTTTGTCCTGTTTGTCCCTGTGTTGCCCTGCGACAGACTGGCGGCCTGTCTGGGGTGACTCTGCCTCTCGATAGGCGCCAGCAACCCTGCCGACCCCACAAAGGGACAAGGGTGCATAAAAAAATGGATGGATGTTCTCTCGTGATGAATTCACCAGCGTCGTCTTGCTCCACAGGCCGAGTTCGAGTGCATCAACAGCAAAAAGAAACAGAAGAAGAAAGGCTACAAGAACTCTGGTGTTGTGAGCGTGAAGCACTGCCAGGTACCTGCTCAGTTTTTTGGATCTGTTGTGTGAATGCAGGCGATGTTCAGATTTCCATAACGACCGATTCTTTCCTCTGCAGGTCGTGAAGGAGCATACGTTCCTGGATTACATAATGGGCGGCTGTCAGATCAACTTCACTGTGAGTTTCGGCTTCAGTCAAACTTGTCGTCTTGATTCATTTTAGGCTTTCAATGACACTGGTGAACTGTTCTTTTTTCCAACAGGTGGCTGTGGACTTCACCGGCTCCAACGGGGATCCCAGGTCTCCCACGTCCCTGCATTACATCAGTCCTCAAGGCGTTAACGAGTACCTCTCCGCTATCTGGTCCGTGGGCAACGTCATTCAGGACTACGACAGGTAGAAACATGTCTTGTTTTTTTATTTCAAATAAAAACATTTCCATTCCTCCACTACCACGTTGCATCAGCAGCTGTGCTACGTGAAGGAATTTCGGCGAAAACGTGTTTTTAATTTTTCTTTTTTAATTCTTTCACCGGTTTGATTTGTCTCTTCTTTTTTTTTTTTTTTTTTTTTCCTCTCAGTGATAAAATGTTCCCGGCGTTTGGCTTCGGAGCCCAGGTCCCACCCACATGGCAGGTAAGGCTCGTGTCGCCACGCGACCCTGCCGATCCCTCCAAAACGCCTGAGCCGAGGCTTTCTTATCGACCGATAGGTTTTGAAACACACGCTCTCTTTTTACAGGTTTCCCACGAGTTTCCGCTCAACTTCGACCCCTCCAACCCGTTTTGCGCAGGTGCGTCGGGCTTATCTCCGAGACGCAGGTCGCTGCCGGAGGTGTTGGCTTTCGTTGTGTTGACGCCAGTTTGATCTGCCGCAGGTGTCGAAGGCGTGGTGCAGGCCTACCGGACGTGTCTCCCTCAGGTCAAACTTTACGGCCCCACCAACTTCTCCCCCATCATCAACCACGTCGCCTGCTTTGCTAAACAGGCCCTCCAACAGACCACCGCATCCGTGAGTATTCATGTTGTCCTGGTTTCTTCATTTGATAAAGGTTGATGCCTTGTGTCTGCAAAGATTTCCCAAACGTGAAGCCGTGCTTCAGGTGGATTCACCGCTGGTTGTCAAGGCGACAGAAACAAAGTGATGGAACGTCAAAACGGCTTTGGGTGGCAGCCAGGTCAACTTATTGCTCATGCAATAAGTTGTCAAAAAATTGTCCTCCTACCATTTCACGTCATCTTTTTCGTCTTTTCTACCAGTAGTAGCGTCCGGTTATTGATCACACGACTTATATTGTGCAAAAAAAACAAAAAAAACCCACCTCATTCTAATACAAAACCCTTTTGTCTTGTACTTTTACTAGAGTAAAAGACAAAGATTTTTAACCTATGGTTAACTTATGGTTAAAGAATCTATAGGTTCTTTAACTTCACCTCCAGTAAGCAGCTGGGTGGTTAAAACTCGAACGTGTCCGAGGGTTTCAACATCACAGCAATTGCAATCGCACGTCAAAACTGGTTTTCATACATACCTGCTGTACCCACACTTAAACAGTAAGCACACTTAAAAAAAACTTGGTGCATATTAGGAAACCAAGCGGCTTCAAAGATCTCTATCAGTTCATTCCACAACATTTCACCAAGTGTTAGTCTAAGTTCAGTCCATCGCAATAAGCAAATAAACTATCAATCTATTGACTGCATTCGAACGATTAACATTTTTCGGCGGACAATTTTATAATCAATTTTAAATTATGGCCTTGGTTGTGTGTGCTCTTTCAAATCCATTTAGGTTATTATTTTATTTTGACATGTAAAATGTCTTCCAGCTCCAGTGGGAAGTGTTCTGTACAAACTTAAAGTTTATTAGTTTGCGAGAGGGCAAACTTGCATTATTATGCCATTGTGAAAATATTAATTGGAGATTATGACAAAACATTGCTGTCGTTTATTGCAATGCTTTCTGGGACAATTTATCATCCATAGATGGATGGATAGATATGTGTGTGAGTGTTAATCACTTTATATGCACAAAATGTATCAACAAAATGAAAATGATACGTACAGTCCGACTGATCTTATCAGTCAGAGCAAATTGCTTTTCTTTCATAGCTGAAGTTTAAAAAATGAACTAAATACATAAATCATCTTTAGACTAATGTGAGCTTATGTGTGAACTTGATTGAAAATGTGCATTTTCAAGTATTCTTCTCTCTCTGCACGTCCTCTGCGTTTACTTTAGAGCCTGTTTCCTGCTTAATCTTCCCAGTGAACGGCGACACACGCGTAGCACAGCAGATCGTTTCTCTGTCTATGCTGCTGTTAGATTACTGACTTGCTCTCCTCTTGCAGCAATACTTCGTCCTGCTCATCATCACCGACGGCGTCATCACCGACATGGATCAGACGCGCGACGCCATCGTCAACGCCTCGCGGCTGCCCATGTCCATCATCATTGTCGGCGTGGGAGAGGCGGACTTCGGCGCCATGGAGTTCCTGGACGGAGATGACGGGCGCCTGCGCTCTCTGGCCGGCGAGGCCGCCATGAGGGACATCGTCCAGTTCGTCCCCTTCAGGAATTTTCAGAACGTGAGTTCGTCGAGTCCGGTTCACCAAACCTCTTTCCGTTTCTCTCTCTGCTTTTGTAGGAGATGGAATAGGGAGCGGCGTTTGCTGTGAGGAAGCTATCTCATTGCTATTAAAATCTGCATGCATTTCATTTGGTCATTTTTTTATTTTGATTCAAAATGGGAGTTGTGTCATAGCAGAGCAAAGTCCCTATGCAGCGTCTCACACCTCAAAACCAGTGGATGCCGAGGGCCTCAGCAAAGAGCTCACTTAGTTCTTATGCTTACGTTGTTTATCCCTCTTTCTTTCAGGCACCCAGCCAGGCTCTTGCTCAAAGCGTATTAGCAGAGTTGCCTCAGCAAGTAACCTCCTTCTTCAGTTTACACAAACTGAAGCCTCCCCAAGATCCAAGTCCGTCTTAGGAGTACACATGCCTGTAATAAACCATGTCATGCCTTTATAAAGAAACTGCCTTAAGTCATGTTCAGCAATGCTTGTAATATTTGTTTTGGCTGATCCGGTCACAGATGGACCCCTCCGAGTTCATGTCTTCACATCTAGTGCTGAAACGTTGCCTCGTAATTGAATTGACCCGTTATCAGAACTCGGTTACCAGCCCAGGAAAAATGTTTACGCACTTGAAACTTTTCACATTAAGTGATTTTTTTTTCTTTTTTTACAACAAAAAGCCTCAGTGTATTTTCCTTGGGTTTTATGTCCCATAGTTAAATATCTCACAATTTATTGTTTAACCACATCATCGGAAATCTGGTCGTCTATGGGAGGATAAAAAAAAATAAAGGCATTGTTGCTGCAAGTTGGTCTTTTCACAATAGTGCAAAGTCTACAAATTAAATTTTTTTTTTCAAAAAGACGTATCAAATACAGAATTTGCAGTTTATTTATTTATTTATTTCAGTTTCACTTTCACAACAGAGTTGCACCAATATCAGTCAGACATCTACTGGACAGTTGAGGTTGCCAGTAACTCACTGCTAACATAAGTTTGTTAGCTAACTTGCTTGCTAACAAACTCAGTGAGCCAATGAACTAATTAGCAAGGTTAAATATATAAACCCTGATTAGCTGGCTATAGTTAGCTTTTTTGCTAACCAGCTAACATTATATTTTTAAGCTAGCTGAACAAAAGTTAGTTAGCTAAGTGACTACGCAGGTTAAATATATGAACCCACCGAACCAGTTAGCTAGCTAGCTTTTTTGTGTTTATCATTATATTTTTAAGTTGGCTGGATGAATTCTGTTTTTAAGGACTAGATATGATCAGTCAGAACAAATATTAGCTTTGGATCTGAAACGTTTGTCGCTAAGCAAGTGCATGAAACATTAGAGAGGGGTTTCCTCATTTTGACCTCTCTGCTGTCCTCTTGCTCATGCTGAAACGAAGATGCTTATAGAGTCAATTGCACAACCATTGCTTTCTCTACACAATGGGGTTTTGATCCTAAAAAGGAATTAGCTTGTGGTGGCTAATAGGCCTCTCTTCTTCTACAGTATTTAAAACCTGACTGGTAATGAAATCATTAAAATTTTTTTATTAAAAATCTTCTTTTCAGCTGCCTTCATTTGCATGGCATCCTGTCTCTTTTTCCCTGCCTTCTAATATATCGGCCTCTAAATAGCACAAAATGAATTGGTATGTTCTCTGCCTTGACTTTCTAAAAACTAAATCTCCTGTTTTCCCGCGTTAGGCTCCTCGTGAGGCGCTGGCGAAGAGCGTGTTGGCCGAAGTGCCGACTCAGCTGGTGGACTTTTTCTGCACCATGAAGCTGAACCCACCAAAGCAGAGTCCTGCCCCGGCGGAAACCCCCGCGATGCCATGAAGAAACCCGACGGATTCCACTTTTCATCTCATGCAGCTCTACATAACAGACAGCGCTGTCATGTTAGTGTGCACTAAAGTGTCGATCAAACCAGCTGTCGACAACATCCAGGTTAGTTAGTTAATCTTCATGTGTAAAAGAAAAAAAGAATCCTGGTGGAAAAGTTCTAAATTTGCCCGTTACGACCTGAGTTTGCATGGTGGTTTACTCTACATTGTCAAAAGTATTGAAATGCATTCCTTTACAAACTTCAGTCCCATTCTGAATTCTTCGGCATCCACATGATGTTGGCCCACACCCTGCTAATGTTTCATCTCCCTTTGGAAAGTGCCATGAATTGTATGGGATTTTATATAATATAAATATATTGTTTTGCATTTGTGAGGTCAGACGCTGATGTTGGATGAGAACGTCATTGTAATTGTGCCAAAGATCCATCGTCAGATTGAATTTTTTGTCGTCAAACTTCTTTGTGGACCTTTCTTCGTTGCTTGCTTGCCAATTCAAAAATACTTTATAGATCCCAAAGGGAAATTAAATAACTAACTAAATGTAAACTATGTGGAGCTAGTCCCAAATAATTGAGGATATTAATAATTTTGCTAAGCACAAAGTCGCCTGTGTATGTCTTGTTTGTTGGACTTACTCATCAGAAGCTATAAATTAAATTATAGGTAGTAGTTTTATTTTTGTTTTAAAATAAAAATATTAACTTTAATCATTCTGTTATTTTTTTGTGGGGAAAACCAAAAATGTAGATTTGAATTTTTTTTTATATCTAAAATGATAAAAATGATTAAATATTGCTTTATTTTCATGAGCTGTTTCTCTTACCTGGTAACGGCTTTGTCAAGCTCACAATCCCTTTAAAAATCCACCAATTTGTTTTTCATTTAAATGCCTATCCTTGTCCAAGCTAATCAATATTTTAGTCATATGCTAGTTTTACCTTTATGTATTAACCTGTGTATTTGTTCTGTGGTGGGTAAAAAAACACATGGGAGGACACTTTGTGGGTTTTGTGTTTGCATTGAGTTTAACTGATGGTTTCTGATGAGAATATTCAAAGACCAACAAAGTGCAAGTGCCACAAGACAAATTTTTTTGGGGCAAAAAAGTGCTAGACTTTTAATACATTAGTTACCTTTTTAGAGCTTAAACAAAATCGCTGTGTAATGCATAATTCCATCTTTTTCTATGTTAAATGTCATATCAAATGTGTAGCACTTATGAAAACCAAAGGCAGTAACTGTGATCGCCTTTGGGTTTTTCTTCATTGTACTGTTGTGCATGTTTGTCTATGTACTTCCATGTAATGCTAATCTATTAGTGTAGAGATTTATATTGATTATGCATGTCATAATTGCATTTATTATGCCACTTGTTTTGCTTTCTCCATGTTGATGATCCACAACTACAGATTTGCCTTTCAGACATGAACTAAAACATCAGTATTATATATATGCTAGTGCTCTCGACAGCAGGGACAGTTTTGCCGTTTGAAACTGGAAGCACATGTTTACATTTTAAGTGTTTGTAAGTTGCCATTAGTTTAAATGTAACGTTTTGACGGCTCCTTCCTGTTCTATGCCAGCTGCTTTGCACTTAAATCAGTAGTGGATGATGTGCCTTGGAGGATCCTGCTTGCTAATAAAACACTTAAATAAAATGTTTTCTTAGTCAGGTCGACTCTATGCCTCTGAGATGTACGCTGCTACCACCTGGTGGTGAGAAGGTGGCACGACAGCCTCACCAAATCAGTATACTTACCTGGTACAACTCGATAAAATAGAAAGTCTTCAAAAAAAAAAAAGTTATTTTAGTAACTGAATTCAAAGAGTGGATCTCACTGCATGGCCTTATTACTGTCAAAATATTTTAAGGTGTTTATTTCTGTTCTTTTTGAGTAGGAGTTAAAAAAATAGAATGTAATGGATATGTTATGGGCTACACTCTTATGGAGAAGACTGCTGACTACACTTTCGTCCACATGAAAGGTGAGCCACCTTTCATGTGGACGAAACACATGAAAAATGTCAAAAATGACATTTTGAAAAAGACAATGTCATTTTCAAAGAGCCTGGGTTTTCCTTATAAGAGGAAAAGTAAGTGGTAAAAAGCAAGGCTTGACTAAAGTCGTCAAAGTAAATAAAATGCCACAAGCTCATCTCGATTTATCATACAACTGCACAGTTTGACATTTCGAAAATAAATGGGCTTAAAGGAAGCACAGCCATTTGGAAAAACTAGTTTTTAAGTAAAAATCTAAATCAGTACGGAGGAAAGACAAATTGACCCATGTGGTTGCAGGTTAAGCCTTTTTCAAGTTTGAGCAGAAGAAAGTAATAAAAACTTGATTATTCAATATTGAACCGCATTGATTTTGAACTGAATTACTGAAATTCATCAACTTCTTGACGACACACTGCTGAAAATTCCTTCCATACTAATTTCACCTTGCCAAAAGACATGTTCTTAAAAATAAGCCACCACCTAGAAATGCCTCTTAAAAGTTAAAGATGTCCACTCTCGGTGCTCATATTGTGTAAAGATGTACAAGGACACGTCTTGTTCACTGATATCGCTGCAGACCAAGATAGAAATTTATTACAGCTACTGGCCCCATTAATCAGGCACTTGAACTTTTTCCATACAAAAATAATCTACTTCTGATTAGCTGACGGCTACTTTACATTCTCGTAACTCAACAAACGTTTGCAGTTTTTGCATTCACTCGTCGTTCAACGTGCCAGCTTTCTGCTTTCTGTCTAGACAGACTCGGTTCCTCGAGCCTCCTCCTGAAGCAAAAAGCTGTTGGCAACATTGGCAACAGCAGATTACGTTCAGGACTCCCACAGCTCACGTTCAGGACTCCCACAGCTCAATCTCGATGTTCTCGAAGACCTCCTGAACGCGGTCGCATGCAAAGTCTCCATCTCCGTGGTTACATGCGGTGGATGTTGCTGTGATCCATGAACCGCTTCAGGTTGTGCAGGTTGTCCCACCACTTGAAGAGGAAAGTGTTGGCGATGAGGCCGAACCAAGGCGTTACGTCCAGCTCCTTCCGCTCGGCCTTGTCCAGCATCGCTTTTAGCTCCTCTTTGCTCACGTAGCAGTGGCTTTTTATCTCGTTGGGGTCTGGATTCAACTCCACGTCCTACCGTGAAGGCAGGGAAAAATGGTCAAAATCGGAATGAGACCCACTTGGATTTGTGGTTGTGACATGACGAAAGACAATCAGGGTTCGTATAACTCAAGCACTTTTCCAAGCATTTTTTTCAAGGTAACAGTGTCACATTTTGGAGCTAAAAATATAAGTGACCTAAACCAAAAGACACATTTGTTACTGATAATAATGTCTATTCTACATCGTACAGCAGGTAAAAGGTAAGCTAAAACAAAAAAAAAGTCTCTCTTGCGCTCTTAAACACCTGATTAACCCAAGAACAAAACACAATTTGCAATTCACAATTTTATTTTTCAAAATATCAAATTGCACAATCATATGGTCTATGGAAATGCAGCTATTGAGCCAATAGGAAAAATAAATAGTCATTAAATGGAAACAATCCAGACAAATCATGTCAAGGTAAATATCATTTCTGCTCAAATTAAACGTTTAAGCAAAATGCAGAAAGAAAATTACAATACAAACCTATTGAAAAAAAAAAATATATTCTCACTATGTTTTCTGGCATTTAATAAACACAAATAATTTTGCTAATCCTAAGTGACCGGAAACAGAAACGTTTAGTCTGATTTAACTTCAGACAGTGAGAAAAAATAAACAAAAAATGTCCGTCTCTTATTAGGTGTAATGAAAATATCTGGTTTCAACTGCAAACGTTTTCCAAGTTTAGGCTTTTAATCAAATATTGTTTTGCACTTTATTACCAAAGTGGGCAGATTGAATCTCAAGCACTTTATACAGAAACCAAGCACTTTCCAAACCTTAAACACCCAAATGAAACTCAAGCAACATCGTCCTTACAGCAGGAGCGTTGATTAGTGATCGGACTGAGTTGACCCACCTTCTGCATGAAGAGTATATAATCGATCTCATGTTCTCCCCACACCCCGTCGGACTGCGCTTTGTAGTGGATTCGCGTCAGATACGTCATCTCATCTGGAGGCACCTGGAGAACAAGAGCAGATCAGACTTGGAGCAAAGACGTGGCTCAAATCCTCTCCAATCCTCTTCTGGCCAGGGCTTCCTCACCTGTTCTACGGGGATTCCCAGTTCAGCCTGGAGTCTTCTCTGGGCGGCCTTCCTCACGCCCAGCGCGTCCCTCTCCTCCAGCTCGCTGTCCATGTGCAGAGGATGGCTGCAGCACGTGTTCGTGAAGCAGCCTGCATGTGGGGAGAGAAAAAGCCAAGCTGAAGCCCTTTCTGACTAATTATTAGGGCGGCAACTGCTTTAGTAATCGATTATTCCGACGATTAATCGATTTAAAAATAAAATAACGGCCACACTTTGCAGATTTTTCACTTAACCGCTTTAGCTTATTTTATAAATACATAAAATAATACAAATAGTTGGATTCCCTTTGTTTATGTATGAAAATAAACACTAAATTGCCAAAAATGCAACAACATAACATTTGTCTAGTGCGTTTGATCATTTCTAGAAAATAATCCATATGCAGCTAAAAAAAACAACAACTTTTTTTTAAACATAATTTTAACCTAAAACTAGTTCTAGGCAAAACATTTTTAGACTTTTTTTATACCTTAAATGCAAAATTTATATATTTTTGTTCTTTTTTTGGCTTAATTACGGAACTACTGCTCTGAATATGTTGTTCTCTTAGCAGTTTGTGTTCTTCACAGTTGATGGTTAATCGATTGCTAAATTAGTGGATTATTATCGATTCATCGCGATTAATGTCTCAGCCCTACAAAATATGTTGTGGGTCGGCGGGAACCGAGTGTTTCTCACCTGGGAAGGTGATTTTGGCATCGGACCTCTGTTGCAGGAGCAGCTTCTCCTCGCTGTTGAAAAGGAAGACGCTGAAGGCTCTGTGCAGCAAACCTGGACAGATTTCAGTAAGACAGGTGAAGTCTGAGCTGCTGAAAAGCAGTGAGAGCGGACCGCAAGGCGGTGTACCTTTGTCGATGTTGGAGTTGAGGTGGCAGTTTTTCTTGGTGTCTGCTCCGACCTTCTGGTCGTTCTCGTCGACGAGGATGCACATCTCTGCGAGCAGCTGGACCTGCTTCTCATCCAGGTGGTCTGTGGTGATCTCGGGCATCCTGACTGCAGCCTGTGCGCGTCTCACCTCGCTGGTGTACAAATGGAGCAACTTTAATATTGCATTCTGTCCACAATATATGGTATTCGTAGACTTTAGACAGCAGATTTAAACGGACCCGGGGGTCATCTATGCACTTAAACCAGTTCATCCAGTAGAAAAATATCTACAACACGGATAAACAAGCGTCTAAAGACGCTAGTAGCTCCGAGGATTTAACCCACCTGGATATCCGTCTGAAGCCGCTGGTCACAGAAGGCCTCTGCCACCCAGGAACTACTCTGCTGCTGCTGCTGACAGGTATGTTTGATTTCAACACAGCGACTCCCTCGCGGGATAGCACCCGGAGCACCGCCCACACAGCTGAGGCCATGGCCTGACCGAATCACAAAACCAATCACAAGAACGAAGCACCCGGCAGATGATAATACACGGACAGGACTACCAAGGAATGGATCGGGTGACATTGTACACATGGCCAAAGTGTTATCTTTGGGATGCACGTGGATTTGCAATAAAGAAAGGGATCCTAAAAGGGATAAATCTGAATTATGGAAGTGAGGTTTTGTCGCCTGATTATGAGTAGTTAATATCTTACTTGCAGAATTTGAGTATATTCACCTCTTTGCCAATCTGAGTATTTTCTACCTGTGTTTCCTATGTGCATAAATAATCCACTTATGTGACAATACCTTTGCCGTGCAAATGTGATTATGGTTTAAAGGTTACTAAAATAGCTTTTGCTTAAGCTGCTATGACATTTTTTTAGATTGGAGTTGATGTATATCAGTAGAATCCATTCCAATGCACTCCATTTCGTGTTTTTATGTCAACGCAGACTGTAGACACGCCATCAGCCCACTGCACCACCCAGGCCTCTACAGACCGAACATACGTATGCACTGTGGGGACACATACAAACAACGCAAAAAACTCCCCACATACTATAAGATGCTACTTACCGAATACGTAATTTGCAGCAGGAGGGCCAAAAAACGCCCTTGAAGCCTATTTAAATGTGCTTGCTACAGTTATTCCGGACTGGCAACGAACAGTCACGCATTCGCTCTCTCCTTCTGACGTTACGGGCTTTGATTCGCTGTCTAAACGGCTTGACCGCTCATTGGTTCAAAGGCTGCAAACACAGATCACGTGTGGCGGAAGCACTTTTTAATATGCGATGTGTCAAATTTCGTAATTAAAATAAGGCTATACAAAATAAATAACATCCCTTTTAATGTTTAGTGTTAAACTAATATACCCTGGTGGAAATTTTAAATTAACAGACGCCCATTATAAAGCCCACTCAGCTTTCCCAGCAGCCATGAACGTCCCGATAGCATAAAGGTGATATGTGGCAGCGGCTATTTAAGCTAGCTAGTACAACTCAAGGCTGTTGGAAGATGCCTTTGAAATCAGGGACACGACAGAACTGGTGAGTGACAGTCTAGCGTCTACAAATATACAATTATTGCAGTTCAAGTATTATACTGCCTGACGTGTGTCACATTTGAACGTAACCTGTATAGCTTTGGGAAAATAGTCTAAAATGACATGTTATCGCGCGCCATACTTCTGTTTCCCGTGCTGGGCTTGTATTTGCTTTGCTATCCTCGGTCGGGTTGTTGAAATAAAACGACAATATCTCGATTAATGACCTCCACTGTTTAGCGGAACGTCATACAAATTCTAAATATAACCAGGGGTATAATGTTTAGGCAGGTCGGGCTGATTTTTAACAGGAAGTTTAGGGTTTTACCGGTGTGACACTAAATTCTGTGACCCATCAGATTCTGCGACATTAGGACCTTCATTCGGCCACTCATTCATAGTTATATCTCTCTATTTCTTCGTAGCATGGTGATATCCCATAACGTTTAATGTCTGGTCGTGGCTGTCAAATTATTACATGAAAATAGATGTACAGTGATTAAGTCCTCTGGGGATTTGTGTTATGTTTCAGGACGCACAAAGTCAAAATGGGGAAGTAAAGGTTGCAAACACAGATCACTTTAACTCCCTTTCTTTACAGCAACTTCCTTCAGGTTAATTTATGTGGTAGGCCGTTTCAGCACCGGGATTATTTTTGCTGTCTTGGCCATTATGCTGTAGATTTGAGGCTGTGGTTGACGCAATTTCAACCAAATCTTTTACTTTCACATAGACGGAGCCAAGTTTAACTTTTGCATATGTAAGTATGCGGGTGTCCAGATCATGGACCCTCCACAGTTTAAATGAAGGTTTTAATGCACTGATGCTGTGGTTGGGTTTTCTTTAAACCTGATAATGTGATTTCTGGTACAACTCTGTCATCAGCATCTGCGGCTGCTAAAGAGGTGAACGTAATTGTTTCGTTGCTTCACATCAAAATTACACAGTTATGACACAGTAACTGAAAGTTTTCCCAGATTTATTGTTTTATGCAGCATGTGTATCATTACTAGGGTTGCACCGATGTGAAACTGATCTAATTTAACTCTGCAAAGATCTGAAAATCACCCACAACTTCAAAAATATGATTAGATGCAGTTACTGTGTGCAGTGTGCTCATACTGTCACAACCAACCTAAAAAATACAATATTTTTAAATCATCTTTATCGTTATCACAATAGTACCACAAAACATCGCAATAAAATTCTAAGTCCCTGCCCATCAGCAATTCCTCCTGAGTAGGCCTGTCATGGTAACAGAATTTAGCAGATGAAGAATTGTGTTACAACAGTACTGTTTTCAGACCATTTTCAAGTAAAGTTATGACTATGGCATAATAACAATGCAAGAGCACATTCCCAAAGATCAATAAGCCTAAATTGTAAAGAACATCTAACAATGGACCTGGAAGACATTCTAAATATCCGAAAGAAATAGACAAAATGAATCATGAAGTCTCTGCAAATAATAAAAGGAGCTAGTTGAGACCAAAGCACCAGGCCGAAGACTTTTGTCACCCAGTTTTTAGTATAAAAGGAAGAGATAAGAGAAAAATGCTAAATCATGCAGCTATTAATTGACTTATTGTTTATTTTGACAGGCCTACTCCTGAGCTGTAAACAACCATTTTTATCCCTGTTTTTTTTTTTGTTTTTTTTAATCTACAGGTAGGTGGTGACAAGTGACGAAACCCCGCAGACCCGCCTGCCAACCAGCAGGCCTGGCCTTTGTTTACCTGCTTCTCAGGTAGTTTGTAAGCAGGTGAGGTTCGAGGGGGCGGGGCCAGGGCCTCACACGGGATAGGAGAGATGCCTGTGGAGGGCGGAAGCGGCAGCGGCTCGGCTTCGGCCGCACGTCACCCCAAGCAGAAGCGCAAGGCACACAGTTTGTCCATCCGGCGCACCAACAGCACAGAGGAACGGCCACCGGGCATCCTGAGAGGAGACATGCTGGAGGGACAGGTCAGAGAGGGGCAGGTGGATCCTACATTTATTAGGTTTTATCATTTGAAAATGCGAGGTCAGGAAGTTTTTCCTGGTTTTTTTGTTTGTTTGTTTGTTAAGATGAAAGTGATTGCTACGGTATGTGGCTTTTTGTCAGCCGTGACCCTGCAGCACCAGCCTGTTTAACAGCATTTCTCAATGTTGTGGTGGGGCAACATTGATGGCTTCCTTTCTACTATCAGAGTTTAGTTTGTTCCCTTCAGGAAAGGAAAATGTTTAACTCGGACCAACTTAACGCCAGTCGTTACAGAAAGTTTACCATCCCAGGCGGTGACGCCTTTAGTTACTGATTCAAAGGGATCAACTGTGACATAAAGTTGGTGATTAACTCGCTCCAAACCAGGTTATTTGAATTAAGTCTACAGTTGATTTTTTTTTTTTAGCTTCCACACAAATGAAGGACAGAGAGTTTTTTTTTTGTCTTAGGAGTTACTTCCTTAAAGCTTGTTCTGGTAACTTTTTTTTTTCCTTCTTTGCCTCTCGGGCAATAAAAACGACTCTTTGTTTGATTAAGGACGCAGCAGTCGTTGACTTTTAGGAGGTGGCTGCAGTGCGATGCAGCCTCGCACGTTTTCAGACTCATCGTTTATTCCAACAGGTGACATTTGCGTCGGTGGAAAGTGCACCTTAGCTCTCACTTTCTCCCTTTAAATATAAAAAAGCTTGAGCCACTCAAACCGGAGCTCAGCTTGCCACCGCCGCGTCGTTTCATCAAGTTTTAATACGGGCCGCTTTGTCCGGGTCTGATTAGTCTTTTCAACAGCCCTTTCTTTGCCGCGTTGTGTTTAAGTACGACTTGCACATGCACAGGCGGCTTTATGAGCCCAAACGCAACACAGAGCGGGTTTTATTGTCTTCCTTTTTTTTTTTTTTTTTTAAATGCTGGCATTATTGACCAAAGTGTGTCGCAGGCTGCAGGTTTAAGAGACTAAAACTAAGCAGCTTATAAGAGCCGCCTGTTATTCCCTAATAGGTCTTCCGCCCACCCCAGAGCTCGGTGACATGTGGCGTTAACGTCACTGTGACTAACTCTGGCCTTTGGTAAGCAAGCATTTTGCATCGGTTGATTTAAAATCTTAAGATGCGGCCTCGTGTGCTCTCGTAGCGTTTTGCGTTTCCCTGGGAGCCGTGGTGGAGACGGGTGATGTAACTGGACACCGGCAGCAGGTCGACATGGAGGTAAGGCAGTTGCTGTTGCAGCCGTCGGTACTGAAAGTAACCACGCTGGTTGTTTTTTGTCAGGAGACATCTGCTTCAGGCTCAGTGGGAAATTTTTAAAAAATGTATTTATTTCATTATTAATCCATGAGTCATTCTCTTTGTCTCTCTGTGGTAGTGGTGTGTCATTTATCACCTGGGCTGTTTTTTTTTTTCCTGCAAGTTTCACTGTGGCTTTTTATAAGTCTTTATAATCCTTAAAGTTTCTCGCATTTTGTCAGGTTACGACAGCAAACATCAATGCGTTCTCCGTCGGGATTTTATGCGATGGATGTGAAATGGTGCGGAAATGCAAACCGGCAGGAAAACAAATAATTACTTGGATGGAAAGTGTTGTACATTTCTATTCGGCTCTCCTGCGAGACTCTTAGGAATTGTCTCAACCAAGTTTTACCAAATGTCAGGTTGTAGCTATAGCGCCGAGCTTTCCCACTGATCTTCTAATGCATTTCAATCTAATACATAATGTGCTTTTAACTAAATGAAACCACCGCAGCTCTAGGCTTTGAGGGTCATTACTTTGCAAAAGATTGACTCTCCTTCTCATATTCAGTTTTTTACACCCAACAGGTGTTTCTTCTAGGATTTTTCTGGGTTTGTCATTGTCTTGAATTTACAAAAAAAAAAAAAAGCTTAAATTTCAGGCCTTAAAAAGTCTTGGATACATGCAGATTTTCCATGCTTGATTACATTTAGTTCCATCTTAAATTTGTCTTCTTGTTCGGTTATCATTTCCTCCATCCTTTCCATTTTTAAAATGAACAATAATAAAGTTTCGGCTGAAACTTGTTTGGACAAATAATTAAGGACACCTCCACTTAACACATTTATTCTTAAGTGAAACACAGTTTAAAAGGCTGGACGATAAAGCAATAACTATATCATGATGCACCTTCGATGGAATCTTGATAATTTCACTAGATTCCGATCCATAACCCCACGGCATTCTGGGGGATGTAGGCAGACAAAACGCTAGCGAAGAAAGGAAGAAAGAACTTACTTGTTCTTTGGTTACCTAGCAACAAGATTTCTGTGTGAAATGCGCAACAGCTGCATGTTGGCTCATGATACTGACGCCACCATGTTTCACTATTGGGAAGGACGTGTTAAATTCCAGGTTATTGTTTTTGTTTTTGTCACATAAAATCCCAACAAACCACATTGGCATTTGTGTTTGCAACACGACAAAAACGTGTACAAGATTTAAATGTGTTAAGGCCCTTGGATAACTTTTTGATGTGCGTTTCATGTGTCCAGGACTCCAAGCTGCCCGTCGCCCTGCGGAACAACCTCCTTGACCTGTTTGGCCAGATCGAGCGGGAGTTTGAGAATCTGTACATTGAAAACCTCGAATGTGAGTTTACCTCCGTCCCTCCCTCCCTCAGTTGCTGATTCACCACCCAGCGAGCTCCGTTCAATCATTAATGCTGTGTCCACGTCGCAGTGCGCCGGGAAATCGACTCTCTCAACGAGCGTCTGACTGGAGACGGACAGGCCGTCGAGGGGGGAGACCCCACCAAGGGAGCCCTCAAAGCCAAAGGTGCGACATTATTTGTTCAGGTTGTCTTTGAAAGTACATCCTCACAAGCCCAATTAAATCAACTTGTTTGGAACTTTTTTTTTTTCAACACGGCTCATTCAACCAAAAGGGGTGGCTCCACTGGAGCACATAAAGTTCCAGTTTTATTGTCATAGACCAAGATAAAAGCACAAACCACCTCTGAGGTATTGCATAAAAAGGGTGTGACAGCCTTAAACTACACACAATGTACATTTACTTTGTTTAAAGATGAGGAAAAAAAAATTCAGCTTCTATTGCAGCAGCATAACTCTGCTCAAACAATTTTCTTTTTTAAATCCCAGCCTCAAATTGGAGAACATTTATTTATTTATTTATTCCTGAATCCACTTAAAGCAGCCTGGACTAACAGTCATTACAGCTACTTTGGAGTTTTTTTTCCAGATTTTAAAGTCACTTTCTCATATTTGATCTTTTTCTACCATTACAAGCCGAGACCGTCTAGGTAGTTTTCCTAATCCATGACTTTTTGATTCGTTTTAGCTTCTTCCTCTTCACCGCTCTTCAAAATGGGAAGGGCAAGAGAGCATTTTAGTTTAAATTCAGAAAATTAATAAAAAAAAAAAAACACTAATTAGGAAAAAAATAAACTACTGGAAGAGGATTTAAGTTGATCTAGGGAAATAAATAAAGTAAAAAGAGAGAAAATAATTTAAGATCATTGGCATGAAATGTTCTGCTTCACATTAGGATTACTGGAAAAAAAATTAAGCATTTATTTATTTGAAGAGTTTTACAAACCAGACACACCAGACAAGGCTCAGTGTGGCCATTTATTGTGAAAAACCTCTTATAGCAATTTAGATTTATTCTCGTCTCTGTTAGTTTCAGTCAGTGATGTTAAATAAAACAACCCCCCCCCGACAGTATGCTATAGTAAAAATAGCATTTCCAATCCACAAATGAGTAAATATTGCTAAATTTGACAGTATGATTAACCGCAGTTCCCGTTTGCAGTTTAGCGACATAAAGCTCAAGCCTAAAACTCATTGCCGTGGGTTACGGCGTCTGACGAACGCCACAGCAAATCTTTTTCTGTCTTTTCTCTCATTGCGAGTCTCGCCTCTGCAGCAGTGCAACGGAGCAGAGCGCTCGTCGCTCCATGGGTGCGTTTTTATTCATGGCTTTTTTATTTTTTTTGTGTCTGTGTCACACAGCCAGCCACAGCACCAGCCAGCTGTCACAGAAGCTGAAGACGACCTACAAAGCCTCCACCAGCAAGGTACCCGGCACCAGCCGTGTTGGGCTGCTCCGCGGAGCACGACAGGGCTCTCATGTGTAAATATTTGAGCGGCTAGGATTCAGCTTCTCTGACGAGGGGGAAAGAAGGAGTGGAAAAGCTTGTTCCACGTCCTCAGAAAGCCATAGCGTAATCCCACACTGCGAACTGAGAGATTCTATCCCTTCCAATGAATGAATGCATGCTGTTTATTTTTATATTTCTTTCCCCTCCATACTAAAGTCCACAAAGTGACATTTTAACGTTGAATCTTTTTTGCCAAGGGTTTGCGCTTGTACGCTTTCCAGGACAAAATAGGCGGAGCTCGCAGCTTCAGCGTGCCCACCTGGGAGTTGTGGGGCGGAGATTCATGGGTAACCTTCCTGAATGCTCTGTTTGTCGACGAGCGCTGAGCGGGCGGCTGCTGGCTGAGTCGCACCTTAACTGCAGTCTCACCTTGACTCCTCGTCTCTTTTCCACTCGGCGGCCTTCTCGGGAAGCGACTCGGTGGGCGGCTGCAGCTGCCAAATGGTGAAGTCGTGCGTTTGTTCGTACGCTAGAGTCTGAATGTACAAAGTCGTGGCAAAACAAAGAGGTGGCCCAAATTTGTTTGAGAGTAGAATTTCACTGTTTAGTTAATCTGTTTTTAAGAAAAAAACCATAACATTTAATTCCCTCCAGTAGTATGTTTTGAAATGAGCAACCTTTTGGCACAGTTTGAACCTCGCTTATGCCTTGGGCCGGCTCCTCAACAGGGTGAAACATCACGAGAAAGCTTCGCTAATAATTGTGCGGAAAAATTTCCTTAAAGTTAGCAGCACATTTTTTTGATGTTTTTCTTCACATTAGTCCAAATATCAGGACTGGTTGCATTAAAGAAATACCCATAGTTTTTTTTTGTTTTTGTTTTTTTTTTACCATTTAGCACAGCTGCTAGGTTAACCTCTTAAAATAATCTTTTTTTTTTTTCCAATCATAAACAGCGTGGAGGTGATTTTTCTTTTAGGTTTTTCCTAGGTTCCATTTATTGGTTGCTTGACAACAAATGTGTCTCCTCCAAACTTGGTTGCACCGTAAAACCTTTTCAATTTTAGAAATTTTTTCGCTGGTCTCTGACCTTATTAGTGAAGGAGGAAAGCGCTTTGTTTCTCTTGAAGTCAACAAATTTTTCTAAATGTTGTATATTTCTTCTATGGTTAAAATTATGGAGGATTTTAACAGCACAGACATTTGACAGAAATCCGCTGAATCAACTCTGGAGATGCTAATCCTTTGTGCTTTAACACAGCTGAACTTGTGAAAGAGGAGCTCCAGGATTAAAAGTCATAACTTTACTCCATGCGTCACTCTGACCACCGCACTTTAACTCCACAGGATATCCTCCAAAGCACAGCATTCTGGTGCGTTTCAACCCTTTTTTTGAACGAAGCCGCAGCTAAACGTGCAACTAAAAGCCAGTTGATGAGGTCAGGACTCTAAAGATTTGCCTGCATCTCGGAGATGAGGCATGTCGTTTGAGAGAAGCGTGAAAGCCGCCGTCTCCAGCCGACATTAAATAAGCAACAATGACCTCAACTGTTCACAGGAAGCAAATTCATATGAACCTGATCCTCTCAACCGATCATCAGGCCTAAAGAAGCCAGAATTGGAAGTGAAACCTTCTATTTTAGGCCCTAAACGTCTCATTGTAACAGCAACGGTACGAGCGCCGTTATTCAATGTCTTCTTCTAAATGCTCTAGCGCCCGCCACAATTTTTAGCACGCCTGGTAAAGAAGATTTTTTTATTTTTTTTTCCCCCTAGGGGTTTTCTCTGGTTTCTTTTGTTTTTTTGTGCCTTTTTTTTTTGTTTGTTTCTTGAAGGTAATGACTTCAATGAGGTTAAAGGTCCACATCATCACAGATGTACCAGTTCTACCTCACTTTTTCTCAGTTTAAAAAAAAAAAAAGATTTTTATTTTGACCATCTACTGCTTTGACCATCTGTACTGTAAGCCACTGTTGCTTACAGTACAGATTTAGATTGCCATGCATTTGAAACTTTTCGATTATTCCTCTCACTGTATTCATGCAAGTGAATTACTGTATTCTTTTGCGACACGTGTGCTTTGCTTCAGTGGAGGGTTGCCTTCTCTTTTTTTTTTCCTCGTTTTGAAAACGAAGTGTAATTGGACTCTGCACGGTGACTCTGCGGGACGTTTGCCACAGGAAGAACTACGAGTCGTGTGTTCCTTAATGGGCTTAAAAATGTGAAACTCTTATTACATTTCCCTCATAGTGTTTGAAAGTGTCACCGTTGAGTTTCCTCTTCCCGCATGAGGAATAAATGAGCTAAAAGGTTCCATTTATTTTCTTTTAGTACTTTATTCGCGTCTTTACCCGGGTTGCTAATGAGAGTCGATGGTTCTGCAGGTACCAGGGAAGACCTGCCCCGTGCGTCTCTCATTCTGTTATTTTGTACTCAGCTGTGCAAAATGGTGTTTTTTTTTTCCCCCCTCAACATGAATATATTAATCCGGGTGCAACCAAATCCTGAGCTAGACTGTAAAACCAAAAAAAGAGAACAAGGGATCAAGGGAGGACGACGTAGATTAACCTCCTGTTGGACATGTCTGCTGCCTATTACACAGCTAATGCATCAGAATCTAATGTTTCAATAAACTGAACGAGGTTAAAACTAATAACACGCACTAACTCTGGGTTTGTTGGTCTGTTTGGTCACTTTTAACTAGAATGAGCCATGCTGCTGCTGCTGCTGCTTCTTTTTTTAATTTTTTTAATTGGTTCTGGTGTGGACCAGCCGCCAGGGATCGAAGCCTGCTGATCTTGTCATGTGCCTCTGTTGTGAAAATAGAAGCCAAACCTTCCTCTTAAGATTATTTCTGTATGTGTGTAGGGGGGTCCCTGCGGCAGCAAAAGGCCGACGTGCAACCAGAGCACGCGGTATTTTTAGACGCGTGCCAGTCGTGTTTGGAGCTCTTGACGTGTAAGCAGGAGCCCGATGTTAATATCCGAGATCAGAAAAGTCGGGCGCACGCGCTCCGCTTCCTCTGTTTAAGACTTCAGAGTAGAATAGGTCAGAGGGGCTCTGACGTTCGAACATCAGAGAATAAGTGGCGTTCTTATTACAAGAGCTCCAGCTTGCAGTGTGCATATCTGATCTCGTTAGAAACACGGCGGGAAGCAGAAGTCACCGAAATGTGTTTGTAGCCGTCAGGCTCCGTGAGGGCGCAGCAGAGCCAACTTTAGGTTGTTTTTTTTTTTCATCGGGCTCTGATCTTAAAGTTAACCTGCCGCAGAGGCGTTCAGTGGAATAAGCTGCAAAGCTGACCTTTAACCCACAGAAGGCCACCAACTCTGCCCTACATACCAAACACCATCTTATCTGTTGTTCTGCTTGGCAGATGCAATAAAAATATCAACGGTTATCTGTTAAATCAGCGGTTTCTTTAGAGTATTAATACGCAGCTCGACTAATCCATTTACATATACTCACCACCTCTAGCTTCTGTGTTGTCTTTTATTGCCTTTTTATTTTGGTAGACCAACAGGAAGCGGAAAAAAAGGGAAATTCAAAAATAACACAGATAAATAACCAATACTGTATATATATATCCCCCTAACCTTTCAACACTTTAAAAAAAAAAACAAAAAAAATACACCTCTGCTTCTCTTGTTTCTGGAGGGCGAGGGTGGCAGACAGTTGGTCACGTGACAAAATTGTGGGAAATGTAACTGAAACAAATGGCAACAAGATGAAAATAAATATCTGTTGCTAACGGCGACCCCGGTTTTACTCATCACACACGCTCCGTTATTTTAAAAAAGGCAAATATCAGATGATACCGATGCTGGTGCCAACATATCGTGCATCCCTGATACAAAAACAAAAGCATGCCACACATTTCAGATTGTGATTTCTAAAAAAAAAAAAAAAAAACTTTAAAGTTTTGTGACCTTCCTATCTGAATAGACGCTCTACTTTATGTTGGTCTATCAAAAAAAAAACCTTATTAGGGCACAAGGAAGCCTGTGGCTGTAATAATATGATCAAATGCAACAAAGGTTGAAGGTCTGTCGATGCTTTTCCAAGCTGCTGCAAACGGTTACGCTGTGTGCCGATTCTAAACTCCGTCCTCCGTTCGTTTCATCACTTGCCCCTCTTCTCTTCCTCTCCTCTGCAGATCGTTTCCAGCTTCAAAGCCACCACGGGCTCCCGTGCCCTGTGCCAGCTGCTCAAGGAGTACATCGGCCACCGGGACGGCATCTGGGACCTCAGCGTCACCCGGACTCAGCCAGTGGTGCTCGGCACCGCCTCCGCCGGTACACTGCTCAACCAAAAATGCATTTTTTTTTTTTTTTAAGGAACCTCATTGGCTCAAATCTCCATGAAATTGCAATAATCCGATTCTGTCCTGACAGATCACTCAGCTCTGCTGTGGAGCATAGAGACGGGGAAATGTTTGCTGCGGTATGCAGGCCATGCAGGATCAGGTACGTGTAAAGAAACTAATTTGTTGTGCCTCGTCTTCCTTCTATGTGCATAAGAACTAATCTCTCTGTCACTTTCGGAAGAAGATCTGACTCTTTGATGATTTTTTTTCATCTGCGTTGCAGTCAACTCCATCAAATTCCACCCCACCGAGCAGATGGCACTCACAGGTATGGATCTGAATTCATAGAAGTTTTTCTGTTTTTTTTTTTAGGATTTAAGCAGAATCCGTGTCAACAGGTTTGATGTCTCCTGCCGTCTCAACGCGTGCGTGGGCGGGGACTCTGTGTTTGACGAGCTTTTCTTTGTGTCTTCGCTCAGCCTCCGGAGACCAGACGGCTCACATCTGGCGCTACATGGTGCAGCTCCCGGCGCCGCAGCCGCCGCCAGATGTCAGCGTAAGCAGCTCCGGACTGACAAGCGAAAAAGATTTTAAGGGCGTGAGCTGAGAGAAAGACGCGCGATCGTTTTATTTCCGTCTGACAATACATCACTTAGTAGGACTGCGTTTTAACAAGTTGTCCGCATCCTTAAAGTCTTAAATTTATGTCTCTAAAATTAAGGCCTTGAAATGTCTTTTTTCTTCTTCTTCTTTTAAGTAAGTTGGCGTTAATTGTGTTCATCACAGGTCATGCAGGTTTTTTTTTTTTCTTTTCTCATGGGATTTTGCGTTGGGCAACAGTTTCCATGGCGTTCAGACTTCATTACGTCGCTACCGCTAACTAGCTGCTAATAATTTATTCTTGCTAGCTAGCTATTTTTGTGCCTTTCATGGGTAAGTGCAAAGTCCAAACACTCCAGGTTTAGTTTCGTCACACCACCGAATACGTCTCCATAGTATTGTTGCTAAACCTTCCTATTGTGTTTATGTAATAAACAAACAGAGGAATCCACTAAGATGAATAGAAATCTTGTTTTAATTAAATTCCTCTGTTTGATGAATGTACAATAACAATTTAAAACCTGTGGAAGAATTTTTTTTTTCTCATTATTCTGTCTTTTATCCCAGAAATAGTTTTTGACAATAACTGACCGAAAACCAGGAAGGATTGCGTCTGTTCACTGCGCGCTTGTGTGTGAGTGTGTGTGTATGTACACACACATCTGCTTTCAGCCGTGTCTTGCTTTCCCGCAGGCTCTGTGCGACGACGACCAGGACTCGTCCGACAGAGAAGAGGGCGAGGTGGACGGAGACGGCTCCTCAGAGGTCCCCACGGTCCGTGTCGCCACGGCAACCCTGAAGAGCCACCAGGGTGTGGTGATCGCGGCTGACTGGCTGGTGGGAGGCCGGCAGGTGGTGACGGCTTCGTGGGACCGCGCCGCCAACCTCTACGAGGTGGAGACGTCCGAACTGGTCCACACGCTGACCGGTACGAACTGGCCGGTGGTTTGGGGTCGCTGTGCGGCGGAGGGAAGATGTTTCGATGGATGCGTTCTGTACGGACACTTGACCCTGAGTGGAAGAGGGCAAAATGTTCTGCTTGTTTAGCTTTAGTTCAAGGATGTGAGAAAAAGTTCAAATTGGAGCTTTTTGGCCTAAATTTGAAACATTTCTGCCATCGGTGACACAGGGTGGGTAAGGAGGTTCGCTGCACAAACAGAATCTTATCCAGTGTTATTTGGTCCAATTTATGGTGCAAATCTCTTGGTACGCTTGGAAAAAACCAAAACTAATTTACAGGTAGCTTTCCAAGAAGACACAGCAGGTTGTTTTAAGTCAGTAATTCCTTAATATTGACTCTAAAAAGTTAGTTCCACTGGCAGATTATTAAAACCTTTTCCCCTGTGCTATAAATCTGTTTGTGGCACTTTTTCATTGACATAAAGGAATTGTTGCTTTGAAACGAGCCACAATATCTTGCTGTGAAGTTACTTGTTAGTTTTCTCTTATTTAGAGTGTAAAAAGTGTTAATAACAGGTGTTATATTACGTTTATGACAGTATTATGTTTCTCAGACTCGCACTGGAAACTGGACCAAATCTTGGTGAGATTTTGTGTTTTTGCAGTTTTCTCTTAGCATAAACGAACAAGAACCGATGGAACGATTAGTCAACAGGGCTTAAAACAAAGGAGAGAAACAAGTTTCTGAGTCTGAATATTTAAAAAAAAAAACAAAAAAACATTTGTGGATCTATAATTATCCACATCCTACTACAGATTTTAAAAGTGTGTGTTCGTAACGTTACCAGAAACGACAGAAAAGCCAGACGGGACTCTGCTGTTGTAAATCGTTTTGTGTTTGTGTTGGTGTTGCTGTAGGCCATGACCAGGAGCTGACCCACTGCTGCACCCACCCCACCCAGCGCCTGGTGGTCACCTCATCCAGGGACACCACCTTTAGGCTGTGGGACTTCAGGGACCCGTCCATCCACTCCGTCAACGTCTTCCAGGGACACACGGAGTGAGTCCACAACTTCTTTTTTTTTTTTTTTTGTCTCCTCCGTCTCTCACAGATTGTATCTTTTTGGGTTTTTTTTTTTTTTATTGTGGCTTCAGGGTCTGAGAGTCTGTCCTCCCTTTTCCTCCACACATCTGTTAGCCTGCACAGAAACTTTTGGTAACAGTTTATTTGAAGGAGTGTGCACAAGACTGACAGGGCACTGTTATATGTTCATAAGAGATGTCATGTTCATATTAGCCCTCATGAGCAGAGCGCTTGACTGAAGTGTCATTCGGTAAATAATGGCACTTTGAATGTAAAGTTGTACTAAAATTTGCATTAAAAGTGTCAACTTTGCATTCAAAGTATGACGACAGACATAACTGTTCATAACAGGTGTTATGTTCAGTTTATGACAGTATTATGTGAATCAGTTATGCACACCCTGTCATATAAAGTGCCACCAAACGTTCAAACTTTCATCAAGCGTCCACTGGGTGGTGTTGTCTCCTCCTCCAGCTCCCTTCTTCCTCTTCCCTTCAGCATTAATCTGCAGACCTTATTGCTCTAAGCCAAATCCCCCACTTGCCTTTCATTCGTTACCGAGCACTTCTCTTCACTCCGACAGTTTGCGTCTCCGTTTCCTATCACCACCTCTCTTTCTGCATTTATCTGTCCGTTTCAGCGTTAATCCCCCCCCACACTCTGTGTAATTTGGCTCTTCGCTCGCTGTTAACACTCAATTGCAGCCGCCCGTTTCAAAGCGACGGCTGTCAGGCTAGTCTGTGGCTTTCAGCCGCGCTGCTCTTTAAAAGCCGTAAGAGGGTGGGGGGAGGGGAGTTTGCTTGTGCGCGCGCTGGTGTGTGTGTGTGTGTGTGTGTGTGTGTTTATGCGCATGCCTACACGCGTCCGCTGCTCACTGGCAGCCTTTGATTGCAGGCGAGGGGATTACGTCGAGCTCATTACGTACAATCCCAACATGAATAATTCCTGCAGATCCCAGACTAATTCCCTCCCATAGACAATTGGAGTAATGAGATTAGACTCCAGTGTTTCACAGTTAACGTCCCCGTCTCCTCTCCTCCGTCCCCACGTCCTTCCCACGAGGCCTCTGCTGCCTCTCGCCCTTCCTGATGGGTTCAAAGCACCAAACCCACCAAAACATGTAAATACGACAGATTTCTGCTTCATAGACTTCAGGAAATCATTCGGCTGCTGCTGATTAAACAATCATGTGCTTGAATTAACTCTATTGCTAACTTGGAGCAGGTGGAGGCTTCGTTTTTCTCTTGCAAATTTTAGGAATTGTCCGACTGAATACTGTAAGCTGACTTTGTCTGGATGATAAATTGCTGTTTGAGTTCTTGCTCAAACAGCAATAACTTCTGTTATTGCAATAAACAATATTATTGTTTTGACACCATTTTCTAGTAACATAATGGCATAATTATGTTGGAACATATTCTTTAAGATCATTAAAGTGGACCTGGAAGACATTTTAAATGTAAAATAAATAAATAAATAAACAAAACAACGGAAACAACAAATAAAGTGAATTATTTAGTCTGTAAACAAAATTGTGCTTCAAAATAGGGGCTAGAAGAGATCCTAATTATGGCCAACTTTTTGGTAGAAAAAGGAAAAACGACAAATCGTTCGAATGGAAACGACTCGACTCGTTTTAACTCATTATGCTATGAGTTGAAAGATGCCAGTAATAAGAAAGGAGAAATGGGTACATCTAAAAAATAAAAAACATTTATTGTGGAAAAAGTTCAACACTGATTCTGGAAAATGAAGCTCGTAAATAAAACAGAGTTGAGTGCTGGAACGATTAATCGCGATTAATTGCGATTAATTGGCTATTGACATGGTTGTCAACTAATTCAGCGATTGATTAGTCGTCAACTCGACGACATAGTAAAAGCAGGTTTTAAGCCAAAACTGTTCAAAAAATGTAAATTTACATACAAATATTTTGCATTTAACATATAAAAAATGCTTTCTGTAAAGATGTCCTGCCAGAACTCTTCAAATGACACAGTTTTAGCTTCACTTGGTTCAAATTCTGTATTTAAAATAAAAAAAAGAAGCACAATCTCCTACTATAGGCACCCCTTACCATTCTGATTATTAATTGTTAATGGAAATATTAATCAAGAAATCTATAAACAATTAAGGAATGCTACTGCATTTTAGGCGATAAAATGTTTGTTTTTCTTATTTAAAATGGAATTTAATTATTTGTTTGCATCTTTTAATGCATTTCTAATACTGTGTTAAAAAAAATATAAAATCAGCAGAAAGTATTATTACTCGTCCTAATAGTTGATGGGATAAATGATTTAACGTTTGAATTTTGAGAAATTGTGGTGTTTAGTGATCTCTATATGGCTTGTAGTCTTTTTTTCCTTCTTATATTTAAATCAAAAATACATGAAGCAGCTTGGGGACGAGGAAGCAGCTGATAACATCTCCAAATTTAAGTTTGGATGAGGACCAGATGGCTCATCTTGAGTTCGAAACGCCAGTGAAAGCATGAAAACTTCAATCGTGTCCCTTTGTTTCTTGATTTTAAGTAATCTCAGATATGCTGTAATAAATCTCTCCTACAAGCTGAAATAAGACCAGACGCTTTACAGCTGAATCTGCTGTACAATGCAGCAGATTTAGCATTTTTCCCGTTAAAGACGCTGATGAATTCTGTTTATTTCCCCCTAATCAGGTGAAATTCTTAAATAAAGTTGATGTTTTAGACGTGGCACAGGTCGGATCCATTCTTCAGGTCCTAAAAGGTCGCTTCCTGATCCAGTTTGTCGCTACCTGTTAGCAGCGAGCTACATTCGCTGTCGTCTCTCTATCTCTCTCTCTCTCTCCTTTTCGTTTCCCGGGATATTCCTTGTGGCATAATGTTGCAACATGACTGACATAAACACGCCATCATTCCTGTGAAAAGCTGCAGTCGCAGAGATAAATGAGAGCAGCTTAATAGAGGCAGCGCAGGCTGAGAGCTGGAGGAGGGAGGAGGGATGGGGGGGGGTGAAAGCCTCTCGTTTCCACCGCCTTCACCAGCAATTACAGCTAACGCTGGCTGACAGCGGAGCGCGGCGGCTAAAAGTGCAGCATCCACCCTCCGTCCCACCACCCCGCCATAATTGCAGTGTAATGACAACGGCGCGCGAGCTAACAAAACGGCCGAGAGCTAACGAGAAACGACACCACACTTGCTCTACAAACGGGATGCCATGTCGGGTTTGTCTCCCCTCCCGTCGACGGCTTCCTCAGACATTCTGATTGCGCTCCGCAGAGAGTGTGTGTGCGTGTGTGTGTTAGATGCAGATCTGATATCTTGTCTCTCCCGAGGAAAGCGCCAGCACTTCAGGGACTTTCAGCTTTGCTGCAGAATTAACACAAAGCTGCAAAAGCACTCAGTCTCCATCTGACTGGTTTCATTTACGACTTTAGCTTTTATCTTTAACTACCAACAGTTTAAGATCCATATGATTCAACATCAAAGTAGATAAAAATGCCCCGTTCATCCTGAGGAATTGAAAACACTGGTTTCTAGTGAATTGGTGATAGTCAGTCTCTCAAAAATTTTAATTGTCATAAGTAAAAAATATGTAATTTCTGATTAAATTTGGTCAGCGAGTTGGCAAAAAACAGTTTAAGCAACCCAAAGTCATCAGGCTAAAATAATCTATTGGAGAAGTAACTGCATATCAAAAAGCCAAAGGTGGCAAACAAAAATCCCGTCACCACACATCAGCCTGAGTAAACATGGTGATGGCAGCATCATGTTGCGGGTTGCTCTTCTAAACTAATCCAAGACTTTCTCTTCATCTAATCCCAATTAAATCCATTTGGGAGGTGACTTTTAACATTGAAAAATTCAATATTTTTAAATGCGTGACTTTTTTATGTTTTTTACACAATCAAAAAAATAAATTAATAAAACAAAGGTTCCCTCGGGAACCTTGTATTTGCTCGTTTCTGGTATGCCCATAAATCTGACACACGTGGCATCTGCTGATAACACGACCAAGCAGCTTGTTTTGGCCCTTTGGGAGTTCATTTTTGGTTGCAAAAAAGTTTCTTTAAAAAAAAGGAAAATATTGTTTTAATTTGTCAGTGTGTAGGATTTGATTAACATACAATTATTACAATTAAGTAACCGGACCCCGCAATTAACTCAGATAAAAATCGTAATGGACTCAGCACTCAATTTCGATTCAATTTAGAAATTCTTTCATGATGACAGGACTGCATCGGGTTTCTCTCTCTCTTCTCTCTCTCTCTCTCTCTCTATATGTATATATATATATATATATATACACATTAATATAAAAAAATATAATAATAAATCTCACTTTTTCTCCACTAATGTCAGTGAGATGCTTTTAAATTTGTATTTTTTATTTTTTTCCCCCCTCAGGTCTTTCCGTCTCTTGACCTTGGCTGTCAGAAACCAGCCGAGCATCAAGTACCACCAAGCCCCTTCCCCCTGCCTCCCTTTTCCTTCCTCACCGTCGTCGTGAGAAACCCTTTAACCTTAATCAACCTCATAATCAATTACCTTGTCTGATTACTGCGTGCTCGCCTCCCACCATCCCCTCCGCGCCGCTTGTATTCCCTGCTGGGCCGTACCCTTCAAAGTCAGGAGGCGCCTGCACCGGCGCAGCGATTTCCTTGAGCCCCAGCCTTTAATGGGGCCAGGTTTGGGTGCCTAATTAGCCCGTAATGCCATGTCAATTTGAATTAAGGGGCTGGTTCATTTAAGCAGGACAGACTAGATGTAGAAGCTGAAAAGAGGGAGAGGTGTGATGGAGCGCTATTTACTATAATTATTCCCTCTTTTCTTTTTTTGCTCATGGAGCAAGTTTTGCTGCTCCATGATCTACTTGGGATAGATCAGGTAAATCCTGAACTACCCCAAGAGTGACTGTTTTCTCTGCCCGGTCGTCTTCCTGTCTGACCGTCCCGCTCTGTCCTGCTCCTGCAGCACCGTGACGTCCGCCGTCTTCACGGTGGGGGACAACGTCGTCTCGGGAAGCGACGACCGCACCGTGAAGGTGTGGGACCTGAAGAACATGCGGTCGCCCATAGCAACCATCCGCACCGACTCGGCTGTCAACAGGTGGGTGAAAGGCGTCGATTTTAAAGTGTTGAATGAAGCGTGTGATCCGGGGCCAGACCCAGCAGTGAGACCCGCAGCAGGGCGTCTCTGTGGGGAGAGTCGCGTTGCGTCTGCGTAGCATGAAGTTTGGTATTAATATTTACATCTGCTCTAGTGTATTTTTTGTTGGGTAGATCATAAAAAAAATGTGAAAATGTCTTCGAGTTTTCAGAGCTGCAGGTTATTTTGTTTAAAGAAGTGACGAGTCAAATTTAATTTTCTCTTCAAAGTTTTTTTTTATTTTTTTTTATCAGATCTGTTCCAATCCTACTGCAGCAGCAGCCTGTTGCAACGCTCCACCGGTCTGGAGCAAAATCTAAGAAAACTGCAAATCTGCTGAAACGCAGAGCTCCTTTAAATCGACACTAAAAACTGAAAGCATCACGAATTGTTTCTATTTCCTCGACTCGGACGGGAATTTGTGACCCTTAGAATAACTTTAAGATTTCAAAGAGCTCTGCCTTACAGTGCAACTTTGTGTGACGTTTCAGGATAAGCGTCTCGGCCAACCAGAGGATCATCGCCCTGCCGCACGACAACCGACAAGTCCGCCTCTTCGACATGAGCGGGGTGAGGCTGGCCCGGCTGCCACGCAGCAACCGGATGGTAAGGAGAGACCGAAAGCAGGACCAGAAATGACGACTGCGTCGCATCTGCTTTTCTTTTTTCCCCCCTTTTTTAAACAGAAGTCATCATAAATATCTGCGTGTGCGTGTGCAGGGTCACAGGCGAATGGTGTGCTGCACGGCGTGGAACGAGGAGAACCAGGCCTGCAACTTGTTCACCTGCGGCTTCGACCGGCAGGCCATCGGCTGGAACATCAACATCCCCGCCCTGCTGCAGGAGAAGTGACCCATCCAGGCCCCGCCCTGGTCACTTAGCATGGACTGTGATTTGTCCCATTTCTGTGTGGAAGTACATGTTTGGTTTTATGTGTGTGCAGGCGGCTGTTTTATTTTATTTTTTTGCTTTTCGTTGTTTTTTTTTTTAAAGTCTTTGCCAAATAGCTTCTCCTGCACGCTGGGCGACCTCGGTTTGCAGACGTTGCTTCAGAAGCAGTCGGAGAGCAATTTGTAGAGTCTGTACATAAGATGTTGTGGCCTGATCGAGTGACAGATTCAGTGTCTTAGCCGCCCCTCTGGGAGGTGGAGTTTGTTAAATATGGCGGGGCTTTGAGACGTTTTGATCCTTCCGGAGCGTCTCCTGTCTCAGAACCAAACATACCGCGACGAACGTCTGCCACGTCTTAAAACCAACATCCGGACCCGCCGCCTCCTCCCTTCAGTTCACGGTTAGCCTTCACGTTTCCAGAGCTCACTTCCTGTTACTTGCCTTGTTCTATGTTTACATAGGGGATTTTTTTTTTATATGTAGACGGAGATTTATTCTGCCAGGGCGAAGAGGTGTTGAAGAGCGAAGCAATAATGGGGAAACGACGACACTTAGCCAGTCCACGCATCCTCCAGCTGTCTGTAGCAGTCAGTAGAAAACCCAACGTGTTGCGTACGGTCGTCATGCAGTAGAGCGGGATAAAGGGTTTTTAAAAACATTTGGGCGTGCTAGCTTGAGTTTCTGGAGAGTTTTCAATGTCGTCTACGCCACATTGGCACAAACTCGGCATTGAAGCAGGTCAGGGACAGAGGTTTGACGTACCCCGGTCAGCTCTATCCAGGTATCAACTGGTCTGAACGCTCGGTTGTATCCAAGTTGAGCCAAATGTTCGTCATAATGCAGAAGGAAATCGGTCAGAAATTTGAAGAACAACCCAAACACCAGCCTCCGTCCACAGTGATGGACATCGGTGACCGTTGACGATGAAAGCAGCCACAGATGAGTCACGGTTTGAGTTCAAATGTAGTTGGAGGACTCGAAGGTTTGAAGACTTCACATCAGCTGGACAGTTGCTCGCTCGAAACATGGACGCAGCTGGGTTTTCACCAAGGCAACGACCCCAATCTAAACGCTGCATCATGTACCTATTTATTTAAAAAAATGTTTTTTACGTATTTGTTTCAACTTTCGCTGTGTTGTGAGAGTATAACACGAGACAAATAATCCACCTCCTCCCGCTGTTTCTAAGGCCAACTGCAGAAATATAGAAACGACCAATCAGAGCCAGGAGGAGAGTCTTAGCACTTTCAATCAAGCTCATGTATGCGCTGCTTATGTCCTTCCCTATTGCTTTCTGCTAAACTACTGGAAGTTCTCCCCCCCAACATGAAAATACCATAAATGCTAAGGCTAGTTAGCATGGCTACCATGATGACACATAGATAGTTTTCCAGGAATAATAAGTTATTTGCTGCACACTGAGCAGCAAATAGACGAGGTTGATTGACAGCGCTGGTTGCTTTTCAATTAGTAAAAAACAAGAGCTTGTTTTTTGTTTTTTTTATTTATTTATTAAGATTATCTGTCTCATATTATACTGTTGCAATATGGAGATAGAGTTAACAGACACATATATTTATAAAAAAAACAACAACAACAACAACATATGTTTAACAGCCAGGCTAGTGGCAGAAACCAAACCAGCTAAAATAATCCTGCGAGAATCACAAATCCAACCAGAATGATGTCGGTTGTTTCAAAGACACCTGGTTCAGGTGTGGCTTTCTTTGGGACCCTTTAACCAAACATTTTGCTCCTAACGATGCCGTAAATTCAAACTTCTTGTTTTTAAAAACAAACTGAAGTTAGATGTTGAACAGCTGAAAAGCATCATGAAAAATAAAAACATTTATGCCGACGTCACAGTGGTCGTATGTAAACCTCTGACCTGAACCGGACTCGCTCCTCTTTCTGCCACCTCAGAACTTGTGTTGCCGTGACGTCGTGAGCCCAAACAACGTGAACCGACGTGGTTGGTGTGTGTGTGCTTCAGTGGTTTCCAGCTCTGTACTGTGTTGCACCTTTCTGTCCGTCTTTAAAGAAAAGAAATAGAAGCAATACTCGGCTCCTTAATGTTACTCATTCACAAAGTGATGCTGTTTGTTTTAAACCAGGTGACTGTGTCTTTAAAAGACTTTCAGGGTACCGTGCTAAACCAGATTCCTGAAACACGCTGTATGTTACATGTGCAATCTCCTGAACTGAAGTCATGCTGTTATTATTATTATTTTTATTATTTTTTATCTCCTTCAGATGTTTTAACTTATTCCAGTGCTGTAAAACTCCATAGAACTGCCTGTACATGTGACCGGTGTAGATCCAGTGTGTCCAGAATGCACACGTCACTGCTGTTTCCTCCAACAAGAAGAACCAGGATCACATTGTAAAGTAGCATGAACCTGAAAAAATGTTGGACCTGAATTAAAATGCCTTACTACTGCATTGAGGACGGCGTCTGACTTTCCATCCGTGGCTCCTCCACATGTTGAATAAGTAATTGTGCTTCAGACAGGTTTGCCTAGTCTGTGTCTTTTGTTCGGGTAGCGGCGGGGTACTTGGGGACTCGGGGGGCCCGGCGGTATCGGCGTCCCATTACCCCGCAGGCGGAACAGTAAGTTCAGAAGACGCAGCGCTTCTGAATAACCAACCTGGAGGAAATCAGATTTTCAGATTTGATACATTAAATTACAGCCAGACTGCGTGAGTAAAAATCTACATTTCTAAAGTGGATCAGCCTTTGGCTCACTGCAGTGAATTTATATTCGCCTAACTTCATTATTCAATCTTCTTTGCATACTTTATTGTGATGGCTGTGTTCTCCCTGACACTTTGCAATAAAAAATAAAAAAAGATGTGATTTCCTTTTGCTACCACCACGCTTCTCTCATCTTATTCATCCCACACTTTTTTTTTGATTCACTACAATGAGGCTGGTATCTCAGAAAGTTACGTTTTTTATTCATCTGCAAACCTGGAATGACTGATGTCTGTTCATAAGCTTTGTGACTGTCTTTCAGTTTAAGGTTTCTTAAACTATATTTATACATATATTATACATTATACATATATATACATACACACACATATATATATATATATTCCAAATAATATATAAGTTACATGTCAATCAATATGGGAGGAACCTGGGGGCCAATCAGGTGTCGGGGGGGGGCACTGCCCCCACTATGTCCCCCCTCTGGCTCCGCCACTGAGCATGCTAACCACTGTTAGCAATACAAGCTAACAACACAGTGTCAGATTAAAGCCCAGAGTTCCTCTCTGGTTCAAATAGTCAATTACAGAGTTTATTGTGGCGAGCAGAGCTAACCGTGGCTGTAGGGGGAAAAGGTGGAGACGAGGTGTAGCTGCCTCCACCGAGCTCCTCTTTCATCCTCCAGGCTAATTTGGCTGCTGGTCTGTGCGCCACCTGCCACGAGCCTAACTGAGATAACCATTTTCCCGCGGATTTCCCCAGGGAGACGCAGCAGTGGGAGGCCTTTAATAACGTCCGGCTGCTCTCTGGGGTCAGCACATTAGCGCACTGACAGGTGACCGTGACAAAGTAGGGACACACCAATACTATAAAAAGGAACCAGACAGGAGAAAGTAAAATTACAAGATTTAGTGGTTTTATTCACATATACAGTACAAACATTCACTTTTATGTTACTGAAGTGCAATTTACAGACCTTAGCAGCTCTTATACCTCAATTTACATAGGACGGTTTTAGATTCCTTTCTCGTCTTCATCAACATCATTTGTACATTTGTTTGTACATATATACAGTCAGTTTTCAGACAAACGTTATATGTTTTATCTCAAAAATAAATTTGTGAAACTCTGTTTGCTAACATTGGGGTAGTAGTAATGAATGTAGTAATGAGTGTCACATTTAGCCAAAAAACAAGATTTGTGTCCTATACTTCCATATTGCTCTGACAAACAGACAGTATTTACATAAAATCTATTCTAAAGTAGATTTTTTTTTTGTCTGAAATAATATAATTTTTTGTGTCTGGAGATATTTATCCCCTTCTTTTTTGCTCTTAGCTGAATCTTTTTCCAGCTGGTTCTGGTTTTTCCAGGAGACCTTAAACTTAGCCAAGTTTCAGTTCAAGTCAGAAAACCGGAGGGATTGCTAACTACTGTTAGCATTACAAGCTAATGACGATTACCCTTTGCTTCCTCTTCGCTTTTCTTCCATGAAGGCCAAACTTGTGAATTTGATCCGATTTAGGAGCTTTAGCATAAGAAGTACACGTGAGCAAATTAGTGCCACATTTTTATCTGTAAAAAGGTTAAAACATGAAATATTGTTTTGCTTCTGGTTCCACATTACAAAAAATGCAAAAAATTCAAAATGAACTAATTAGCGATATGCAATTACTGCACTGTATAAGATGGAGTAATTGTAATTTTGCAGAATCATCACATTATCTGTATTTAATTCGCTTTGGGATCAAAGTATTTTTGAATAAAGTTTTGTTTGAATTTGAAGAGCATGCAGGCTCTGCTGTTAGTGTGGCTTCATATTTAACATAACATAGATCAAATTCAAGTCTTGCTATAAATTTGATAAAAATATACATTACTAAATCCCAATTTCACTGCTACAATAATTACTGTTTGTCTCTTGGATCTCAGTGAGACTAACAGTATGAATGAAGGTAAAAATAACAATGAAACGCGAGTCAAACCAGTGAATATTTCCCCAAACAAGGTGGTTTTTGGTGTAAATCGGTCTGTTTGTCATCTCAACTCCCACACAGTCCCCAGTGAAACCGCCAGGTCTGAACAGGGTGCAGTATTCAGAGAAGCCACTAGATGTCACTGGCACTGCTTGGATCTGGCTGCTGCCAGGTCTGTGTGCTTCGGCTCAATTATTCATAGAGAACGCTGACAGAAGAGTAGAGTCATGATGATAATGACTAGACAGACATCACAGTGATACACAGACAAAATATGCAAAGACAAAATGCATTAAGGTGCTAATTTACATGGGGTGGACAGTGGCCTGCTCGGCGTTAGACCTCAGATCTGACGGTGATGGGAGCTGAAAGCAAGGGGGGGAGGGAGAAATGTCACTAGAAGAAAAAGTGAGTAAATGAATGTTGCTACTGAGGTTTTGTCAAGACCAAGGAAAAACCAGCAGGTCAAAAAATACAAAGAAGGAACCCATCTCCTCCATTCTCGTGCGAAGTGGGGAGGTAATGATGTCATTTATACACCTGGCCTCCTCCAGGGGCGCATTAACCTGTCGCCGTGTCATGTGTAGTTCCCCCCAGAGGGAGGAGGAGGGCACAGGAGAGTTAAAAGGGTGAATTAAGAGAAGGAGGATGGAGGTAGTAATAAAAGAGGAGAAGGTGAAACACCCTGTCCTTCTCTCTCCTAACTCCCTCTCTCCGTTTCCATCACCCCTCACCCTGACAGGGCCGGTAATTGGACGTGGACCCTCTTTTTTTCTTTTTCCTTCCCTCCCTTCCCATTTCTCAGCCTGTCTCGTTCTCTCTCTCTCCCCTGTGGCTTCGCTCCTCAGCGGGAGCCTCAGGGCCCGGAAATAGCTGATGACAAGATAGCGGCTGCCTTTCATTCTGCTCAAGGTTACCCCAAACCCTTTTTCCTCGACAGCCGCGGACAGGGATGGAGGGCGGTGCGAGGGAGGGGGGTGCATTTGGATGGGTGTTTGCTTAAACTTGTGTGTTTGTGTTCAAAGGGAGGAAAAAAACCCCTCCAGCTTTTAGTTTTCCTCCACGACCTTCTGCTGGTGGCTTCAGTGACGGGATGACAGGGCAACACGAAACAGAATGAAACTGCAGTCACGTACAGGGGTTCGTGATCTTGGGTTCGGAGGGTACACTTCCTGGTATGAAGCTGTGGGAGGCGTCATCTTTCCCTAAAAAAATAAAGGTCACACACACACACACACACACACCCACACACCCGGCGTTGCTCAGACGGAGAACTGCTCCTGCTCCGGTGGTTTCTTCACCCAGGTACCCAGGCCCGTCTCCTGCAGAGACTTGAACCACTGCTGCTTCACGATCTGGTAAGGACGCGCCGCCATCTTGGCCTCGCCGTACATGGGCTGGCGGTCCGTTGCCGAGCTGGAGACGTGGACCCCCAGCTGAAAGAGGAAAATGATAAGAAGCACATGGGAGGCAGACGTAAGCGTAAAGGTCCATAAAGTGTTCAGCTAGTTAGCAAACAATCAAGTTTATTTGTGCAGCACATTTCAGCAACATAGCAGTTCAAACATCATAAACACATCATATAGTTGTTAAAACCAATAACAGACATTTCATTTTGTCAAGTGCCATCATGAAAAGTGATTACACATAAAATATGTTGGTCAGAACAAGCTGATGACGGTTTTTATGCCGTGAAGCGTCATCTAACCCAAAGATGATGACACACACATCAAACCTGTGACTTTCTGGTTATCCTGAAACAGAGAACCGTTTCTCTGCCATTAGCACATTGAGCAGCATCTAAACAAGCTTGATTGGCACCACTAAGACCCTCCTCCTGGCTCCGATTGGTTGTTTTTCCACCGGGAGCGTTATATTTCTGCAGATGGCAGGGAGGGTAAGTTTTGACAGTTTTAACAAAAATACGTAAAAAACACAGAAGTGCAGCTTAAAAGATTGAGAAAATCTGAAAGTGAGGAGTAAATTTGGGTCAACCCTGTAATTTACTGTTTGGAGTTCAGACTATAGAGCCAGGGTCTGGGGGAGGTTACAGGTCCAGAAGAGAAACCGGGACATTCCTAAACAGGTCTACACTCTCCAGCTCAGTCCCAAGGAGAACCGGGTCAGAAAGTAGTCCAGCCAGTGAGTCCAATCGGTGGGAAAACCTCCTAATGTCCTACAAACTGAGAACACTGCTTACTGAGTCCAGAGGTCCCAATTTGTCTCCATGGTGATTGGTTGAGGTCTTTAGGTTTTCAGCAGGACAACAAATCTGATTAGCTTAGATCAATATATATATCCACACGTGTGTTGCAATGGCCCAGTCAAAGTCCAGACTCGGGTCTAATGGACTGCATGGAAAGGTGGTTGTAGAAAGTAAATACAAATGTATGCCGCACCTTTCAGATTTTAACTTGATTTAAAGTTCAACTATGGTGTGTTTTAATACATAATGTGCTTCTTTTTGTTGCCCCATTATATAAAAATCTAAATAAAAACTTGCTGGACTCTGTACAGTCAGGGCAAAAGGGTGCAGAAGGTTTAGTCAGGGCGGTGTATGGGTGGAGGGGGGGAAGGGGCGAGCAAAACAAAACAAATGAGCCGGCACAAATGCATTTGGGTGGCTATGGGAGGGGTGGATGTGTGTGTGGGGTGGGGGGGCTTCAACAGCTGTGTAATCTCCCCATTTAAATTTCACAAGCAATTGCACATTCTCTGTGCTTTTTTGTGCTTTCGAACTGTCGCGGGGGGGTGGGGGGGAGCAGGGTGGAGAGGGGGAGTGTAGGGGGTTTCGGTGGGGGCACGGGGTGGGGAAGGGGTGGTGAAGATCGGTGGAGAGACAAGCAGGGAGAGGGAGGACGAGGAGAGCAAAAGTTTCTTTTGGAGATTAGTGCGACTGCTCTAGCGTGGCCCCGAATGCGCAGCGCGCGGGGAGCACTTAGAGGGGGGGGGGGCGCGGGGACAGGGTGGGGGCTCCTCCACAACTCCTCCAAATAATTATGGTTTCATAGTCATTATGCTTTAACGGCTCGCCATTTGCCGATGCAGGCGGTGTCTGTTACATAAAGTTTTGGGATGGAAATGAAAGTGCAGGCGGGCGAAGATCTGAGCTGCCAGATCCTGATAAGCCGCACAGACGGCAGATGTTGCCAAGACGGCAAAATTTATCTGCGGCAGAGAGGAGAATCCACATTTCCTCGGCACGGCGCGCGCTGTCATTTGGAGTTTAATACACGCGTGTGGCTTTTGATTGCTGGGAAGCGTCTCGGTAGTTAATGTTTCTGGATTTCTGGCTGGAAGCTGGAGGATTTCAGCGGACGGCTTGTTTACTTGCAGGATGTTCAAGCTAGCAGTCAAACTCCTGTTGAATGTGCAAGATTAGTAATAGAGATGCAAACGTTCAATCGGTTCAAGAAGGTCATCAAGTTCACATCAAGCTAAACTGACACCTCAAGTCTTTTTAAGCCAGTTGGACTTTGTTCATCATGTTTAGTCTATCTGGGCGTTTCTCTGGTTTTAATCTTCGGCTCCAAACATGGTTTCTTTTAGGTTTCATCAAGTCAAATTTAAGACTTTTAAAGACCAACATGTATAGAATAATATCTGTATTGCGACAGAAATTCATAAAGGACTATAAATTGGCAATAAATTTGCACTTACCAATGATGGACATGAAAAAAAGCTAGCTAACTAAATCCAATGGGTATATTAGCAGCTAGTTAGCGTAGCTCCTGACTCAAACTTGAGCCTAACAGAAAAGTACCGCAAGAAAATAAAGAGCATGCAGATTATATGAGATTAAATAGTCTGTCATGACAAAATTTAACAAACGATTCATGTATTTCATGTAAGGCAGTCCTTATATACTCTACACAGTTCCCCGCATGGAAAAGTGGACAGAAAGAAGTGATTGTTCAAAGAAAGTCCTGCGATGACCGAGAAAACTATTACCGCACATCCTCATGCTGGAACATGGCAGCGTCATGCAACCACCATCACTCAATGGCAGGATGGGTTGGAAGGGGCTTCACAAGACTTGAGTCTTGGGTGGAGGTTGATTATGATCCTACATATCGAGCCGGAGCTGCAGTAGAAGCTCTGGCTTTACAGAAGCTGCTTAATGTGTGAGAATGGTTCAGTCAAAGTCTGGACAGAACGCAGGTATGGATGCATTTTTTGAAATCCTTTCATGACGTCCGTTTCTCTGTCCAGACTCTTCAGATTATGAAACCACAGATTTAGTTTAGCAAGCATCTTCCTGTGCCAACTGAGGTATGCAGGATGCTGCTGTGAAAGGACACATGGGAAGCTTGTAGAAAAGTTTCGGGTATGAAACTTTTTGAACATTGGAGAAGTTTAAAGCTACGCCGGTGCATCCAGTGTTTCTTTGGACGCGACTTTAAACTAGTTTCCTCTAAACTTCAGTTCTAAATGTTCCGTCGATCTCAGAGTGAGCGACTCGAAGCTCTTCAAGCAGGTCGTGATGGGAGTTTGAGGATGTTCACTGCAGAAACAGCCAACATCCTCACTGATGACAACATCCTGGTTTCTTCTGCACCATAATTAGCTCCAGTCCGGTAAGCGTTCACGAAAGCATTCGAATCACATCGGAGTTCACGTCAACCGAACAGAGACCCAGCTTCGTTTGGAGGCAAACCAGGATTTGCGTTTTTTTGTTCTGCATCAGAGTTCGCTTCACGCCTCTTCAAATGAGCCGGACATTCCACGCAAATGGACTAGAGTTCGATTAAAGCGGACTATCCGGGGCCGGCCCGCCGTCGCGCCCCTCACCTTTCGGTACAGCCTGTTCCAGCGGGTGAACAGGGCGTGCTTGCAGATCCGCGATGGCGTCCCTGAATCCCGCCGCCGCCCCGTCGCCGTGTTGACCACCTCCGGCTGCGCGTCGCCCAGCGTCCAGTTGATGCTAACGCACGTGGCTTTCCCCTGTTGCTGGTATTCGATGTTGCTCAACCCTGCGGGGATGAAAAAAACCCCAAAAAGACAAACAACTTTAATGGGACGGCTCGACTGTCGTGACCCGACATGTGATCCATGTGCAGATTTACTGCAGGGGAAAAAAAAAAAAGTAGGAACATTAAGTCAAATTTAGCAGCTGCTCAAACCTCCACTCTGTTGTTCAGTTTAACCTTCCTCCACCCTTGCTTCTCTCTGCCTGAGGCTAACGGCTCATGTTAAGTTTTGCAGCGCTGCAAAAAGTGGACCCGAGCGCTAAACCTGTTACCGTGGAGCTTTGATACACCTCCAGAGAGAGAGTAAAGGTTGGAAAAAAACAAAACAAAAAGAGAGGTCTATCAATCAAACACTGCATGCGTTCCTGCCTTTGTAAGACAGCTTGTCTGCTCTTGTGTTGCTGCAGATATGCTGGCTCTGCTGTAAATATTAGCTCCATTCAGAAATATCAGCTGCTACACCTGCACCGGACCATCACCGTGTTCTCTGAAATAATTCATCTCTCCAGCAACAAAGCACCGGCAGAGAAGAGGCAAAGGGGAGCAGAGGGAACCAGCTTCTAGCCGAGAGAAGAGGCAACAGATCTGAAATCTATTCATTAGTTTTAATTATTATGCGGGCATTTTATTTCCAAGACTAAAAAAAAAAACCAACAACAACATTATGAAGATGTACAAAAGTTACACAACACATGCAAATTACCAGTACCTAGCTCCAAGCGAATAGAGTTCTGCGTTGACATATGGCGGCTTGTGGGCTGGATGAAACATGGCTGACTTACTAACGAGAAACAAAACCGGTCGCCTCGCCGAGAGATGGGAAACAGGCGCGGATTGATGTTCCACAGATTTGTTCCTCCTTTCTTTTAGCCGAGCGCGTCGTGAGGCTACAACTCAGAACCGACAACCAAAGCGTAATGTTTTTCTTGCTCACGCGAAATAATTTGATTGTTCTGACAAGAGCCGAATAACGATGAATCAAAGTGAATGTGGAAACTAGAGTCAAAATCACAACTAACACAAACGGTGATATCGTCGTACGTTTGCCTGTGCTTTTGTTGTGTTTGATAGGAGCGTTGTATTATTTTGTTTGTGCAAAAATTATTTTCTGGGTCATGAGGTGAAGAGTCTGCCCCAGACTGACCACCAGACCAACTCCAATTTAAGACTTAAGACATGTTAAGGCCTTCATTTTGGATACATTAAGAGATTTTAAGAATGAGGACATCCTACAAATGGTTCGCTCTTCCTCTGGACTATATTCCCCAAAAAGTCACGAATATTAGTCTTGACTGTGATGTGAGCTAGCGAACTTCTCTGGATGTTTTCTGAATAACATCTCGACTGCTTCTTTTCCCGTCTCCTACAGCAAATGAAAGAGAGAGAGAGAAAAAAAACCCCAGAATACCAGAAATATGCTCTCCCACAATCCCTCGCAGCATCAACATTAGACGCACGGCGCCTTGTGGCCTTTCGCATTATGCCCGTCCATGTACCGTCTTTACAAAGTCACAGCTGCGAGGATTTCAGCTCGACTTCCAACCCAGTCATTTATTGTAACGCGCAGTGTTAAGGTGGTTTCTTCAACGGGTTGGCAACAAATGCCTCTGATCTCATCATCTGACAGGCGGCTTGTTACAACACAAAACCGGAACTACAATGCCTCAGCACACGCCTGAAGATCATCATCCCCTTCCCTCCCCGTTTCCGCGCTCGTCTTCCATTCACCGGCCTCACCTCTTCTTTTTCCTCCACTATACAGAGCTGGATGAATCACCTGCCACAGGAACAATCCTCAGAGTCTCTTATTACCCATCGCTCTCCTCTCTTGTGCAGATGCACCTCTTTGAACAAAAGAGCCCCCTATCCATCGGGCCTTCTTGCCTTCCCTCTCGCTCCATTCACGGCTCATTTCATCCATTCAATGGCCTCGACTCCTGTGTTTCTGTAATAGCCAATTTGATTTTTCCCTTCAATGAAGACTTGATCAATGTCTCCGCTGGGAGGATGCTTGGCAGAGTGAGAGAAGCTCAATGGGAGCATCTGCATATTGGATTATTTTTTTTTTTTCCCCCAACCATGCATGTGGCTTCATATTTTGATACTACAGGTTTGGTGTGATTGAAGCAACAAGTTTGATGGAAAGTGTAGATTTTCAAGGAGTACATTAAGATACTCAGGAATAAGAATTTTTCTCAAGGCGATGAAGTTAAAGGGAAACTTCACACCTTCAGGGAATCGCCAGGAGCAGCGGAAACTTTAATTTGATTGATTGTTTAAAGCGGACTTTGATGGAGGCTCGCCCTTTAATGAAAGTTAAAAAAAAAAAAGCAAAAATCCATGTAGCCTCTGTGCTGCTACTTACATGACATTAGAATTTAATGAGTAATTGATTTTAAGCGATGTTTTCTTTTCCTCCTAAAGCGAAAAGGTTCAAAAGTCTTCTGATGTTCCCCCCCCCCCGCAATAAGCCCAGTTTTCTATCAAAACGTACTAAAGTGAAGTCCAGCTCCGACAATCTGAATCAAACATTAATAACTGAAAAATCGTTAATAATGCTGCTGCTTTGGTTTCCTTTATCCACCCAAAACAGCAAAAAACAACAACAAAGTCCTGGTTTGTGTTTGCTGAACAGTCAAGGACAAGCCGGTCGGTCTATCGATGTGTTTGGGAGTTTAGCCCTCGGGGTTCAGGTGGAGCTGCTGTGGCTGTTTGCGATAAGAGCGGCCCCGGCGATCTCCTGGACGCTCCTCCGGGGGCCGTCCCCCCAGCACGGCCCCCTTGGACTCATCAGAGTCAATGTTGGGGTGACGGAGGAGAGCAGACGAAGGTTGGACATCTGAATGCAAGCCAACATCCGTCCCACGCTTCCTTTCCGTCCTCCCACCCGTCGCCGTCCGGGGCTCCCTTCAGATTGAATGGCTGACTGATAAGAGATCTGATTGCATTGATTTGGTGTAGGCCCGTCTCCCCCTGTCTGTCCGTCTCCTTCCCTTCCCTCACCCTTGTGCTCTTCAATGGGCTTTTGCCACTCAAAGCACGGGAGGTGTGGAGATCTGACAGATCCAGACACACGGAGAGCAGAATCGTTTTAAAACGTGTCAAACGGGGAGAGGACCCGACGAAACGGCAGCACTTCCCAAAGAGGCTAGCACAACCCTTATACGAGACGTATATGAAAACAAGAAAGAAAGTTTGTCTCATTTTTATTACCATCCATCCATCCATTTTCTTACAACCTTTTCCCTTAGTGGGGTCGGGAGGTGATGGTGCTGATTTCCACCTAACGTTCCGGGCGAGAGGCGGGGTCACCCAGGACAGGTCGCCAGTCTGTCGCAGGGCAACACAAAGACAGACAGGACAAACAACCATGCACACACACACACCTAGGGACAATTTGGAGAGACCAATTAACCTGACAGTCATGTTTTTGGACTGTGGGAGGAAGCCGGAGTACCTGGAGAGAACCCACGCATGCCCAGGGAGAACATGCAAACTCCATGCAGAAAGACCCGGGCCGGGAATCGAACCCAGAACCTTCTTGCTGCAAGGCAACAGCTCTACCAACTGCACCACTGTGCAGCCCCCTTTTCAGTACCCATTTCTATTAATTCGTCTTCATTGGGTTTCCTTTAACTTTTCTTAGGCGACTACTTTAAATTCACACCGTGTTGATCAAGAAATGTTCGTTTTCTTCCTTCCAATAAAGACGGCCGATACAAGCATAGAAGGGGAAAGAGAGCAGTAGAGCTTTCATATCCATACAGAGTCTCTGACATGATTTAAAGTGTTTCCCTGTGTGCGACTCTCGTTGCCTCTGTTCTTATCAATGATCCCTCAGAAAGCAAACGTTGCCCTACATCTCTCTGCTCGTCTGCCACGCCACCTCGCCGACTGGCCTAGATCTGAAGTGATGGCTGATGCCGCCGCTACGAGTTGGGTGTCATTCAGATCGTCTGCCAGCATTCATCTTTCCCACAAACAGAAGCCTCGGGTCTCGGCGGAGCCCGGGACGCCGACTTGCCAGACGACATCTAAGCTGTTGCTTTTCAGGCTTGGAACAATGACAGTGTGGAGCGGCGGCGGAACGACAGTTTGTGAAGCGTTTGTGGGCCAGGTGTAAGAAATGATCTGATGTTTCGCGCCTGGCTTGGAGATGACTCGTAATTTTCGTGAAGAATCTTGCATGCAATTCGCAATCTTCAGGTTGGGAGCAGGAAGCCGATTCTAGTTTATTAAGACGGAATATTGTGCATCTGAGCAGGTGCTGAATTATTCAAGGTTGTGCTCGACAACTGTTGTTATGTTACACTGAGCCAAAAGCGATGTTTAGTCTATCTGGGTGCATTTCTTATTAAAAAGGTGATAACGAGGGATTACTGGCAAATATATATGTAGTAATTGACAAAATGTTTTGATTGTGCAGAAACTATGAAATTAACATCTTGAAGCGGACATAGTGCTAATAAGATTAGCATTCAGGTGACAAACTACCAAAGTGATACCTAGCTAACTATGTCAATGGCGGATCTGTCTTTGCATCGTTGAGAGAAACGGTCTTGATTTCCAATAAACTTAGTTTGTTGAATAATTAACTAATGATACGATTACAGACCCTATAAATCCCCATTGGTGCTTTGAAGCCCCAGCTCTCCACAGTTCCACCCAATTACCACATTAGTATGTTTCGGTATTAGCTTGGTCTGAGAACATCGAGGATTGACGATCAATGAGACAAAGCGGTTGTTTTTAGCTTACATATCTAATGTAAGAAAATCTATGCTTCTGGTTTCACATAGCCTGGCTGTTCTATGCTTTGCATCCTACAGATTGCTTGTTGGAGGAGTGGACTCCGCTAAAGTTTCAAACCATTTGATCAGACGTATGCAATGCGATGAAGGTTACTAGATATGGAGTGTAGGGCGTGACATTTTTGCAAGTAATATAATGTTCATTGCATTGTTCTTGCTCTGACTTTAATTGCTCAGAATGTGGAAGCACGGCCAAAGCAGACTGAACGGCTTTGTCCACCTCCTCCACTGCCATTGCTGAAACTAAGCCCCTAAACTTTAGATTACAATTCTAAAACGGCACAGAAAACTGACGCAACCACTTGCAACTTCTTCTGTTCGCTGATTGGTCCAGTTGAACATCTACCAGAGAAATCAAGCTCAATGGGAGAAATCCCAGAGGGAGCGCTGACGGGAGATGAGAATTGAGCAGATCTGCATAGCAAGGTAATGGCGAGGCTTTATAGGAAACAGGAAAGTGATGTAAAAATAAAGCGCAGCAAGTGGGAAGGAATCTTTCCAAACATACTTCGTTTCAAAATATCTCCGAATAGAGTCATATTTATAACGTAACTTTGTCAACAACAATATGTCCTACATGGTACCAGCATGAAAATTTCCCTATGTATAATACAGAAATACTTTTCAGCACCTTTGGCACAGATGTAGCCATCTAGTGTAGCCGCCTTTTAAACAGAGGTCAAATAATAATTAGCCGTACCACTCAGCAGAGGCTGGCTGCGTCTGTATGTGGCGGGCAGAGGGCCCAGGCGCTCCTGCCGCTGGGTCAGAACTCTGCCCAGGTGACCCGTGTGGCGCAGGCTTCCCACGGTGATGCTGTGCAGGTACACAGGCTCCATGAAGTGGCTCAGCAGCGCACCCTGCAGGCCCAAGACGTTCCACCTGAGAGAAGGAGAAAAGCAAGACGAGGCGTCGTCAGACGGGGAGACGGGACCGGCTGACGGAAGACAGACAGACAGAGAGACAGCTGTGAGAAAGTCGATGACAGGTAGAGACAATTTGATCATTATCTTGATGTGGGACGTGATGAATCACAGCCACTGGTTGGGTACACACACACACACACACACACACACCCCCCACCCCCACACACCCTCTCCCCCCAAACCATCATCGCCAAAAACAACACAGCCAAAGGTCAGTACATCAGCACTCATTACATGGAACAACACATCACCATGTGTGCATTCATCAGTGCCACTGAGGTTAATGCACTGCAGGAGAGCCGCCGTCGATTGCTCGGCGCAGGGGCCAATCACCTTCAGTTTTGTCCCTGAAGCCTCACGCGCGACACGGATAACTCTGCAGCCAGCTGGTCGCATGCCACCTACCATGGAAACCCTCTCCTATTTAACCAGCAGATGCTAATTTGAGGATGGAAAATGATAATTACCGTGTTTATTACCATTCCCGCCATTTATCGGGGTAGAGGAGGTCTGCCGTTTTACCTGAGTTCCCAATGTGAAGCGGCTAATTTCTTTACATCGTTCTTTTTGTTAATCAATGCCTCCTCTTTTTTTCTTTTTTTTTTTTGTGGATGCAATTATGGCACCTGCTTGTCTTTTTTTTTTTCACCTCCTCTCCTCCCTGCCACTCGCCGGCTTAATAATCACTCATTACAGCTGCTTTTGCTTTCCAAGCAGTCAATTAACATCAACGGCTTTCTGGGAAATCGCTAAGCGGCTGAGAGCCTGCATCCGCTTTACCTGCAATCTGTCACTGAGATCTGCCTTTTCCTCTCAAACAGGGGGGAAAAAAGAAAAGAAAAGGGAGGAGCTTTGTTCGAAACGCCAACACATTGTGCTCCGATGATGCTAAAAAAAAAAAGAAAAGAAGTTTGGGCTGAAATATTAATTCACTCCGAATGCAACACCGTGAATCTGAGACATCTTCTAATCTCATGCAAGAAGAGACAGCCATCTGGCTCGGGAAGAGACCTCCTTCCACCCCTCTCTCTGCATCCCCTCCTCTGCCTCCTCCAGTAAATGCCGAGCCATTAAAGTAATGTGTTCATCTGCATAAAACCGCAGTGAAATTGAGAACATCATCGTTATATGAAAGCCATTTAGGCCCCTCAATTAAATCCAGCTGTCACCTTCAAATCAAATATTTGCAAAAGCGTCTTCACTGGGCACCGCTTAAGAAAACAAAAGCGGCCGAGGCGGCGATGGCTTTTTTTTTTTTGGGAGGGGGGGGGGGAAGATCTCTAATGTCTCCTCTGGTTGAAGCTGGAATAACTATAATAAAGTGCGGGAAGTAAAAGGGAGTGAGGACATAAAATAAAAAGTAATGGGATGTTGCGCAATGAGTGGGACAGAGGACAAAAAGAGTATCCAGAGAGGAGGAGAGGAGAAAGGGGGGGGGGATCACTTCCAGATTGCAGCAGAGAGCCGGAGCGCGCGGCCCTAAGCTGCTCTCAGTTCCGCCCTCCTCGCCTGACCTTGATAAACCGGCCCTCGGTGACCCACTCGTTTTAACGGCAGCCACTGATCATTTACAGCGATTCAAAGGCAAAAAAAGGAAAGAGAAGAAGAGGAGGAAGAAGCTGCGGAGCAAAGAGAAGCACATCTGCCGTCTTCACCGGGCGGAGAGGAGGGCGAAGGGTGGAGGCAGGGATAAAAGGCAGGATGTCCCCTCCGCCTCTCCCCCCCATCACTCTGTTTTTTTGTAAAGTAATTGCTTTCACCCTTGTTGGTGACCTGGGTAGATTTAATCACACCGTCCCCGAAACCCCGGCCAGCTGAATCAAATTGGCCAAATTAACAGCGGCGACGCAGGAGAGGCGGTTCACCTCCACCCCGATCCGTCCTCTGCATCATTTTGCTCCGTTTCTCTGCGTGGTTCTTAACAGTCCCTTTTTCCTCTGTCACACACACACACACACACGCCCACCCCCACGCCCGCACACACACACATGCACACCGCTGCAGCTCAGCTGTCGTTCTGTATGGCTCGGTTGGCACAGTGAGATGCTTACGAAGCTAAATTCATGGTTTCAGCTCATGAAGAGGCCACATCTTTGGCAGAGAAACTTAGAGAAAAAAAAAGAAAACAGATTTCAGACGATTCAGAAAAAACAACCACAGTCTGGGTGTGTAGGCTCCCTGCCAGCGGGGGGGCAAACTTTAGTTTTCTGGATGCACTCTGACAGTGTGTCGAGAAAGTAATTATGCCCAGTAAAACTTTCACTTCTTGTCGCATTGCAAAACCACAAACTTCAAAGTACTTCATTCTTGAAACGCACAAGAAAACTTGATACATCATTTTCCAGGTTGTTTAACGAAGAAAAATCTTTGTGCGTCTATGGCAAGATTTGATACCCCTAAATAAAAAAATCTAGAACAACCATTTCAGAAGTCGCCCAGTCGATAAAGTCGAGTTAAAAACTAATAGGTTGCATGGACTGGAAGACATTATGCAAAACTTATGTGTGTGATGAACCTGCACATCCCATCTCCACACGGCGGTGCCACAATCATCCTGTGGGTTTTTGTTTGTTTTTTTTTCCAACAAATTGCAGGTTATGGAATATGGAGTGGATCCATCCCACTCATTTCCCTTCAGCACATTGATTCTGTACCTAATTCAAACAGCCAAGTTTATTTGCTCATTTCAGCAACAAAGCAGTTCGAAATGCTTTACGTCGCAAAAACTTAATACAGTAAACAGTTGGAAAAGAAGCGATTTACATTACCACTTGTCAAATGCCATTTGCAAACTAATATACATTAAATATATTGATCGATATTCTAGTTATTATGAGTTAAAAGCGACTGAACAGCTGGAGTTTCTAGCCTTGATTTAAAGGTTCTCAGTGTTTCGGATGTTTTGCAGTTTTATGGAAGTTTGTTCCAGATTTGTGGTGCATAGAAGCTGAATGCTGCTTCTCCAAGTTTGGTTCTGGGGATACAGAGCAGAACCAGAACCAGAATCAGAAGACCCGAGAGATCTGGAAGATTGCTTTGACAAGAGATCTTAGTGCCAATCCGTTCAGCGATTTATAAACTAACAGAAGTAAAAGTCTTAGTTTGAACAAAGTCATCACAAATTATTGGGGGTTATGATGAATATATCTACTCATCCATCTCTAAATGTATCTTAATTTGATGTGCGTTTCATCACATCAAATATAGACTGTAGCCTCAGAAATGACTCAACTTTGCATTTGTGAGCGACTGAGCCATAGCCGATCATTAATGCTTTATTGCAACTATAAACCAATACTTTGTCTACTTTAACATTATACTCATTGTAAGTATTTAAGAAGCAAAAACGGTCCATGAAAACTTACGTTTGACTAAGATACCCATTAGAATATAGTGGCCAAGTCTCTGACCAGCATGATGGCGAGTAAAGAGTCGACGCTACAGATTCAGAGATCACAGCAAAGCCATGATTAATGCACTCACTCATTAGAATAGGATTACCAAATTCAGACACATATGGGAAATCAATACAAGCACTACCTTGACCGCCATGCGTCCTGGACACATGCGCAGAGAAACGGATTAGGTAAATATCAGTCAAGTCTCGACTTTCAGAAAGCCCGTTTCAAAATGCCTCGTTCGGGTGCAGGGGATTAGCACAACCCACACATGGAGGCCTTAGTCCTCGCCGCCGCCGTCCCAGGTTCGATTCCCGGTCCGGTGACCTTTGCTGCATGTCTTCCCCCTCTCTCATTTCCCTCTTTCCTGTCCATTCACTGTTAAATAAAGGCCACTAGAGCCAATAAAAATAAAAAATAAAAAATTCATAAAAATGCCTCGTTCTGCTGAATCTCTGCTCTTCATGAAGAAGGTAATCTTCTAATAAAGTTAACCTTTCCACCACTCAGTTTACCTTTCTGTGCTTAAGCACATCAGAAATTTCTCAGGTGACTGAAAGCTGAAGGTTCTCTTTCTTATATTTATCTATATAAATAAATAAATAAATAAATGTGCACCGGTAAGCAGAAATAATCGCAAATAAAAAATTAGATTGAGTTTTGTAAAATAGGTCCAAATGGATACAAGTCAGCAGAGCAGTATACATGCAATATTACCAGTTTTATTAGAAGTGAACTTCTTTGGACTCACTGATGTAAAGTGAAAAAAAAGCGTTTGTATAAAATCGAAACGAGGCCTTAAAATTCAGAAATACGAATTTCCTGTAAGAGTTGTTCTTGTGTGGTGAAGCCGAGTCAATAGTTAATAAATTGAATATCGTGTTTGAGCTGGAAAACTCATTATCTTTTAATTGCAGAAAAATGAATACTACATTTAATCAGAATAACAGGATAAACATTGGACTGCAGTTGTATTGTTTGCCGTTGTATTAACATTGCTGTGGGTTGTGTAGTCCTGTCACATCTCCATCAGTAACACATGAGTGTTTGGGGTCAAGGCTGTGGACTGTACAGTGTTCTGCTGCATCAGGACAGGTTACATCCCTTCTATTGCAGTTTCACCATCTCATTTTTTTTTGTTTTATTATTTCTTTAATTTAGGAACAAACAAATGATTTTGGTGTCCTCTCCTCTTCATGTAATTACTAGCTGAATTAATGAGAGCAGATCAAGTTTGACTCCAGCTACTCTGAAAGCTAATAATAATAATAAGCTTTCAGTTTCAAGCATCTGGAATGCCGAGGTGACTGAATCTTCTTCGCAGCAGACAGTAAAGATTGAGTTATAACATCACTGGGTCACTGCCAAGATCTCTGTTGTACCGGTTCTGGAGCAATGCTGTACATGACAAGACAGGGTGAGCGAGTTATGGCGCTTATGCAGAAGAATTTTTTGACATGGTCGAAAAGAATTAGTGGCAATCCGAGTTAGCTAGTTAGCACTGTGTATGCTAAAATAGTAGATGCTCAGTAAAACAATGCTAAAGTGTTCTTTTTGTGTCCTTTTCTGTGAAAATGGCACCAAGCCCTCCTGAAACAAAAGACCTGGACATTAAAAAAACTGACCTGGAGCCATTTCTTCTAGCACTGCACTCACACGTTTGTTTTGGCTGCATTTACCTATAATCCTCTGTGCTATAGACCACTTCCTGCTTTTGGAGCGGTCTACGGTCCGCTTGCATTCACATATGTAGTCAAACGGCACCAGAGTTCAGTTCAACCGAGCCAAGAAGGAGCTCTGTAGGTAGGACAGAGTTTGCTTTGTTTGCTGGTCTGCAATGTTCCCGATTGCGCATTCACACCTCCTCAAACGAAGCAGAGTTTCTGAGCAAACAAGCTATACGTTGACGGAGTAAACTGGGCTAGTGTGAATGCACCCTAAAAATGTTATGCTCAAGCTGCTCTGTAGCTGTCTGAGCACATTGTACAAAGCAGGTCACAGCTGCATCAGCCAATACAGTCTCCATTACTTTGCTAGGATCCTTGTAATGGAAAAAAAGAGGAGAAGAAAAACACCAACCTTTGCAAGAACAACAAAGTAGCGCGCGTGGACTATAATACACTCCTGAAAGCCGTGCAAATGAGTAGCAGTGAATTAAAAATAATAATAATAAAGCTGCACAACTCACTGTATATGCAGCTGACATAATATCACAGGGATTCAGTTTCTCTGCCCTGCGTGTTTTAGGTGTTCCCTTCCACCACACACCTGGATTGAATCTTGAGGTGATTAACAGGCTTCTGCAGCACTTGGTAGCTGCAGAAGTCACCATGTAATCATTTGAATCAGCTGTTCTGGTGTAGAGGAACATCTAAAACATGCAGAGCAGGGTGGGGCATGAGGACTGGAGTTGAGAAACACTGGATAAGAGCATTGCTCCTCAGTCTAAAGCTTTAAACCCAGATGGGTCATGTGACAACACTGACCTGGTGATCTTGTCTGTGCAGGACATGGTGATGAGCTGCTCCCCCTGTAGGATGCCGTCCCACGTCTGGACGGGCCCTCGGCATCGCAAAGGAACCGTCCCTTCGCCAGACTCGATTTTGGTCCGCAGGTGGCTTCGATGCTTCCTCATAAGGTGTCTGCTGCTGTGTACTTGAAAGGAAGGAAATGAGAACAGGTCTGTTTAAGTTGGCTCTGTCTGAATACGGGGAAGTTGTTTAATCAAATCGTCTTGTCGTTTTATCTTTGAGACATCATGTCTCTTAGTGGGAGTGTGCAAAGCTAAGGGACCTATTTGGGTTCCTGTACTGCAAGTAAAGCTCCAAAGTACTTGAGTCTATAAAAGGAAGAGAACATTGGTGATGAGTGCTGCTCATATTTTTGAGGTCCAATCAGTGTTAGGTTTACAAGATGTTTTTATCTGCATCCTTCAGGATTTGCTCTAAAGTCTTGTACTTTAGTTTTACTTACCAGTCAGATCTGTGTCTCAGAAACTACAGCCCCGTCAAAAAACTTTTTTTTTTTACTGAAATGTTCGCAAGAGAATTCCTCTTTATGTCTTAATAGCCTCGCATTTCTTTGAGTTTAACGCACAGTTTCCCCCCGTCGCTTTCCTCTCTTGCTACGTAGCTGCTCCTGTGATCCGACAGCGACTAAAAATTAAGCCGCTAGCTTCCGGCTCTGAAATGTTTAAGAACAGTCGGTCAGAGGTGTCCTGAAATTTCATAATCTCTGTGAGCACACTGCAGAACATTTATGAGGTTTAATGCCTAATATTTCTAAGGCTTCTCTGATGATGGTGGCATCTCTTTCTCTGTCTGTCTCTGTGTCTCTCTGTGTGTGCGCGCGCGAGTTTCCTGAATATTCCTCCAGGCGGAGGACACTAATGGAGTCAGTTTTAGTTATGCGTGAGGAAAGATGGAAAAACAGTCAAGATTATGTTTCTAAATTTGCAGAACAGACCAAAATTATAGGAATGCACGATATCATGAACATAGTATCGGCATCGGCCGATATTAGCTGTGAAATGCAGCATCGGACATTTCGTCAAAGTAACTCACCGATATAAAAGATGCTGTTATATGACAAACCAGTGACGATAATGCCTGCAGCACAACGTCACATTTGCACGGTTTGAGTGTTGTCTTTGTCTTAGAGTTTAATTTGACATTAAACATAATGCAAGTTGAAAGTGTTGCATAATTTTCAGCCTCCTTTTTAGCATTTGGTAGCAGGCTAAATTGACAAAGACAATGCAGTATTTAAGAGAAAGCCATATAGTTTCAATGAGTAGACACAGGAAAAAAATTAAAAATCGGTATTGGAATCAGTTATCGGCCAAATAAGTTTGAGTATATCGTCATATCGACCAAAAATCCAATATCGTGCATCCTTACAAAATGATCTTAACGAATTAATTCATTTTCAGCAAATAAGACAAGAAAATGTTTTTATCCTTCACACTGTGATGGAATGAATGAATAAAGGAAGGAACGTCTGGCTTCTTACAATCACTTGTAATTTCATAAGGCGAGTTGAGCCTCCCGTCTCCGCACGGCGAGGTGCTGATATACATGTGGAAATGGACATTGTCTCTCAACCTGTAGCTCTGCTCTTTGTGGCGGACGAATATCGACTCCTCCCAGTCCTCCAGCCTTTTACTTCAGGAACCAAGAAAAAGAGAGAAAAAAAAGAGAATGAGAAAAAGCAACAACAGTGAGGAAGACTGATGAGAAAGGTGGCACTATTTATCACGGCATAGGAAATAGATTTCCACTTTTTTTTCTCCCCTCCTCTAAAATGATGAAGAGAAGCAGAGACACAGAGGGATGGACACGGGCTCCACATTCTGACCGCAGCCTATTTTACTCATGTCAAAGTCCTGAACATTACTCAGGTTCACACTGCAGACTTTCAAAATCACCACACTGTGATCCTTTTGGATCAATAACATTTGGGGGCCAAACGTTAAAAGCCAACAAAAGAGACAGCACTGATTTATAGTTATTCAAATAGTTCCGTTTCAAAAGTAGCACAGAAGGATTTTTAGTGCAATCAGATAAGAATATTCAATAAAAAAAAAAGTAAGATTGAAATATCACTATGTTGTGAATGAAACGAGAAATCAGTTGACTGTCTTTTTTTGGTAGTGATCACAGATTCCGAAAATTGTGTCTTTGAGAAAAAATCTTACTTAGTAATGGGTTTCATCTCTGTATACATTTTCTTTCTTTTTACTGTACATAAAGGGGTGCCACAGGGCTCCCTTTAAGGTCCTCTTAGTTTTCCTACTAAACTTGGTCTGAACACGTTGTGTGCAAATTTAGATTTCTCTGCTGGAGAGAACCAGATGTGGACCAATCTTTGCTTAGGCCACTAAAGAACTCGTAGATGTACATTGTTTAACTGGACAAAAGCACTTTTATCTATGCACCATGTCCAGAAGTAGATGGAAGCAGAAAGTAGGTCATTTATGCTAGCTAGACTTTGGCAACCTCAAAATGCACAAAGCTAAATATTTTGTGTACCGTAATGTCTGTTTATGCAGCTAATTATGTATAGAGGGAAGTATTAGTTTAATTATGCTAGTTTTAATGCTAGCTTTAACTTTAGCGCATGTTGAAATACTAGACTGTTTTGAGTCGGCCTCAATTTAGGTTAGATTTAAACTCATGGTTTAATCAATACATAACTTAATCAATAGAAGATTTTTCTTAGAAATAATAATCAGGATTTGATTAAAATGAGTCTAATCAGTAGTCTTTTATATTAGATCACATTCTTAAGAATCTACAAAGCATATATTCAACTGAAAATGTTTTAGTTCATTATAACCAAAGAAGTTGAAAACTAATCAGAGAATGTTGATTGTAACAGATGTGTTGGTGTTGAAGCTGTTCATGTCTGTTTTATCAAAGTTTGAAGATATTACGTGAAATAATAATATGCTAATTTTTATAATCAAATCTGCTGTTTGATGCCCTGGGTCAGAGGTCATCAAACAGCCTCTGACCCAGGCTGTTTGTGCGGTGCAGGAACCAGTTTGAGGCAGTTTGAAATGAGAAACACAGATAGCTGACAACAAGCAACAGGTAAATGTTTCCTCGGGACAGGTAAGTCTGAACGCCCTTTTCCACTACTTGAAACAGCATAAACAAAAACAAACAAAAAAAAAACACTTGGTATGCTGTAACTCATACATTTATTGATTATCTCATAATTATATGACTTTGCAACTCATAATTGAATTTTTTTCCTCATAATTATGAAACTGAAAGTAAAAATTAGGATTTTGAATATATTTTAAAAAGAAAATAAGACAGTAAAAAGGCAAAATGTAAAAAAAAAAATTAAAACGTAAACCTCAAAAAGCCATTTGTGCTACAAAAAAAGGTTATAGATATAATTTTACTGTTTAACGTGTATGTAGTAGAAAGTGGGCATTACACATTCCCAAAATGTGAAAAAAATAAAAATCACCTTCGCAGCGCTAAGCTACAAGAACGCTCGCAAACGCAGATATTAGCAGCTCACAGAAAGCGAAAAGAAAAGAAACCTCTCAGCTGTGTGCTGCAAACCGAAAGCTTTACCTGGTGTTGGAATAATTAAGCTGACTGCTGAAGGCTCACGCTAAGAACATTTTAATTTTGATTAGACAGTCTGGGAGTTGAATGACACACAGCTGTTGCCTCTAATGCTGCTGACGAGCAGCACGGCTCTGTTTATGTGCTGCCAGCAACATTAGAGCTAATGTGACGAAGGAAATTTGCAGCTTTTTTGGTGAAGACCATTCTTTACTTTTTCCCAAACAACAAATATCATTTACATGGATAACGGCGTTGAAAGGTTGAGCTTGATGATGAAGATCTTTGTATAAAGAATAACGAAATATCGGTCAGAAACTATACCAACACTTAAATCTCTTTACAGTGTGAGCTGGAAGAGACTTCAGTGATGTCACTTCCAGGATGTTGAGGAAATTGGACTGAACCATTATTATAAAAAGGTAATAAATATTTGTCAAACTGCTGTGAGAGGATTTGTAGACTTCAGCGTACGGCTAGCTAGAGCAGGCTAACGTTAGCAACACTCTGTAAACATGGAGACATTTTGGTTTATTTGAAAGAAATAGAGGTTGAAGATCATTTAGCTAGTTTGACATCTACTATGTGAACTCCAGCTTCAACTGAGAGTATTTTCATCTTCATTGTTTCCTCCATCAGCCTTTAGCTGTTGATAAAAAAGTCTAATGCTGCAGATTTTTACAGGTTTCTATAAATACACTTTGAGTTCAGGAAATCTAATAATTGGCTTATTATGAAAGAGTACAGAATATTTAGATATTCAACTAATTGGAATATGTGTTTCAATTAGGCTTATTATTTGTCAGATTAAAAACATGCCTTTTGAACATTGAAAACCTTTAAGTAGGTGTTAAACACACTTTTCATTAAAGTTACATTTCAGAATTATTACTTTTTTATTGCTCTGATGTAATAGTATAATTTTAATTGCCATGTTTTTGCTAACTGTAGGTGAAATATTTAACAGAAACAAAGACTTTTAAACACATCAAATTTATTGGATGGGTTTATTAATGTGGTGCAAAACAAGTAAGAAATTGATCAAATCTGTTCACACCTTACATTTAAAGTTAGTTCAAATCTTACTCTGTCGTTTTTAGATGCTGCGCTACCCAAGAAAACATATTGTGTACTCAATAACAAATAGATCTGACATTTTCTAGACCTAAAATTAGGCATAACCCGTCCAACACGATCATAAATCCTAATCCAACACACATAAGTCAGACATTTCAAACAGTGTTTTCTTAAGGTCTGGGTTACACATAACAAATAAATCAACTTTTCCTGTTTTACAAAGTAGGCCATGGCATTCATAATGCAAAGCACGAACATTCCTCTTTATATAACCTCCCCTCTGCCACCAATGTCCTTTCACTGGGTGTAAACGTGGCAGTCGTGGCATTTTGTTTGGTCATTTCATTATAAATTATCTTCCACATTAGCCGTTTTACTCAGCTGCAAAGTCTCTGTAGCTGCCATCTTGCATTGTCCTAAGACAAAAAGTCAGTGTTGTGTATGCAAATATGACATTCAACGATCTGGACTTCCATCCACTAATCTGATACATCAGCATTCCAGCTGAGTTCCCCGGGGGGAACAGGGAAGCAATATATTCTTACAACGTGGACGCTGGCAAAAGTCAAAATTCATCAAAGCCATCGTCTTGGAATTGGTGAAGCCCGACGTGTGAACTGCAGAAACTAATGGTTTTTCCACGTTTTCCAATTTGCTCGCGTTACGACTTCAAACTTCAGTGTATAACTTTTATATTTCAGGTGAAACCCCAACATATAACAGCTAAATGGAAGAAAAATGACAAGGCTTTCAAAAATGTCTCAAAATAAAACAGGTTTCATAAAAATCTGAAGAGAATAGATGGGCGATTGTATGTATCAAACACTTTATAGACCAGGGCCGGGAAACTCTGGACCTCGAGGGCCGGTCTCCTGCAACCTTTAGATGCATCTCTAATTCAACACACCGGAGTCAAATAACAAGATCATTAGCAGGACTCTGGAGACCTAAGGAGGTGATTCAGCTATTGGATTCAAGTGTGTTGGACCAGGGAGACCTCTAAGAGTTGCAGGACTCTGGCCCTGGAGGACCAGGATTGTCCACCCCTGTTCTAGACCCATGTTTATTAATGACCTGCTTTGTGTTGGTCTATCACTTCAAATTTCTCTGAAACACATTGAAGTCTGTCGGCTTAACGTGATAAGATGTGATAAAAGTATAGGGCCTGACTAGTTCTGAAAGACACTGTATAGAAAAGAGCAGAGCCTTAGCTGAGCTGCTCAGTTAGCTTTAGAGAACAGCAGACATATGGCCTGTTGATTATTGAAAAGTCTCTCGTGAACAAAGTGGTGCTGTTTCCATGGAGCCTATTATGTCGGAGCGAGTGCGTTTAGGCTGCAGCAGGGGGTCATAACTAACAAGATGTGATGTTATTAAGCGTCACGTGAAAGATAATGCGATGCATGTTCAAACTACGGGAGGCTCATTGGAAACTAAAACCGACGGCAAAAAATTTTCAGTGACTCTGGAAGCCAGTTAGGTTTATAAAATGAATGACAAAAGACTTTGATCTCTTTTCTAAAAGCATGAAGCCCAATGCTATTGAAGCGTTTAAGTGCTACAGCTAAGAAATACATTCAAAAGAAATTTTTTTTGTTATAACAAAATATAATAAATACACATTCCTCTAACAAATTACGACTGCTTACAAAGGCAAAAGATGCAACAAAACATAAAACTCATAAAAAGAGCTTCAGATCTGCTTTTAAATGGCAAATTTTTTTTGGCAGTTAAACGTCTCTGCATTGCGCAACTTTCAAGATGGCTTCTCCAAATCCGTTCAGATAATTTTATTTTTATTTTTTACCAGAAGTACGTAGTACCCAGAAACACAATGATGATAGGAATAAATACTCCACGTTTTCCACTAGCTCACTACTTAGCATCTGCTTCCTGTATTTACGTTTGGTACTGCTGATCCGGACGCATGAGACCGACCAACACACTGAACGTTCTGGTGCAGCCTGGAGTGACGGGTTTGGTTTGTCTGGACTTTTCTCTGACTGAAAAGGAACTTAACCACAAGAGAAAGTTACAGTTAACAAACTCATCAACTAAGAGACCAAAGTAAACGAACTCTAGGGGAGTGAAGACACCATTAATCTGAAACCACTGCAGTTTTTAATGCTTTACTGGAGTATTGTAGCAATAAATCTAAAAAAAATTATAATACAAAAAAAAAAAACATTTAAAACTACAATAAGCACTACTTTTTTATTCTCAGCATTCTTATGTCTGAGACTTAATGACCTTATTATGTATAAAATAACAAGTTTATTGTCAAAGGACTAACTACGCTGTTTTAAGTATCTGGAGCTTTAACACTGGTTAAACGAGAGGCCAAAAGTCAACAAATACGGCATAATTAGACTCAAGGGAAGTCATTAGCTGTTGTGACTGACTCAAATTATTTTATCTTTCACATTTTACTTTAACCTGAATTATTTTCATCCATGTATTGTAAACATAATTAGCATTACTTACTGATTATTCTCGTCTTTCTCAGCATTTTTAAGATTCGAAAGTGACGGATGTTGATACCTGAATATGTTGAATCGATGAACAAAGACTCAAAGATGCAAATATGTCAAAATGCATAAACTACACATTTCAAATGATCAAATTAGTTTCTTTATTTACATGTAAGCCAAAAGCTGCTTTAGTCCTGAGATTAATTTTGTCTTTGGGTAGAAAAACAAAAATAAATGTTCTGTCTATAGAGAATCAGCAGGGAGACAATGTGACAGTCAATCAAATATCCTATGCGACATCCAGGGATACAGTTCCTCTAGACTCCAGGTTTTATTTACGAGCTAATTGTAAATAATCAAAACCATTTTCTTTTTAAATTCAACTAAATACACTTCAGCCGATAAAGCAATGATTTTTTGATTCAATTTCAGCATTCAGTTTTCTTGATTTGATGATATATGTGCACTCTGCTTTGCAAATGTTCTCACGCTATGTCAAACTGCAAAGAAATGCTGCCTTTAAAGCTCTAAACTGTGAAAACACAAAATTGTACAAAGTCATTTGGGTCTAGTTTCTAGTGCAAATATCTTAACACCCTTGAAATGAGACAAAACTAACTTACAAGTGAAAAAGTAAAAAGTACTTGCTCCACTGGCAGATTATTTCTCTTGTAACAAGACATTTTTCAGATGTTAAAGGTTAATTTATCTGGTGATGGCACTCGCACTTCTTCATCAATATTAAGGAATTATTTACTTAAAACAAGTGCTTTTTAAGATATTTCCTCTAGAAACTTGACCAGAATTACTCGGTAAGGTTTTGTGTTTCTGCAAGCACATTTAGGAGGTCTTTGTCTGAACCAATGGCCCAAACGTTGAAGTTTAGTTTCATCTTTGTGAGATTTTAGCTTCATATAAGAGCACAAGCGATTATTACCACATGCAGAACACAATCACCCATTCTCTAAACCTTAAGCATTTTTAATCCAGGTTTAAGCTACTCTTTTCAAACGTTTGCTGAAAAATGACCCTGATGTCCCACATTCTCTCCAGTAATGAATGTAGTGGAGTTTTGTTTTGTGGAGTTTTGTGGAGTTCTTCTGACTCATCTATCGTACACTGAAATCCTTCTGATTCCTCGTTATTTCTCCAAACTCTTTGTTTAGCTAGATGAACAAACTGCTGGTATCTGAGCTTTTCAAGTGGTAAATAAAATATGTAAATACCACAGAGACACATTAGAGCTTCGGGGTCCCACCTCAAGAAAAGTTCCAGTTGAGAGTAGAGGAAACGCATCAGAGCCCTTCGCGCTGTGACTTCGGCGTGACAGTCGTTGACGACCTGCCCTTGGTCGCTCAGGTACTCCCCGTTGATGCATTTGGTTCCCGTGGATAGCGCCACCACCTGGGCGTGCCTCAGGTCCAGATCTGTGGAGGGAACACAGACGACGGATCCTCACCTCCTTGAACACATCAATCCTTCAACTCATGAACCTGTTTGGTGTGTTTGGTGTTCAGAATCTGAACTTTTCATTGGTTTGTCCCAATGAAGACAGAACAATTTCTATCGGACCCAAAGGAAGAAATCTGGAAATTCAACAAGGTGTTTCCAATTAGTAAACCTTTCTATAATGATGTAGGAGCCACTCTTGGCCATCTTTTAGCTCTGTCTATGGATGAAATTGTATTTTTGTGGGTTTTTGCAAAAACCAGTGTTTATCTTCAGCTTTAACGTTTGAGTAAAGAATGTGAAGGCGTGGATGTTTTCCCTTTTCTTTCTGAAAGAATCTCAGGTGAGCTCCTTCAGTGACTTACAGAAGGCTTGGGTATGGATTATTAATAGAATGTATTATTTAGATACTGTTCATCGCAGCCTATTTGATCCTTTCACTGTGGTGTGAGAGGAATATTTCCACCCTTGGACGTCTCTTCTGTATTTGCTTTTTTGTTGTTGTTCGTTTTCTTTAGATGATCAGATGTTACCACTGGCGGAAAGGGCAAAGAAGACATGAGGAAGTGAAAAAAAGAATGATGTTTTTGAATAATTTATGCGTGAACAAACTTATTTATTTGCAATTTTAACTGATTCTTCTTAAATGGAAACGTCGCCATTAGCAAATTGTGTTTTTTCGACCTGAGCTGAATATCGACAAAGTTTGGCGCTTTTTTGTAATGGACGGACAGACAGAGGTTGTTTAGAGGAGGGTTGGAGGTAGGTGATGGATCAGCACGAGAACGCCTTGCCATTTCTTCCCCCCGGCTGCCACAAATCTCTCCCCATCTCTTCGGAAAGTCAAGCTTCGTCAGCTCCTGGCAGTCCTGCAGGCGCCGCCGGACCGGCACGTGAGCTTTTATCAGCCTCGGCCCAGATGTCACTGCGGTGTTAGAGTCCTGACACCTCCACTGATGAGGAGAAGCAAGAAGGGCCGGGGAAACGGTGGGGGGCGGAGAGCCTGAGAGAGGGAAAGGTGTGTGTGTGTGTGTGTGGTGTGTGTGTGTGTGGTGGAGGCCAGTTAATAAACGGGCACATGAGACGAAGAAAGAAAAGACCACCGAAGATAGAGCAGGTTTCACTTTTTTTATCTACAAAGTCGGCATTTCGGGTGCCATGTGACTCAATGCAGCCGTCCTGGGTGGGATAAAATAGAAGAGCAAGGATTTTACTTTCACGACTTTCTTCTTGGTCACATTCCACGGATGACAGATTTGTGGAGTGATCTGTCAACAAATTGTTCCGCCTCGCCTTTGGGTCTCTGGTATTGAGGTGTACCGGTGCAGAGTCATCAAGCAAATTTGTAATTCAGTGCGTTTGCATCTGTGATAAATAATAAAAAAAGAAGGAATGCTTCAAGTCAATCCAGCACTGTTATTCTCCATCGGATCGGTATCGGCCCACATACCGATATATCGGTATCGGAAGTGAAAGAAGCGGATCGGTTCGTCCCTATTTATGAAGCGTGTTTGTGTGCAGAGGACATACAGTGAGCAGGTAAAGCGGGAGGCAAAAACGAAACAAGAATATCGAAGCGTATTAAGCTCCTTATGGCACACATCTCTATCACACCACGAGTTCAGATATTAGCATTCCCTGTAAGCAAAACGCCGCCGTCCCGCTTTTTGGTGATAAAGCGAGTTCAAAAAGGTAACAGACTCTCCCAATTTCATTCTCCTGCTTCTCCTTGCCGTTCCACTTTGCGATTGTTTAGATCAATTTTGCAGTGGATAATTTCTGCCGCGCTGCTCGCTAGCCTGCCATGAAATTGGCACCGAGGTTGCCTCCAGTTTGCAGGAGAGAGGAGAGATAAATGAAAGACAGAGACGGAGAGAGGAAGGGACGGAGCCCCGCGGGCGGCGCACCGTTTTAAAAGGAAGAATAATCGGCTGCATCAAAGGAAAAGAAGAAAGAAGGGGAAAAAAAAAAGAAGAAGAAGGGGGAGGGGACGCTCAGAAGGAACAAGGTGGAGTAAAGTGGAAGGCCCAAAGCGCTCTTCACACACAAATACATCTGTTGATCGCTGGTGATTCAGAGATGTCACACCCGAGGATAGCAGCTCTGTCGGAAAGCGAGTACATCACAGGCTCATACCTGGAACCGCTCGCTATGGCAACTGGACAGACAGAAACCTTTAAAGAGAAGACAAAAAAAAACCACTCAGGAGATTAACTAACCCTCTGACATCAGACAGAACTAAGGCTTTCTAGCTTCTGCAGGGTTCTGATTGCTGTTCCTGATCATGAAAAATGAGGACGGGTTTCGTAACAATCGGGCGACGATGCGTCACTTCCCCTTCAGTTAGAGTTTAGCTTTATTCCCCGAATCGGACCCAAAATGGTTTGCTTCTGTGGCTCGTTTAATAAGACGGTGCAGAGAAAACCAAACAACGATGTATAAAGTTACGCAGATCATACTTACGACAGTCTATTTTGGTGAGGAAAGAAAGAAAGTAAGGTGACGAAGTTTGTTAGACTGTAACAACAAATCCGCACACAGCCCCGCCCTGTTCCACTCCCATCAATCACGCATCCCAGAAGACCAGCATTTGACTCACTCTGCGGTTACAACACGCTGCAAAATGAAGCAGGAAGACGTTGAATGAAAGTCGAAAACAGGAAACGTCCCGCTGCTTCCTCAAATTATGGCCTAAGAACACGAAGAAGCAGAATTCAGCTTCTATGCGCCATAAATCTGGAACACATGGCAAAACAGCTGAAACACTGACTTCCTTTAAATCTAAAGACCCACCTGTTTGGAGTTGCTTCTGAACTAAAATAAATACAACATTGATCAGCAGATTCAAAGTGTGTTGATGATTTTAAAGACGGCACTTGACAAAATGTAAAGTCTGCTTTTGGCTTTCACAACTGTTGACGGTATGATGTGTTTACCATACTTTTTGTTGTTGTTTGTTTTCAGATGTAAAGCACTTGGAACAGCCGTGTTGCTGAAATATGTTGCACAATAAACTTGATTGATTGATCAAAATTGAAAGCAGTAAACATATCGGGTTTGCTTTGGGCCTTTTTCTATAATTAAAGCCATTTAGTCGAAAAAGCGTGATGTCACTCAGAGCACAAAGCATAGAATTAGAGCGAACAGATCCGCCCTTACGGATCGGCCACATTGCCCGATCTAGAATTCTTCTTCAACATTGAGACCGAAGCAGACATTAATATGGGATCAGTGAGTCTCTACTCAGAGCAGCTTGTGAATCCCACAGCATGATGCAGCCACTAGTTTTCACATTGACGTCGGTGAAATTATTGTGGATATTTGTTAATCCGTTCTTACTGAAAGAGCTCCCGGGCTGTAATGACCCAACAGAGAATTGGAACTGGTTTTGCTGATCTAGCTGGTTTGCATCTTTTCTTCTTCTTCTTTTCATCAGGACGGAAGTCAACACATTAATCAAACAGCTCGAGCGTACGCATTTCCTCTGTGCCTCTGCTTAATGTCACGTTACTTCCACACTGCCACGCCGGTCCACTTAACTCGCTCTGTCTGCATGTTGGCAAACTGGCCTCCCACCACCAGGCTGCGTCACACTGCATTACACAGAGCCGCAGCAGACTGTGAGACATTCGTCGGGGCTTCACGCGTTGCGCCCAACTTTCGAGTTTTTCGGGTTCAGATTTCAGGCGCCGGAGTCAAACAGGATCCAGCGAACGTCGACCAGGAGAGCTCAGAATAATGATGACGCTAAGCTGAAATGACTTAATCATGTCAGAAATTTGAAAAACATGCAGATGTCCTACAAAGAAACCGTGTGGCGTTTGTCATCCCTCCTGCTGCCTCTTTAATTTGTCACATAGTGTTCTGGATCAACTTCTTCCTAATCTTTTAATACCGCAGTCCAATGAAGACATTGGGTTTCCCGCCACAGTTCTCTCCTTGTTCGAGGCGCTCCAGAAGAAACTGCAGAGCTGCCGTCATTATTGAAATGCAACGAATGAAGTCACAATCTGGCCAGTCTATGAAGGTGGGCGGGATCGCTGTGAGTGTTTCTACAGCAGGTGTTAGTCTAGTGCAGTATTTCATGCCCTCCCCCCCGCAGTGCCATTCCCTCCCCAGAATCGAAATACTGTAGCGGTTACTGGATAAAATAAATTTCTAGTTAGTTTTTTTTTTCACAAACTCTGCAACTGCGTTTATTCCTCTCATCGTCAACAACAAATTCTATGATTTTTTTTGTTGACAGAGTTATTAGGGGGAAACCATATATTTTAGCTGCCTGAAATAATCCGTTCCCCCTCTATAACATGGGAACAAATTATTTTTCCATAAACTCTTTAGCTTTGTTTATTCCTCTCCTTATCAACAACAAATCCTGAAAATACGGTAACTTTTGCTCATTATTTGCCAAAGTTATGAGGGGGGAACCAAATATTTGAGCTATTTTAGCCATTGAAATAATCCCTCCATAAAAAGGGACCAAGTGTTTAACTCTGTTTATTCCTCTCATCATCAACAAGAAATGTTATCAAAGTCAAAGGCTGTGACTTTGATAACATTTGCTCTTTATTTGCCAAAGTTATGTTGTATTTTAGCCTTTTATTATGTTCTTTTAATTTATGAATTACTGACATGTCTGAAATTTATTTGCAGAAAATGAGAAATGGCCAAAATAACAAAAAAGATGCAGTGTTTTCAGACCTAAAATAATGCAAAGAAAAAACAAGTTCATATTCATTTCGAAACAACAATGCTAATGTTTTAATTCAGGAAGAGTTCAGAAATCAGTATTTGGTGGAATAACCAGATTTTCAATGGTCTCTTCATTTTTTTCCAGAGCTGCATGTCATTAGCACAAAACATTTTGAGAAATAAATATACTTTAACGACCATTGCAGCTCAAAAATCAAATATCCACCCATAAAACTATTAAAAACAAACACCGTTCATAAATGCAACCTGCTTCAAATCAGTAAAACAGTTGGAGCAGCTCTGTTTTTTCTTTCAGCTGCAATTCGACCATAAAATTCTATTTGCGCATATCAGCAAATGACACGTTCACTGGAATTAGTTTAAACAGGTCAGATAAAAATTAGTCCTGAACGCACCGCGTCACGTTTTAGTTGTTTTAGCCGAGAGCAGAAAGCACCAATTAGGACGAACAACACTGAAATGTTGGGACTTGTAAAAGATAGGCGTGTATTTACCGACGAGACATTTGAATAAATCCCCCACGCCCTCCCAGGGCCGATTCCAGAGCTCACCTCCTCTGCACGGCTGCCCATGCGTCACATGCGTGCTTTTAATATCTCTTGTATTTGCCATTGAACCCCTGAATGTTCTTTGTGTATTTCTTTTTGTCTATCACTGGGTTTGTTTTCTTTTTCTTTTTTGGTGAGGGGACTGTTTAGTTTGAGGGCGTACTCGGTTCTGCTGCAACATTTCTTCCTCTTTAATTTTAAGGTCATCTTAGTCTTGCTTTTCATCTTTCACAAGAACATTTGGATTCTTGCCAATCCAATCCAGGGCATTGATGTTCTGTAGTGATGTCGTGGGTTGTTTTACATTCGTTTTTTCCTCATCATTTCAGATTGCTGTGATTGTGAACAGACTCGTTCATCTCTGCCTGTTTTCCTGTGTCAGATCAGTTTTCAGGTGTGATCCCATCAAATCACACCTGTTAGCATCTGTTAGCCATATTAGCATCTGTTAGCATCATTCAGATGATAAACCAACACGGCAGTCAGCTGTAACCGCTTCTTGTACAAGTCTACTCAGTATCCCCAGAATCAGATCCAGTAAAAGAGAAACTGTATTCAGCTTCTATGCTCCTCTGATCTGGAACAAGCAATAGAAAACTGAAAAACTGCTGAAACTCTTGAGTTCCTTTAACCCAAGGACAAAACCCCACCGTTGCATTTTGATTAACTGAAAAGTATCCATTTTGGTCTGGACTGCAACTTTTCATTGACTTAACTTGACTACAGTCTGGTTGTCATGGTGATGTTCAATGGTAATGTGACAACTGAGTTGTTTTTTCTATTGTTTCTGTTCGGTCAAGATGAGGAAATCCAGGCATAAATGGTCGTAACTTTGATGTTTTCTGTTATAGTTAGAGAGAGAAAACACAGTTAAATACATTCAACAAATACATTTGATTCCTTGGCCATTTTTATGTTAAAGAGAATCTGTCCAGCAAATAGGTTAAAAGTTATCAAAAACTTTTAACACACTGGAGATAAACACTGTGCCCTGATCTAAAAAAGTTCAAGAGCAGATGAGAAATAATGTCGTTGACATCTTTCAGTGTGGGAAAGGTTACAAAGCTCCTTCTATGACATTGGTGCCAAATAAAAAGCTACACAAAAGGATGGACGACACACCCAAGAGAAGAACCGATACTGTCTAAAACTCCACAGACTGTCAGAAAAACATTGAAGAGTTCCAAGGCCAAAACTAAGAAACAGTTTGTTTCAGTGGAAAAATAAATACATACGAACACTAAAAGTAAAACAGAATCCAAACAAATGAAATGACTGCAAGTTTTGAAAACGATCCATTACTACGGCTGTCAGCTGCCAGTGACGGGCGCGGGGAAGCTATTACCGGAATCCCTTTATTCTTCATGGCTCAAAAACAGGGGAAAATATTTCCTAATAAGCCAACCATTATCTCTGGGAACCATAAAGCAGACATTAAAACATTTTCCTCCGAGGCGGAATGAGCTCCTCAAGGTCAGCGTCTATGTGCCGTTCCTGTGCCGACTCGCTTAAATCCCATTCAGGTGGAGCCTCCTTGCGTCCGTGTCTTTTAGATGTTCCACGATTGCGCCGGATGTCGTCCGGCACGCCGTCATCCGCGTCTTTGGGGGGGAGAGGGAGGGACTCTGATGCGCAGAGGGTTAAGAAGCAACTTGGAGTCAGCAGAAGAGGCACCCTGTTGAATCTCTATTAGCTTTAACAGGCGATGCATAAGGGCGGCTTTGTGAGATTCTCTCCGCTGCCACACACTCTGCACATCTCTGCTAATTCTTTTTTTTTCCTCATTTATTTTTTCCCCCCTCTTCTGACAAGCTGTTTCGTTGCCTTATGTGATTACTTGAACGTTACAGTTTGCGACGGCTGGAAGACCAGATAAAGAGCGGAGAAAAATACCCATTTGAAAACGGATATGCCGACTAAGAACCGAGGCTTAACTGTCATTTGTAATCAACTTGTTTGAAAACCTTTACTCTCATCTTTTTCTTTTGAGTCCCCGTGGTGTTCCTCCTTTGAGGTCGTCTCTCGCATCAACTCGCTCGATGGGAGAAAACAAAACAAGAATAAAAACTTAGGACGGTTCTCTCATCCAAGTGAAGAAATGCAAGTCGGGGTGTGTCTTTTACTGCTGCTCCATACAGTATGTATGATCTGGATTTCTGTAGCTCTTTGAACAACATCTGAACACTGTTTACTATCTCCAGACGCTCAGTGTTATCTCAGATAAGTTAAAAGAGAGATTTTCCACACTATTTGCCGCCAGGTGCTTCCAGATCGGGTTGGCATTCGTCTTGTGGTCTCAGCCTGGCGGTGGGGCTAATCTCGTTCAGGATGGGGCGCGACTGTCTTGGCGGGACCGAGGCAAAGGGTGTGGGGGCGCTTGCTGTGTGTCCACAGTTCAAAAAAGGACCCTGATTCATGTTGCTGTGGCAAAAGTACGGGCATGAAACGCAAGGGGACAGACGGAAAGAGAAAGAGAGAGAGGGAGGCTGAACAGGACTCCCCAGAGTTCCTGTCAAGTTTTGGTGTCTGCTGTTGGCCACCGCTGCAGCCGCCGTCGCCGCCGCCTCGCTGCGAATGCTTGGCAGCCCGTGGTCTGGATATTTGAAGATAACATTTGCTATTAATAAACAAACAGAAGCAATTACTGGGAGGCAGAGGAGAGAAGAGGGATTGGATTAGCTCGGGATGAGCGCCGATCTCACTGAAGTCCAAACTGATGAGCTGCAGCACTCCAAAGACAGCTGAGATACCGATCCCTTCTCACTGACCCCCCCATGGCCCTGCTGCCTGCAGTGGCTCAGAGATAACACGCCTCTGCAGCGTGTGTGTGCGGGTGGCTGTGTGTCTGCAATTGTTGGAAGCAGTATTGTGTGCATTTGTGTGCTAAAATTCTTTCTGGACGACATACGTTAAGGTTGTAGGGACACATCCAGGTGGAGATGCATCATTTTATCAAAATTTTTTTTATTTATTTTACAAGCAGTGAAGATACTATCATATATATTTGCTTTATTTAAAAGGTTCCCACTAAAGTAAAACCACATTTGACATTACTTTATTTGAAAATTTCACTTAAGTTTTTTTTTTTTCTTTCAAGCACTTTTGTGTGAAACGAATTGAAGACGTGGCGTCATTCCTTGGTTAACATGTTGCTCACTTTTCCACATTTCAGAGACCGTTAATAGCTCCAGGTTTATTTGATCTAACTTGGCGTTGTTGGCAGGATCGGGTTCACAGTGTAGCTTGGGGACATTTTGCATCACACCAAAAGACTGTAGACTGGGTTATCCAATTCGGTGGGCAGAGATCCACCACTTCCCCAGTGGCTTCAAAAGAAATCGTGACTACTCTATTTGATTTTACAGGTTGTAACCCAGAAACAGCCGAGTTCCTCAGACAAATGAAATGCATCCATTAAATGAAGAAACTGAGACGTTCAATTCTTGTTTTTGTGTACATTGTGCATGGAAATATGAAAAAACCCATTATTTTCAGTCAGGTCATTTTGGTAACTCTTGAGTGCTTCTGCCGCTCAGCATGGCTAACGATTAAAGCACTTCCTCGTGCAATATTGGTGCCAGTACTGGATTTTTTTTTTTTAACATGATCTGTATGCTTCAGGTATCTCATCCTGTTCTCTGGATGAAGGTCAGCGATTTTATTTAAACATTTTAAACATCAACATTTTTCCTTTCTAGTTATACAATCTGTTTTAAGGTTATGATGCTGAGGAACAAAGGCCAGGAAGTGCTTTAAAGGAATGTTGCACATCGAATAAGCTTGGAAGTTTCACTGGGATGAACCGATCAGGAAGGTTTGGCAGCGTAGGAAAACCAAGTACAACAGTGTACATATGAGAGCTGCAGAGACACTTTTCAAATGTGTGAATGCTGGATGTGTGAGCTATTCGAAAATTCACGTAGGAACATGCTAGGAAATGTACGTGCATGAAAATTCCAGGTGCAACAACTCGGTAGATAAATCCCCAGCGAGATAAATGTCCATGTGAACGTCTCAGCAGGGCAGCAGTAGAGAACTTCCTCCTCCTTCTCCTCGCTGCCCCTCCAGTGTGTCACTCCGTCAGGTTTTAGATTAGGCTGATCTAGTTAGGATTCCCACGGTGGCATCTGGGACTGCTGTCAAGGCTGCCTCCACGCTACGAGTCCGGTATGCGGTGGGGATGACTGACACTCTCCACTATGTCTCATTCTCCTCAGAGACTCTGAACAGTCAATAATTCAGCAAGAAGGTGCGTTCTCCAGCATGAGCTCAAGGAACAGCACGAAATGGAAACTCTGTCTGTCTGTCTTCCCACGCTCACTTCATAATTTCTCTCTCTATCTAGACTTCCTCTCCCCCCCCCCCACCCTGGTTCTCTCCATGCCTCTTTGCTCCCTCCCCTCCACACACACTCTGTCACTCTGTCTATATTGCGCCACTTCAATAATTCAAAGTCATATATAAAAGTCAATGAAATTTTCCATACCTCGGGTCATTACGATGCCTGCCAGGGATTTGTGTCGAGCGTGCGTCGGGCTGCAGCCGCCCACCAGCGACCGGTACTTCTCCCTCACCAAGTGGAATACCGAGTCGGCAAAGTCCTGGAAAAACAGAATCGCTGCCTTTAATTGAATTTATTTTTAACAGTGATCTGTGTGGACTAAAGCGCCTGTGAGACAATTCGCCGTGTGACGGTTGACTTCGTGAACGTGCCTGGCGAGATAGCGGGCAGCGGGGGGGGGAACAGGGACTTCTTGACTTCTCAAAGAGCAGAGAACGCTTACCTCGGCAATATTTAAAAATCATGTCGATAAGATACAGAAACTAACAGATAAAAGCCCATTAGATAAATTATCCTTATATTATTGGGGTTTCACAGCCATCGGTCAAGCTTCTTTTGTTAGTAAGGGAATCTTTTTTTCACCCTGATCCAAATACACTGACAGTATCTTTTCCTTACTTGAGCAAAGAACACTTTATTGTGCAGATATAGACTGCAAGCCTTATGGCACAATCCCAACTGTGAAGCATGGGGTTGGCAGCATCATGATGTGTGGGTGTTTAGCTGCAGGAGTGACTTCGGCTTCACCAAACAAAAGGCATCATTTGGAAAAGTCAACATGTAGAGACCCCAGGCTGTCTCGATCAGGCAGGAGTAAAGGGCCATAAATCCAGCAAACTGTGGCTTGTGAAACGATTCCCACATTGATACAGTTAATACGCAATCAAACCAAATACTAAGTGGACCTGTGTGAGCTTCAGACTGTAAAAAAAAAAAAATCTCCCAAATATTCTAAATTTAGCAAAGAGAAATAAACGTGGTAATCATAACTAACTATCAAGATTACTTTCTACACACAGATTTATTGTGTGTAGAAATCTTATTGATCTAAATTGTATGCAGGGTTGAAAGACTTTTATACATTAGGGGATAATGTGCAGAAAATAATCACTAGATTTAAAGAGGTTTTCCAGTCTACTGATGACTGATCATGTCCACTACGGTCACAGCGGACCGCAGTGGATGGTGTAACAGCCAGTATTTGCTAATATGAAACATTGTGCTGGGTCTGGTCCCGGAATGGGTCGCCTTCTCACTCGAGTGAACGAAACACATCAGCTCCTCATTTCCTCTGCCACTTGGTGGCGCTCTCCAGGCCTACTTTCCAGCTAACAAAAATGACGTTTTTTTTTTCTTCTTCTGCTCGTTCCCGTCCACCAAACTCAAGAAGAACCTCCAGATTCCACTTCTCCCTCTCAAAGTCTTTCCGACGCCGCGTCCGGTAGATGTCATTTAGCAGATGTCGCCGAAGTGCGAGACTCACGCTCGTCTCTCCAAAGCTTCCACGCTCCTCATCCTGGTCGTAATTAAGGGCTCAGCCTCCGAGCCAACTGTAAAACACAAAAAACGCGTCGCCGGGGAGAGGTGGCAACAGAGCAGTGCCGCAGAGGGGCCCCTTTTTTGGACATATTGCGACTCGCCGAGGCTAAGAGGACGTCAACAGATGCCACGGCGACAGACGCGCAGACCGAGGGAGGGAGGAGAGAGATTAGGGCTGAAAGAAGTCGATGGGATGCGAACGAATTAGTGAACATATTGCACATTATAACCCTCATCAGAGCTGTGAAATACTCTCACAGCCAGAACCGGAGGATGAGGTGCTCGCAGCTTGCGATGTGGTGGGTGGCGCGCGGGTCCGTGCGTATGTATGCATAAGCACATATTGCCGCTCTGACACTTATGTCAGCCCCGAAGCTTCATGTGCAACCCAGAGAGGAAGAGAGAGAGGGAAACAGAGAGTGGTGAAAAGTTTGCTCCATTAATTACTTCAGAACAGAGATTTTCAGCTGCCACCTGAGCGCGTTCTTACAGCCGAGATTAGCACTTTTTTAATTTTCTTTAACAAAATACCTATGGCAAGAAAGTGAGCGGGAGAATAGTTTTATATAATTTCTCTAAATCTCTGATGTCGGCCCACGCTCGCTTCAAAACTGACGCGTAATTTCAACAGGAAAATAGTCGACTTAAGTATGACGACAGTAGGCATTGTAATTTGCTCAAAATGAAAATCTGAACCAGAAATGGAAAAAAAAACAACTCAACGGTTAAAAAACACAACAATAAAGATTTTTATTATAGAAGATGTGAAGAGTCTATATAGTTCTTTGTGTCAAGCTTTTAGTTAAAGTTTCTTTTATTTGTTTAGCAGAGAAAAATATGTAGAAAACCCCACAGGACAGTTTCCATATGTCAGCCATATTGTCTTATCAGTAGACCAGTAGCACCACCTTCATATTTTTATATTGATGGCCAGGTCAGGCTAGTAAAAGTGTAAAAAAAATTAACAAAAAGAATCCAAACATGTGCTATCCATATTATATATTTGTATTTTTAAAGAGCTAAACATGATTTTTCTGGGGGTCCATGCCCCCGCCTGCCCACCTTGAGGGATGCCCCTGCGGTAGACGTCTTTGGGTGGATTTGATTTCATTTATTAATCTACTTTGTCATGTTGTTTAAATGGAAAGCAATGCTGACTTTTTTATGGCTACGCCATGACATTTTCATTCCTCTACTGAGCACAAATCATACAATCCAGGAAAAGTACTAAGTCAAAAAATTACACAAAAAAAAAAGTTAAAATAATATGATATCCGTATCAGTAAACTGTGCGTGTAGCGTTCTGACAGGAAGTGTATGTTCCTTTTATTTTCTCTACCAGGCAGGTGAGAGGATAAAAGCACAGAAAAAAACAAAACAAGCCGTTTTGTTCCAGTTTTCAAAACTTTGATTAATTAAATTGCAAAAGACAAAAGTAAAAAAAAGAAAGCAACAACACATAAAAGGGACAAAGACAAGACAAAAAAAATGGTAGAGAGAAAACCTGAAAGTGACATCCAATTAATTTGAGCAAAACGCTGCTTGGCTTGGCAGCATCAGCTGGTGTCGGTCACAGCGTGAACCCAGAGTCAAGTCCTCCATCCCTCCTTAAAGGGCCTTTTATTCAGGATGTTGCAGAGAGCAGGGGAGGTGGCAGCTCAGAAAGACCCAGAGAGCAAAGGTGGAATGGATCCTGGCAAGCAGCCCGGCTTTTTCTTCCTTCCACCTCCTCTTCATTCTCTCTTCTTCACCTCGCTCTCTCTCTCTCTCTTTCTACTTCTGTCACTTCACAGTTTCTCTGGTCTCTTTCCGATCTTTTTTTTAAGCCTTTGTGGGTTACTTCTCTTATTTTTTTGACTCCACTTGTTCTTCCCCCTCCTTTACCACGTTTCCTCTTCTAATGTCATTTTGACGGTGTGGTCAAAATGACAGTCCTGCCTTTCCTTGACGATGGTGACATCAACATTTACAAATCTGCATGTAAAACTCAACTCTGTAAGTTAGACGTCATCTAGCTCTCCATCGCACAGATTAATACATTTGTACAAATGTGTCTATAACACTCAAATTTTCGTCATTACAATAAATTCACCATGATGGTCTCAGGATGTTTATATGTCATTAGATCAATCCTCATTTCATTTTGCACCCTCTGATTGGAACAACTGGCAACACTAACTTCCAAAATTGACATTTATCAACTCGGTAAAAAAACCAAAACACATGGCACCTGCTTTTAAAAAACTTAAAATGCGCATTATAGTACGTTGAGTCATTATGAATATGGTTGCATTTTAATTTTTTTTACTTTTTTCTTTGTTTTATGATATTCTTCTGTTTCCTGCTGTGTAACATTATGATGTCCCAAGATGGAAACTGAAGTTATCCAAGTTATCCTCTTTGGGCCGTTATCCAAAGAGGGATGATCAAGAGTCAGTATGCAGCTTCAGCTAGGAGCAGAACTGAACCTTCAGAGACACATAAAGACAATCACAAAGTCAGTCTTCTATCACCTGAAGAACACGTCGACCCAGTTCTAACGCCCCTCCACTGGCCCCCCGTGTAGCTCAGAGAATAGACTTTTAAAATAAAAATAAAAGTACATTAAAGATCTATTGTGGTATCAACCTTCCAGACCTCCCTGGTCTTCTGGTTCCAGAACCAAACATGGAGACGCAGCATTCAGCTTCTACGGACCACAAATCTGGAACAAACTTCCAGAAAACTGCACAACAGCTGAAATACTGAGAACCTTTAAATCAAGGCTAAAGACTCTAACATAAGCAACTCTAATATATTTATTTGAATTGATGATTTTGCTGAAGGCATTTTACAAAATGTAGCCTTTATTGCTTATGTCATAATTAGAGACCGTATGATGTTCCTATGATGTAAAAAGCACTTTGAGCTGCTCTGCTGCTGAAATGGGAGCTACAAATAAACTTGACATGATGTTTTCTGAACATGTCAGTTGTTGAAAATGAGAATTTTTCTCAATCAACTGACCTGGATAAATACAGGTTAAAGAAAAAGAAAGTGTGTCAGAAACATGAACCCCACCGCGTATGACTGTTTTTCTCATCCTCATGGGAAAATGATCATGAGAAAACAACACAGTTTTTATCAACAAGAAAAAAGCTGGTGGTTTATACAGCTGTGTTGCTCTGTACCTTCTCTGTGTGTGTGTGTGCAAGGTGCAGCTCACCTTGCACATACACACACACACATACACACATATCAGCTCTCTCCTTTAAAATGGTAGCTGAGCGCCACCCTCGGCGTGGAGGCAATGTGGCAGAAAAACGGGGCCAAGGATCTCAGTCCTCCGTCAGTCAGAGCGTCAGCGCGACCCGACACCCAGCAAGCGGCGGCTTCCCTCCGGATCAGCATCAAGGTGAGGAAATCTCCAGTGTGGCCACGTTTGGGGATGTTTCAGAAGAGATCTCTCTTATATATACATATAACTATATATATATGAAACTGGCTGGAATTAATTCAGGACAGAATCTCGGTGAGTAACTCAAACCACTACAGAAGCAATTTACTGAGCAATTCAGCAGGAGTTATTTAGCAACTTCAGGCGCTAAGAGACTCCAACTGGACATCTGTAGACTCAACATTTAAGATTTATTTTTGTAAATGCCAGAACTTGATCAATTTCTGGCCTGTAGAATAAAACAGAATAACACACAAAACACACATTCATAAAAAAAAAAAAAAAAAATGGAAAGTCTTTCCGAGTCTTTTCTGACCCTGTAAACTCTTATCAAAGTTTTGCCTACAATAACTTTTTTTTTTTCCACTCAAATAAGTTATTTGCAAAACAGAAACTTTCACTTGCACGTGTCGTCTATCCTCAAACTTTTGGTTTTAATTGAACAATAAAAGGAGAAATTTGTATAATTCAATTAGGGGCTCTGGATAGCCCCTTCCAAAACATTATTACTTCAGATGTACAGAAGAAACACACTGGTCAAAGATTTACTTTAAACGTGAGTTTAAACTTAACTCTATTCAAACACACCGATCCAAAAAGAATAAGAGGGGGTGGGGGGGGGGGTCTGTTCATGAACATTTTCAGAGAATAAATTTACAATTTGCATAATGCAGGTACTATGACCCACAGTGTCACCAGAGTCCTCACAACCCATGCATTTTATTCCTCATTTTGTCATTTTGCCAAGATTTCTAAATAAGTTTACATTTTATGAATGAGAAAACCCAGAAAAGGGCGGTCCACCATGGTTTTGCGTTAAAAATGCTAAAAAAAATTTGGAGGTGCACAAGCAGGCATCACTTCAAACATAATAGCATGTGAGAATACACTATTATTAGTTCAATGCGCCAACTATTAACCGAGCTTAATCTGTCTTTCTTATCATTGTTACTGGTATATTAAAAGCTCTATTGAAAATAAACAAATGCTCAGGGTGGTGGGGGCAAGAGAAGCCTGGTGGCCCGCCAGGCTTATAATACAGTGGAGAGGAAACCCTGTGTGTCTATGCTTCAAAACATAGACACTGAAACAATTCTGCTCACTTTTTATAAAAATGAAACAGTTTAGTGCAGCTTTTGCTGTCAAGTATGGGATACAATTTTATTTGTTTAGATGCAGTAAAATAGCAAAATGCGGATTAGAAATATACCACTTAATGAAACTGTAATATCAGAACAAATCCTGAATATAAACTATTTAAATTGTGACAAATAAGCATCACTGGGATTCTCTGCTGGCCAAACCCAGTTTGTTGCTTCTCCAATCCTTATCTTTGGAAATGCTGATGGAGCCAACCTCCCTTGTCCTCTCTATTTAGGAGCCGACCTCCACGCGACACACAGTTATGAGCACCGCCTCCCACCCGGCTCCACGCAGCGGTGTGACAGAAACCTGTCCACATCGTTAAATATTACTGAAGACCCAGAGCGCCATAAAGAACTTTCTAATAATCCTAAAAATCTTCCAGGCATTTCCAGCACATTTCCCCTCCCTCTCCATTCGAGGGGCACGTAATCAGTTCAACACCTTTCTCCAAGGTAATGTGGAATGTCATCTCAACAATCCTCCTGCTGTCTTTCCTCCGAAGTCAATATTGTGCCAGAAACACAAAATGTCAGCAGGGAAATTTTCTCCACCGCCGCTTGACCTAGAAGGCAGCGGAACATCAGCAGGAGGGGCGAGAGAGACGGCACGTTTGCCTGGGTGTTGCGAGGCAAATAAAAAATAAAAAACGTGCCCAAGTGTATAATTTATTGTTTGGTATCGCCCCAAAGGAAAAATGAGGACAGAAGAATCCAGATCCATCCCCCGATTGCATTTTAAGGGCTTCCGTAACATTCTCCATATGTTTCGGCACATTGTGCGTTAGTTAATCAGTGGGAAACCCTTAGGCAGATGTGATGGGTGAGTGTGAGTGTGTGTGTGTGTGTGTGTGTGCCGGTCATCTATGAACTCCACTGATTTCCCCCTAAAACACACACCTCAACCCTCCGCCCTCACCCCCTTATCACCTGCCTGCAGAGCCGCCCAGGCTGTATAAAAACTGGGCCATGTCTTATATTTCTTTATAGGGGTATTTAACAATTCATTCTCCTCAGTTTTAATAGTGTCTGCCCTCTGCCTCAAAAATCCAACCCCCCCCCATCCTGCAGCCGAGTCTTCCCTCTCCCCATCTCTCGCCTACTGCCAGGCATGAAGCTTTTGAAAATGGATATCTATTCATTTGGTAGAAACGCCGCCTCCGGGGGATTTTTAGATTTTGAGAAAGAAAAAAAAAAAAAAAAAAAAAAAAAAAGCCAGACTCCTCACGGCGAGACAGATTTCTTTCTTGTTTGTTCTCCATGTGACACATAACATCCCTCTCACTCCTAAATCTTTGACTGTCGCCGTCCGCCAGATCGGTATCACAAAAGAGATAAATAAAGACAATGTGTCGGGACTTTTAACGTGTCGCTCTGCTGTCTCGCCTTCTGTTCCCAGTAATAGATGTTGTTCTGCTCCCCGTGACAACAATAACAAAAAAAAAAAAAAAATCAGAGTGGTGTTAAACACTCTCGCCCTCTACGCCTCTAACACGAATCAACGTTTTTGCTGCGCACCGACCAGATGGCCCTGCTGCTCACGCAACACGCGTGGATTAGTCAATCTTTTTACCCCAACAACAGGAGTCTTTTTAGTCAGATAAGGCAGCTGGACATCTACAGAGAGTAAGCACAAAGGTGGATGAAGGAACAGACAGAGACACAGTGACGGAAATATTCCGATTGATCTGCCTTTGCCACTGCTCACCCCACCCTCCCTTTCCCCGCCGGTGTGGATGAGAGACGAGAGGCCTTCGCCGTGGGTCTCTGGCAGCAAAGCAGAGCTCAAGCAGAGAGTCCTCATTAGGTTTGAAAAGGTGGAAAGCGAGACGATAAGCCTGGCACACGAGGGAAGGATCAGAATCAAGGATCATACGCTCGCACAAGAACGACGGCTTCATCCGAAACCCAAAGACGACGCCAAACATAGAAACAGGATCGTTATAAACTCAACGTTCTTCACTCGGGACTGCAATCAGTCTCGGCGTCGGAGGTCCAACAATTTACAAGTTGACTTTTGAACAGCAAAGAAAAATCAACAAACGCCATATACCGAAATGTTTAATGGTTCGTTGCCTGCCGACGTAATTCCGCTTGATTCTTTGAAGGGGATTTCTCCGGGCCAGCCGGCAAACAGAAGGAAAAGTTGTAAATAACTTCACGCAGGTACAATTTCGGAATAGCAGTCAGTATGTGGTTTTAGCAATGGCAGCAGAGAAAGTGAACAAAGCCGTTCAGTCCATGTTGGCCAAATAATAACTTAACATTAGCAGCCATCTGGTTCAGCTCGGCACTCTCTCTTCGCAGTGGAAGATGGTTGTTTACCGCAATTTCTGGTAAGCTTTATACCTCTGAACTGGCGCATTAGGTCACCGGCAAACGTGTAACATTTACAAAAAGCAATCTTTTCTCAAAAGCCCAGGGTCCAGATCCTCTGTTCGATGTGTAGAACAATGGACTGGTTTTTACCAGGCTAAGTAAATTTTGTACCAACAAACATGTTTCATTTTCTAAAATTTGTGCTGGGTCTGACTTTCCCGAAAAAAAATGTTCAATCCGACATTTTGGCTTTTCTGATTTTCTTCATGCAAAGAAAAAGAAAATCTTGCAAAAACATTATTAATGGTAAACTTCTGCATGTACAAAGTCAAGGAAAGGAATTTTAGTACAACCATTTTTTGTCTTAGATGATTCAAAAACAAACCTTTCATTGGTAGCAACAAGCTAACTTGCTCTGGTGAATTTTGTGGACTCAGAAAGTTCATCTCTATGTGTTTTTCCTATATACATCAACAGTGATACTGAGTCCAATTAAGACTTCAAAGTGTTTCCGCTGCATAGTGTCAGGTGCTGGATCAAAGTCCACTTAATTGGCTAATCCAGTGGTTCCCGAAGTCTCGAGGCCCGGCACCCTGAATGATTTAGTTCTCTCCCTGGTGGTAGTAACAACTATTTCAGCTTGTCAATGTTCTTCTTTGACCTTCTAATGAGTCATCATTTGATCCAGGTGTGTTAAACCAGGGAGAGAACTAAAACATGCAGGATGCCGGCCCTCGAGGGCCGACTGGGAACCACTGGGCTAATACATTATATTGCCTTCAAGAATTCCTTTGTTATTAATATTCTGCCAAATACCGATATAGAAATGATTCCTGAAATTTGATATAAAGTTATAAAACTACATTAAATAACAACTTACAATAGACAACCTAATGCACTGAAGCAGCTTCAATGCTGTAGCAGCAGGCTCTGTCATGTCTGGATAATAACTTAGACATGAAAATTACTTCATCAGCTCATTAATGGAGCTGATGGAAAGTAAAACAGATTTGAATAGACGATGGAAACTTTGATGACATAAAAAGCTAAATTCAACAGTTTAATACAAACTTTATCAAGGCCGGTTCCAACTGATCAAAGCCACTAATGCTTTTAAACTGAAATCCAAACAATAATTTGTGGGGGACAAAAAAAAAAAAAAAAAAAAAAAACCAAATATTGAAGCCAATGTGAGGATTAACAACAACATCAGAAGCGTTTACAACTGATGTTCTGCATGGCTGCCTCTGAAACTCACGGTCAATCTAAAAATCTCTTCATCTGATCAAACAAAACCATCAGCATGAAAAGCCTGATTCCTCTGCGGCGCTGTGTTTGGCTCCGGCGTGACCACGGAGCCGGGCTTGCCAGGTTGCCGAGTTACTTCAACCAGATCCTGTTGGGAAAAGCTTTCAGTGCAGCTTAACTCACTTGTTGGCAAAACCAGCGAATATGTGTGTTTATGCCACAGAGCTGGAAACGGGCCATGAGTTTGCAGGATTGTGAGTTAAAACTGTAATCTATTACATATTCTTACTATAAAAAAGATCAACTCTGGCCAAGTGGTGTCAAAAAAGTCCAGCATGACACAAAATTAAACTAAATAAAAAAATATAACATTGTTTTACCATACGTTTATGCATAAAAAATGCCTTCAAAGTGTCTTGAATTCTTTTTAATGCTTACCTCAAAACAGAACAAATAAACTCGACATTGTTAGTGTTCGATTGTAGCTGAGGTTGTTTCTCTTGATCCAGGAAACGTGCTTTAGCGTCCGTGTGTTACAATGTTGTTCTGTTCTTCCTCATTTTCACTGGCGATGAGGACAATTCCCGATGGTCAATGAAAGGTAATAGCTGCTTGTTGTGGGAAAGAAGCTGCGTGACTTACTGTCAAGATGACCGAGTGATGCACGCAATGAACATGAAACAACGACGCCACAGTTCTTCTACTTGCAAACATTTGTCTCCTGGACAATAGGACGGATTTTTGCAAGGAAGACATTGCTTTTGATCAGCTCCATAACATCTTTTCTGAATCCAATAGGAACTTTGTGTACCTATAGGCAAATGAAAGACTTCAGACTTAACTTCTCACGACCATCTACTGGTGCGTTCACAACAAACACATCTGGTGTGTCTAGTGTGTCTGGTTTACAGTCTATGTTGAGGTGCGTCGAGGGCCGTCGGGGCGTAATTTGAACCGTTTGGAGCATTTGAAGCGCTTGATTCGTCAAGCATGTTCGACAAATAGGCCGGCAATGGAAAACAATGGCCAGAGCAATTTTGATGTGTCTATCGGCCCTCGACATGCCTCCACATAGAGTTTGAATGTAAACCAGGCGCGCCTGACGCTCACAGTATGGCATTGGTATGATTGCACCATGAAGCGTTGGATGCGTTTTTGATGCACATAGTGCATTTGGTGCGATCGCACCATAACACTCACTCATTGGTTAGCATCAGTTTGTTGAGTAAATGGGGCAGCACTGTGCTGCTTAACAAGTTTGGAAGTATTTCAGATATTTAAAACAAAAAACTAATCAATAATGACATCAACTGATATGAGATCCATATCGTCCAACGCTAGCTAGAACTCAAAGTAGTGACGGAGGTGGCGGCTAATCGCGAAACTAGTTTTACTTCACTGCATATATCTGATGTGTATGAAATTACCAATGACTTGTTACTTGAATATTCTCCTGTCTGTAATGCTGAACCATCCTTAAACTCATACCAGAGTTCCCTGAACAAAGAAGTTTACAGAATCCCATGCAAATGCCAAAGCAGCTGTGCTTAATAATTGGGGGGAAATAGGCAGGTGAGATTGTGTAAGTGTTTTCTGGAGGTGCTCTCTCCTCGCTCCAGTAAACATGTAGTCAAAAGACACAGCTTGATGCACTCCTGTATCATAGCCCACATCCCCATTTTATATGTCAGATTTCTAGATCGAATCACGCCAAGCAACAACTACTGTAATTACCCTCAGGGAGAAATTGGAAACGCAATTATGTTGTCTAAATGTCACACAACACAGCAGACTGCCTTCACACTCGACGTTCCTGCCACTGATTATTGAACATTGTATCCATGATACAGTTAACGGAAAATCTCTCTTTTATAACATATGGTGAAAATATACAAAGGTTAGTTTGGATGACATGCACCCAACGGAAAAGGCAAAAAAAAAAAAAACGAAATGGAGGGACTGAGGTGGTCGTTTCAGTATAAATCCCCTCTGATTAACCTCGGCGGTAGAGATAAAAGCAGCGATATGCCTGAAACGACTTAATAATGTCAGGCACAGTGTAAAACACACACCGGCGGCTTTATACATTATGCACCAAAGGCCAGCAGAGGGACTCCCGCAAAAAGATAACATGACCGTACCCCCAGGAGAGGAAGGGAGCCGAGAGAAGACGAGCAGACAGGCACTTAAAGAGAAAAAGAGGCTGGAAGGAGACGGAGAAGGAAATGAGAGGGTCAGTCGTGAGAATTTTACAAGAGTCTATCATCTACAGTACATAGTTGACTAAGAGATGATGGAGGAGGAGGAGGGGAGGGGAGGCCACTCCAGAGGCCCCTGAGGGCTGTTCACACAACTCCCATTAATTTGCTCATGATTCAGCGCAGAGACAGAGAGAGACTGTGAGAGATCAGCCTCTTCACTGGATCATCTGTAGGGAAGTTTTATATCTTATGTAGTAAGGAATAATTTAAGAGTTGTAGTCAAAATGAACACAGCGCCTCGGAGATTTATTAGCTTCTTTGAAGTATTCGGGGATTTTATGTGTTAATGACTTCTGGGTGGATCGCTACTGATAGGATTAGATGTTATAAAAAGAAAAAATTTAAAAAACCTCCAAAAGGAAACTGAAGATTTTTTTTTTACGGAGCATTAATGTTGGTAATGGAGACGGACAGATTTCACTGTGTTCCTAGAAAGCAGATCTTGGTTCTGTATGCAATGGTTTCCAAGGCTGGCTCCATAACCTCTTGTGATCTCACAAATCAACAAGTTTACACAGCCAGCATACCTAGGTGGGCCCCATATGGGGAAAAGAAGGGCAGACAATATGGATCCCACGTGGGTTTGTCCGCAGTTTCCATGGCAAACATGCCATTCTTTTCCCCATATGGGGCCCACCTAGGTATGCTGGCTGGGATAAGGTCTTGAGAATTTCTTCTGGATTGTAATTATATATCAAAATGTATAAAATGTTAAAAGTTCGAGAGCAAGAGATTCTCAGACTTACACAGACCTGTAACATTTTCACTGTATCACAGTAGTAATAAACATTTTAGTAGGGATGCATGACATCATCAGCATGGTATCAGTATCGGCCGATATTACCTGTACAATTTAATATCAGACATCGCGCAATCCGTCAAAATAACTCACTGATATAAAATGCATTGATTTTACATGATAAACAGTGACAATGATGTCTGCAGTACAATGTCAAACATGCACTGACTTATACAGAGCAAATGTTATGAATGAATTTGAGATTAAAAATAATGCAAGTTGAAAGTGTTACATAATTTTCAGCCTCATTTTTAGCATTAGCAATTGGTAGGAGGCTAAATTGACAAAGATAATTCAGTAATTTAATTCCACATTAAAGAAAGTCATACAGTTTCAATAAGTAGGTATAGAGGAAAAAATATTGGTATTGGTTTCGGGTACTGGCCAAATGAGTTTTAGTATATCGACCAAAAATCCAATATCGCGCATCCCTACATTTGAAGGTATTTGACTCCTTGTGTTGTACAATTTCATATGTTGTAAATTTTCCCCAGATTGAACTCAATTAGTGATTTCCTACCACTCGGGTGAACGGAACATTCGCCCAATGTTCCGTTCACCCAAGGCTTTTGCTTCAGATGACACCGATGGTATTGGGTGACATCATGAAGCTAAGGGTCAAAACTCTAATATGGAAATAAAAAATAGCATACCACACCAAGAAATACACAAAAAAAATTTAGCTCTAAGTTACACATCCAGAAATAAGAAAACCAGCAACTTATAACTTAATTATGGTAAGAAGACAGTCACTTTGCAAAGGAGATTTAGATCGTTTTGCCAAAGCCACGCATTTGTAGATTTATCATTATTACATTTAGTAAAAATCTCTCAAAGATATTTCCCTGGAATGTAACGTTTTAGCAGAATGAGAAAAAGCCACCAACAGGATCCCTTTTTACGATTTAGACACATTCTCAAGCTGTTGCAGCAGCTTGAAAGCGTTCAAGGGTACGGGGAGGATCTACTGTTGGCTTTCATGATATGAAGGCGCAGAGTCATTCAAATGGTTCCTCTGAAGAGGGGCGCGATTGCGTCTGTATCCCCATCCAGACCCGACAGCCGCCACTCCGTCTCTGCTGCTCTTGAAGATACCGCTGTGGCTCTTTGGTTGGGCTCGAACCTGGCAATCAGCAACACTACAAACCCCTGGTGGCAGTCTTTGAGCGACGGCTGGGAACGTCTGCTGCCAAGCCTTGCTTTCCTCTCGGCGTGGAGATTAGGGACGCATGCGAGGGGAAGCTCTGGTGTTTTTGGATGCTACTCTGTCCCTCTGCTAAGCAATGTCTCTGATGCAATGTCCTGGTTACTGTATTATTTGCTCATGATATGACTAGGATATTTTTCTTTTGCTTTTGCTTCTTTGTCACACGTATTTCAGATAACCAAACATACATTTTTTTTTAAATATCAGAAAGACAGTTTGGGTGAATACAAAATTGATGATTTTGATTGTTAAAGGAAGAAAGAAATCCAAATCAGAGTGCCAGACATGTAAAATCAAGAAATTCCTTGAAAAGGACCTGCTGCGCAACATGAAGTAGGCAAAAAGATCTTAAAAAGCAATATATCATACCCCCCAAAAAACTTTATAAAGTTTTACAGGACAGTTTCCATGACTTTGAAACACAATCAAACATCAGCATCGGTGCCAGAGTTCAATGGTCAAAACCACTGCAGACCAAAAAACCCACAAAGGCCCATTTCACAATTGCCAAAAGAAATCTTGATGAATACTGGCAATTGTACACAATCTGTTCTTCAAACCTGACAGTCTGGTAGAATCTGTTCGATTGGGGACCAAAATTGCAACACTTGTTACATTTCAACAGGTGCGATTCACTTTCACACTGCACTACATCAAATGGCCCAAGCCCTTTAACTAACCTGTTCACCCAATCGCCTGTAGGGGCGCTGCACCAAGAACCACTGAAGGAAACAATACAAAACTCTCTGAAGAAGACACTGAGCCCAACTTTCTTCTTCACTAAAGGCAAACAAAAAGAGAGTGGCAAGAAATTTTAGCGACTGTAGGATTTTTCTTTCTTTTCACTTCATTTTAATTGAGATGTAGGTTTTAAGGCAGCTCACCTTTTTGGTCCACATCAGAGTTTGAGTTCGCCACAGACTTCCTAGGCAAATGGATCAGAGTTTGAGATTCTCATTGAGATTGAGAGTCAGAGATTAAAGCAGACTATAAATGGCTGGTATGAACACACCCTTAGTTGTCTTGCTATGTTTTGTAAAAGGACTGATGATAAATGAAGGGTACATGTCAGACCACCTCTGTTACCTCTTGACTGGTCACAGCTCATTTCTGGGGCAAGCCAATTTTGCGGGTTGAGGGAGTTCACTTCAATTGATAAGAACATAACAAGGAAAATGTCTCCTTTACCAGTATGTGTAAAAAATAACAAAAAAACAAGAAAAGAAAAGAAGACCAAATTTGTTCAGAAGTGATGAAAGACACTCACGTTTTTAAGGTGGAAGTGGGTTACTTTTTCCACATTATTATATCTTACTGCAGAAAAATTGTTCTCCATAACCATGTACCAAAAATATCTTCTATGATGAAGTGCAACATGTTTACCCCGTTCACTTTACTTTCCTCTCGTAATGCAGTCAGCCTATTTTCTGGTGAAGGTGGTCATTCATCTGAAGGTTGTCGCTTTGCAGATGACTAAGTGTGGACCAGGACCGGTGTCATATCTGTGGGTGCTGCAGTGACCGAAGGGCCCCGGAGCCAGCCATACATCATCAGATATTGATACGCTTCCACCGCCGCACCAAGGCTGACATTTGATTCATAGCTCTAGGTGCTCCTTTGGTATTCCTAATGGTCAACTGGGGATCATGGGTAAATATCAATGCTGTGATAGCTTGGGGCACCTGACTGACATGAGGGAGATTGGTAGATTGAGGCAGGTAGCCAACTTTCTGTAACTAGTACAGACAGGATGCTTTGAGTTTACCCAATGGAATTCTGAGTCTGTGTTTTTTTTTTTCCAGACAGAATAAATTAATAACAACTTGAGCAATGTTAACAATATGAAAGTGGAGTTTTGGTGGATTAATCAAAGCACCTGGCAGCATTTTGGTCGTCACCTGCTAAAATGTGCTTTAATAAACGACACACCAGAGTTGGTTTAGAAAATGGTTTGAAACCAGCATGATGGGGTTAATTTGTGCTTCAAAAACTTTCTGGTGGGACGCTGGAAAAGACTCGTGTTCAAGTTGTGCAAAACAGAGTTCACCTGTCACTGAAACTATTCAAACCAAAATAGCATTACAATGCTAAGCATGTAGCCAAAAACCACAGACATCTCCAACACTAATGTCAGTGTACTCAATCCACATTTCTAAAGTCCTTTATTTTTCTCCCCAAAGACGTTTCAGGAATGATTCGGGGTTCCTGAACCAGTGGAAAACTGGTTCAGGAACCCTCGTGATAGGGATTGGGGATTGCAATTGTTTCCTATCAACGAGGAATTCCCAGTAAGCACAGGTCACAAGCTCGCGTTGATTAAGTCCCTGCCCTTTGTACACACCGCCTGTCGCTACTACCGATTGGATAGTAGCGACGGGCGGTGTGATAGCTTGGTTCACTGAACCACTTGATTCCAGTGGTTCAGGAATCAAGGGAATGATTCCTGATCATCCCGTTCACTGGAAAACTGAATGGATATAACATCACTTTTCACCGATCTAATGGCTGAATGACCCAGATTACACATTAAAAACAACACAAATCCTAATTGTTGAGCTCACATGTCTGTCTGTTCAATAATCTAGCAACAAAAAGGGGTTTTGAATTGAAAATGTTTCTTTTGTCGATACGATTTTAAATTAAAGTGCGATTAATTTCGAGTAATCGCCAACTCTGCCATCAACACAATTGAAATTTGAACTCGAGTCACACATTGACAGAGTTCTGCATGCTCAATAAGTAGAGTCAACGCTGCCTTTTCAAATAGACCTGAAGCCAAAGCATTCATGTCTATACATGCAAATCTTTTATCAGAGCTGCAGATAATCTACTTGTTAAAGCTTCTCTTCCCATGAAGCAGCTTTAACACACAATTTTAACAACCAAGTAAAATTAAACAAGTAAATCACTTTGAAATGAAAACTAATATAAGCCGAGTTACTCTTAATACTTTTACAGCAGTGGAAGGCCGAGGAAAGGTTTTAAGACCGAAGAAATACAACATGAAAGGACAATAAGAGACAGTGTGAAAAAGGAAAAAAAGAGGTAAAACAGTAATTTCTCAATTTACGTGGACTTTTACTGCACAGCACACGCAATATCAACTTCAACTTGAACAAATTTAATAATCATACGTCAGCTTCTGCAACCGGGACTTGAAAATTATTCCTGCAGGCACGTCACAGGCAAACCTGCTCCCAGTGGGCTGAATTTGGTTGATCATACATCTAAAAAACACCAGAAGTGAAAGTTTAGTAGCTCAGATTCAGCTGAGATTGGTAGGAGAGTTAACGGGTGCTGGAGCTGGGGATTAAATCTGCCAGATGTGCGCAGCTAGCGCTGAGCTAATCACCTCAAGGTCCACGACACTACTGCAGTAGGAGTTCTTCTAAAGTCAGGAATTGTACTGGTTGGAAATAACTCATAGGGAGACGGAGTTATTCAAATGAGAACATGCCTTCAGCGCTATCCCTCCTGATACACATTGGAGTTTTTTTGTTTGCAACAGATCTCTGTGTTAGCTCTACCTAGCTAGCTAGCTGCAGTCACGACGGCGCCACTTCGGTATTGAATCCATGAGCTGTGGTGTGTGGCTGTTCTGGTTTTCCGCGCTGCTATTGTCATTTATTTTTAATAAACATGAATCAAATCACTTCCTCGCATCCTGAAGGTCTGTAGAGAATGTGACGGTAAAGATTTTATTTAGTAGATTTACACTTTGCCAAGCCGTCTTGGACCCTCCCTTTGACACTGGACTCTCCATGTTGTAGTAGCTTGGAGGGATGATGAAGTAAGTTGGGTCGGTGCCTCGTCGGTCCCTAACAATAACACGCAATGATTTGGAATATAAGCGGGAGTATTGCTTTCACAGGCAGAATGATGCAAACATCACGATTAGAGCTCAACTCAATTTAGCCCGAAACTTATTTATTTATTTACCCCAAAGGTAGTAAGCTCTTTATTTGAACCCTCCAAAAACACTTAAAATGGCCTATTTTAATAGTTCACACCAATTATACCTTAACATGCACTAATACACACAGTGGAAACCGTCTTAGCAGAAGCTAATATTAACAATCTTCCTTATTTCTGCTCTGGCCAATCAGAGCCAAGGAAAATATATGGTTCTTGAGGATTGGCTGATTTGATAATGCCAGTTAAGCTTTCTAAGATGGATTTTCTCTTAGATGTTTTAAATAAGCTCCAGGAAGAAATGTGAGAATAACTCAGTTAGGTTCCACAGGAAACATCCACAATTCCTCATATCTCCTCTTTCACCCATCAGCGCTCCTTTCTACAGTCTCTTGGCTCCATTCGGAAAAACAGGAAGCACAAATGTCTATCAATTGTTTTTTTTTTTTTGGTTTTTACAGACAATTAAAGGTTTTCATCACGATGCTTCAACATGTTTCTGCTGCATCTTCTGACAACAACCATCCGCTGACAAAAGGAGATTTGGAAGGTTCATGATCCCGCTCAACTGCAAACACGCAACCTTTGCTACATTACGTGCTACGCACCTCGATGGATGCAAACAACAACAACAACAACACTAAAGAATCTGGAATATAACAAATTAATCAGGCTGGTGTTCCTTCCTCTTTTACCATTTCCTTAAAAAAAAAAATCCATCAGGCGCCATTTGCAGAGTAAGCAGAACTCGAGACAGACTGTAACGAATACACATGCTCTCTCTCTCTCTCTTTTTTTTTTTTTTTACCTGAACATCTTTGAAGTCATACACACAGGTGCACATGAACCCACACACAGGACAGGGGTGAGGCAGGGAAATACAGAGGCAGCAGATTCATTATTGGCCCAAGCAGTAAGAGCAGGGATCTACTCCCATTGCACACGCTCCGCTTTTAGGCCTTAAACGTAAAATTACACCCCATTGCATTGCTTTGTATGCCTTGGGGGCATGAGTTGGGTTTCCCACCCCGACCTCCAGAAAGGGCCAACAACGCTGAGGGTGAGAGCGCCGGGTGCACGTTACCCTGAAGAGTCGGGCTGCTTGTGGGAAGGAGCTGCCACGGCTTAACAAGCCAAAGCTTTAAGTGTGTTTCTATAAAGAGGGGGCTTGACACAGTCGCCGCCGTAAAGGTGACAGAGAGAGAGAGGTAAACAGGGAGAAATTGACAAAGAGCAGAGAGGAGTGGAGGGAGTCTTCCGACCGTCTCCGCGCCCAATAAAAGCAACCGGCTGTAAACGCGCCGCGCGCCGGAGATGTCGTGAATCAAAGCGGGAATTTCGGCGCTGTAAAAACGATTAATTGAACCAGGAGCAGAGGGGAAACTGTTTGCCACCGAGTTCTGCGAGATAGCATGCAGCCCGTGCACACAGCATACTGCTGGAACCAGATATTTACATGCACACATTTTTTTTCCTCACCGTCTGAAATTAAATCACACTAAACCTCTCTGGTTTTACACTTGCAGTTATTCAGATTATTTATTCCATTTCCTAAATGCCAGAAAACTTTGCAAAAATACTTTTTTTTGGGGTTTTTTTTTGTAATTTTCCTCATCCCTGATATTGAACAATTTGGAGGTGTGTGCTCTTCACAATATGATCCTTAGAGATCTTTATATTGTATGGATTTTGTGCATCTTATTTGTTTCAGCTCTTCCATCTAATTCTTTTGGCTGCAAACAAAGGTAGGTTTAGACCTGACGCAATATGCAATAAGTCAATTAACCGCATGATAAAGTAAAACGAGCTCAATAATTTACCATTTTTCCTCTTTTCTCTCTTTCTACCAAAAACTGGAAGACAAAAGTCTGCAGTCTGGTCTCAATTTTTGAAGGATCATTTTGTTTACAGAGACTTCATAATTCATTTAATTTGTTGGTTTGTTTATTTATTTTGGATATTTAAAATGTTTTCCAGTTTCAGTGTTAAATGTTTGTTAGAATTCAAAGTTTATTGATCTTTGGGAACGTGTCCCTGCATTACGCTCTGTATTACTCGAAAACAACAATTTACATTAAATCATATGAGGAGCTGCAAGTCCGACGGGAGCTGAATCTTGCAGAAGTTTTGGCGTGAAGCCAGTTTGGACAGTTGCTGCTTCAGTTCGTTCCTGATCATCAATTCACGCAGGTATGAGGAGGTCAAATGTCACAGATAAGTGGCCACTTCAGCCACTATAATAATAATCTATAGAGAAATCACCATGGTTAGGTTTCTGCAAGTTCAAAAGCAAACTCCGGGTGCACGAAGACCCGACAGAGATCATCCGTAATCTGGCTTATTTTTAAATATAGTGGCACTTCATGAATCGATGATTTGGGAAGCCAACAGGCGACGGCTAAAAGTAAGAACAGGGCTGGTAGAGAAGCACAGTGAGGAAAAATAGGTTGATATTGTTCACAAAAAGTATGAAATAATTGAAGAAACACAACTACATGTACATCATAAAAAACCTCTCACCACATGCCTAACCAATAATTAATGGAGGGGTTAAGTGTTAATGTTGTCTCTTTGCACCTGCTAAATATGGCTGCTGAGTATCTGGGATGCATCGGTTTGACAGACAGACAGACAGACCAGCAGTTCAGAGCTTCAGTGTGTGTGTGTCCTCAGCACAGCGCTGTCACCGCTGCAGGCTGATGAGGTCTGAGCAGACTTACTTTGTGAACAGGTAAATCATTTTTTGATTTCCACCTGAATGAAGCGATATTGCGTGAAGGTTTTGTTCTGTGTTCTGTCAGCGAGAGAGAGGTGGTGCTGATATACCGCCGAAAAATAAAAAAATAAAAGTCAATTCAGATTCCTTTATCTTTTATCTCCATCACTGCGCAGCGCTGTGCCGCTCCGTCCGACTCCTTCTGCTTTAACATTTTCGTTGCGCTTGGTGGCAACAGCTGCCGTCAAGTGTTTGTGACGACTCGCCGTGAGTCTTTTGGTTTCCGTGGAGGATTTTTACTATCCAAATCTTTTGTGCCCAGTTGTTTTAATTTGAACACACTGGAGAGATTTTTTGGACACAAATGGTCTATTTGAGGTCACACTACAGCATCACAAGTAGATAAATTCAGATTTTTTTCATTCTGTATTTTTTTTTGTCTGAGCCAACAGGAGGTGAACATGATGATGTGCTTTGGATTATTGTTTCACTGCATGGTGAAGAGAGAGCTGAGTCAAAAAGCGAAGCTCTCGATTTACCGTTTGATCTACGTTCCTACCCTCATCTATGGTCGTGAGCTTTGGGGTTATGACCGAAAGAACGAGGTCCCGGGCGGCCGAAATATGTTTTCTCCGTAGGGTGGCTGGGCTCTCCCTTAGAGATAGGGTGACAAGCATTGTGCAAAATTCACTTTTTGCACATTTTTGTACAGTTTTTGTACCATTTTCCAAACAGCTGTTTGGAAAACGAGCTGTTTCAAAAATGACTAATGAGTCACATTCAACAGGTGCCTCACCGTCACCTAGCAACCCAAGCGAAGCTCCAACACGTTTGATGACAGCTGCAACATAGAAGTGTTGCAGAAATCACCTACTGCATTCTTCATTGTTTGTGCAGGAACCTCCACTTCTGCTTTTCAAGGTTGTACAGTTGCGCATCTGTTTGCAGATTTTGTCACATGTGAGTGCGAATGTTGAGGTCTGATGGGGGGGAGGGCTTATTTTTACTAATATTTACTTATTAATATTTTTTTATTCGTGAAGATTTTGTGATCTGAAAAAAGTGCATTACAAATGGCTTTGTTTTTTTTAAGAGCTATTTGTGTTTTGTGGGACTATGATTTCTGTGTCTTGCAATCACAGACATTCACTTACTTAAAAAAGAAGCGATAAATCGTTATCGTCACATTTATTGCTATCACAATAGCACCACAAAATATCGCGATAAAACTCTCATGTCTGTATCGGCCACCCCTCCCTTTGACACAGTCGACCAAAAACATGCATCCTGTACTTTTTCCTTCACAATAAACTCATAAAATCCAACGAGGAATGCACGGAGGCTTGTGGTTGCAACGTGACAAAATGTGAAAATCAAAGTTTATAAATGCTTACGCAAGTTGCTGTAAGAACAACCGCTGATGGACTTCTGAACATTTCTTAAAAGTTGATCTTCCTTCAACACTGCAGCATTGTTAGAGGGTCTGACACACAGCATACGTTTCACCTCCACTCTGTCACGTTGCACACAATCTAACAGGCCGAGCAAGGAATTGCATTACATCACACGTAGCTGCTATGACGCAAGACAGCTTCTGTTTGGAAAAAAAAGAAGAAAAAGTCTCCTGCCTGTGACCGCCGCCGCTTTCATTTCAGTATCAGCAGAAGCTGCATGCGCTGCACAGGCACCAAAGTTCGGCCCAGTTGCGCAAAAAAAAAAAAAAAAGGGACACAGGGAATGGATTTGTCATGTACCTGCTGGCGTACAGCTAGGTGCTAAAAGACAAGGTATGTCCCGATGTCCTGAAAGTCTAGGCAGCTGCATTCAGCTCAGGTGGCCGAAGTTACATATTCAACTGGAAGGACGAGTCGGCAAGAGCTTTTAGTAATTCTTTTTTTTTTAAGCAGATCTAGAGAATGAAAAGACATCTTTTCTAGGTCAATGGAAGTGAAAGGTTTTCTTTCCGGCCTCTAACCACAACTTGCTCAGGTTTCTTCTCTTCCATAACAGTCTGTTAAAGCTTTACCACGGTTCTGTGTTGGAAAAAAAAAAACCTGAACAGTTAATCATCTCCTGTGCTGAGGTTCATGTCGCCAAGACGTCTTCTTAAAGTTCTGTGTGTGATCTACCTTTGTGAATCTGGGTGATTGGAGCAAATGTTGTGAGGACATGATTTGCTCCGGGCCGCTGGGAAGGCATTTATTTGATCCCCCGCTAAGTGCTTCGCCGGGAGACAGAACCGTGCGAGGATATTATGGCTGGTGGCGGACCCTGCCTGTCATCTGTATGCAGAGTTCAGCGCACTTCCTGTATCGGAGGGCGAGGAGTGCCACCAAAGGTCGCCTCGGAAACGTCCTTCTGTGACAGTGACAACGGGAGATGGCATTAACAGGCATCTTCGCGTCCGCCTTTTGAATATAAAAGGTGGCGCCGGTGACCCGAATCAGCAATTCAGCTGTTCTGGGAGCGACGAGAGGTGAAATCCATCCGATAATGGCGGAGGGAGTGAGAAGTTCAGCGAGTGTTCGTGTGCATTTATTTTTGTGTTTTCCTTCGCTTCTAATTTGGCAGAGCGCGGTCTAAGAGCAACTCAACCAGGAAGACGCGCGCCTATCTGGAGAGAATATTATTTCACCTGTTTCCCTCCATCCAGCGAGTACCGACACAGTCCTCATGTAAACACAACGTGCTACATACGTGACCTCTGCGTTTCCTCTCATTCCCCACTGGGATAACATAAAAATACATAAAGATGAAGCGCGGACTCCATCCATCACCCGGTAGACAGTGGTTTCAGGCACAGGACCTAACTAGCTTCCTGTTGTATACTCCTGGGCAGGCAGGCTGAATTATGAGGGCTGAGGACATGAGGTCTTCCCAGAATGCTAAACTCTCTCTTTCTCCCCCTGCTGTGCCCTGCAACCAATCTGACGCCTAATTAATCCTGAAGGTCTTTTGTTCCGCTGAGGGTTTTCCTTTTTCCTCTCTCTTTCCCCCCTCTGCTCTCCATCCATCCTTACCTCCCTTGCCCCCCCCACCCCCTGACGGTCTGCCTCGCATCCTTTCCCCCGCTGGCGAGGTTCGTACCCCCGCTATTCTTGTCACACTCACAAATACACCTGGTTCTGGCCTCGTTTAATAAGCCCCCCTCCCCCAGGAGAGGCACAGTGCGGTCCCACAGAGCAGGACACAGGTAGCAGATGTTTCACTTTAACCCCAGATATAAAAAAAAAAAAAGTGTTGGTTGCTACATCCCCCCGTTGTGTTGGCACAAATTCCTCCTAATAAAAACATCGATTCATCTTCTGTACACACTGTTCCTTCCAGGCTCTAGGGGGATACGGGGTGAGTCTCTGGTGCCAGTGGCGCCTCGATGAGAGCTAAGTTGGACCCTGGACAGGGTGTGACGATGTGAGAAGAACACGTCCCATTCACACATAATCATTGCGATGCTAATGGTCTTAATTCAGCTAAAACAAATATGCATAGATAACTAAGCTATACGAATTCTTTGAAATGTACTTTCAAAGACTTGATTAATCAGCATAGTATCACTGACTGTAACTGTTGGGTTTATTTAAATATATAATTATAACATCAGTCATTCTTTGCCTCATTCAGAAGACAAACTACTCAAGATCTGCTTCACGAAACTCTAAAACCATACAAAGGTATTCCAACAAAACAGCCACAAAAAAGCAGCGCTGTTCATGTTTTATCCCACGCCGAAGCAGGGCATATCAGCGGCTGAAAACGTGTTGCCTCGGCTACGGAACTGAAGAGGAATCCACTCGGGGAAACATCTGCAGAGACTTCGGAAGCCCAAGGGGTCTCAGTGTTCAACCATGAATGAGATTAGTTGGAGTAGGACACGGCCCGGGTTTGTTGTTCTGAATGTTTTCTGGAGGGATTGATATTCCTGTTTTGAAAAATTGTTGTTTTTGAGTCATTTAGAAAAAGTAAAAGCAAGAATTTAACTTTTTGTAGGCAAGAAAATGACATTTCATGTTTTAGTCTCCAGCATCTCGTATTCACCGTTAGTGTTGTTGCTACTGCAGCTAGCGTTGATATTTCAGTCTATCTGTGGATTCCCTGGAGAAGGTGAAGTCTTACCTGAACTCTCAGAGTTCTAAAATGCTGGGAACATTTCTAAACCAAACCTGCTCCAGGATAGATTTTTAAAGCTCAAAAGGATAACACATAACTTTACTCTAGCATATTTTGCCTTCCTGTTGGGGGCTGAAAGTTCTGCTCTCTCTCTCTCGCAACCTGAAGACAAGTCGCAGAAAATTCAGCATCTGTTTCAACATAGCTTCTTAATTAGCTAACTTTGAGCGAACTTCGGTCAGTAACAACCTCAACACCAATGAGTGTTATTTCCACAGTGACCCATTTGTGCTCACATATTCGTTCACGGATTGGGAAAATACTTATTTGGAGTTCCCTTAATCACTGCTCTGCACCAAAAACAAACAAAAAAAAATCTGTAATCATACAAATCTCCACTGATCATTACTGCAGCATTTATTTGCTCATGTTTTCTCCAAACAGTCCGGACTCATGAAGTTTGTCACATTTGACTAAGAACTCAAGCAAATCCCCCTTTGAACCAGGACTTCTCCTAGTCTTTAATTTATGTTTTGACAGCTGTCTTCTCCATAACAGGGGCCACGGCGGATTAAGACAAATAACCATCAAAAGCAGCTCAAGATAAATTAATCATCCACTGTCACAGAGACCGGTCCAAAATAATTCTACAGTGCCACATCTGTTGATCTCTTCACTGTGCGCGACCCAAGGGGGGGCGTCATGAACAATCGCGTCCCTCCGTGTTGACGCGCGCCGGCGCCGGGTGGCCCGCTCGGAACGTGCGTTGAAGCGGACCGCCGCTGCGGGCTGGAAGGTCATTTAAAGGCCAGACATCCAGACCCCCCTTCCCCTTTCTTCTCCTCTTCCTCTTCCTCGCCTCCCTGCCTGAGAGCCAGAGATAAACCTACACACGGCAGCCACACAGGACCAATAGTCATGATTTATCTGAAGCCATTTGCTACCTGAACGCCTATGAAATTGTAATGAACTTGATTATGCTTTTAATGAAGTGTGAGAGGTTCTTCAGGAATGATTATAGCCATGCTTTGGCTCACAGCTTGCAGAGGGAGGGTGGGTGCGGGCGAGAGGGATGGGGAGTAATGGCGGACTGTCATGAAGAATGAAGACTTAGTAGCTGCGACTGTGGATACTGTAGGACGAGCAGGGGTTGCACACGGCAGCACCGCACGTCTTTTGGAATAGATTACAGGGGTGTTATAGTGTACGTGCAAGGTGACATGACCCAACCAACCCCACTTCAATTCCTCCATGCTCAGGGATTTTCCCCCCACAATGCCGCATGCTGACGCGGTACATTAGACGGAGCGGGCCCGCAGCCTCATAGGTCATAGTTTGCATACGTATTAGACAGACGAGGACGATTTTAACCTTTCCGTATTGGGGCTGCTCCCACGATTCAGGCGGGATGGGGAAAAAAAAACAAACAAAAAAAAATTACTGTTTGGTGATCTCACATGGAAATCTCATCTCTCTCTCTCTCCTGCTCTGCTCTTTTATCAAATGCCAAATGATGAACTAAATGGCTGGTTTAAAAAAAAAAAAGAAAAAAAAAAGGGGCAGAGTGTTGCTCCAGAAGCAAAACAGCTGCTTTATTCTCACATTACTTTTGCACACAAGTGACAACGTGTAGTGAGATAGCTTATGAGCGCTCGCCAGGATTTCCCACCTTGGTTGTCGTTTGTGGAGGTCAGAGGTCAGGGTGAGTTTGAAAGCAAAAACAAGGCCCGCCGCTGCCGCCGCCGCCGCTCTCTGGGAACTAATTTATGGTTCACACAACGGACTCTCACTTTGGGTCATTATTTAGACTATAACAAACAGAACTGATCTGCTGGTGGCATGGCTAGACTTACGTCGTACCTACCATGCCGACGTTCTCCCACTTTTTGACAAATTACAACCGGAATCACTGATGCATCTTATATTGATTTTATGTACATGGGTTGATGTTTTGAAGCTGAAGGAAAATTAATTGGTTTTTCAATGTTTCATGAATAAAACTCTGAAAAATCTGGCAAACATACATATTACAGAATCCACTTTGATACCACTAAAAAGCCAGAGTTCAACCAATTACCAAGAGAAGGCACCTAATTAGTCACCAGAGCCACACTGTGTGTATTTTAATTTCAGACAACATCATGGAGAAAGGGCGTTCTTTGGTTCTAGCAAACAAAACTATAACGGAATGGTTTGGATGAAAAAAACAGGTCGAAGTGGTCCAGTCAAAGTCCAGATTGGACATATTCAAATGGGAATATGGCAAGGCTTATACCACCCAGCCTTGTGACGTTCCCTTCTCATCCATCCTTTACATTCGGACATTTTGCGCAAGACGCTGCAGGGCAAAAAGACGAATCATTTACTGGCCATCATTAGCCGCCCTGCTGTGGCAGAATAATTCTGTGAACAAAACAAAACCTGGAGATGTAGGTGTTACTAAGTTAGCGCCCCGTGTCAAAGCAAAGTAAAAATAACAGAAAAATGCTGAAGAACAACTCCTGTACATCAAGCATGCATTTAATATTCAGTGTGTTACCTTGACAACTTAACAGCTACAACCAATAGGTTTTTTTCCGTCCAGCAGGGGTCTGGTGGGCGGGATCTTGCGTGTGTGACATCACACGGCAACGTCTCTATACTTCCTAAATCATTTCCCATCGTCTGCGACTGCGTCTTTAGATGGTGATGGATGCAGATGTTTCATCGCCCCATTTGCGCTGCGCCATTTGTAATTAGAATCAGAGGCGATCCTGTGAGATACCAGGCAGTATAAAAAAAAAAAGCTGTCACTATTTGTGTATTTGTTGCCGTCACTGTCCACATGCTGTGGGTGCAACGCTATCTGCAAGGTCTCCAAAGCTGTTAATCAACTCCTCTCTAATGTGTTGTTCACACCTCCCTCCACTCCCCTCCCTTCGCCCAAGCTGGTGGATTTCTATCTTAGACAGGGTGCTTGGCCGGGCGATCGCTGTCGCTAATTTGTTGTGGCAATATTAATTAATGATCAGCCTGTCACAGCTGTTTATATTGAGACAGATTAGAGGAGGGAGAGATTAGACAAAGAAAACAATCTGCGAGAGGCTCAGCCGCTGACAGGGGTCACCTTCACGTGTCTGAAATCATATTCAATTTGCCGTGGCGGAGGCAGGGAAATTACTCCACTTGACCGCTCCCTATCCGCTCTCCATCGCTGGTGCTCCACGTTTCAAGAGAAGCAAATCGCATCATTTTAAAAACAAAGAAACCGACAAAAACAAGGCTGCATTTGATCTTTGGTGATATAGAAATTAGCAGAAAGAGACGCCGAGTGTCTCATCTGCAGTCTTTGGTCCTTGGTGGTGCCGTTTCAGGCTCTGCCTAGTTTCCTACGTCCAAGGTGGCAGAATTTGACGTCCCAGCCACTGACGTCCCTATTTTTCTACAAAACGAACCTACTGACTTCTCTGGCCTCCCGCAGTTGCAGTGCTGGCCAAACAGTTGGTTGACTTGGCAACACTGTGGAGCGTTGGGACGGCGAGTGGAGATTAAGTGGCCAATCAAGGCCCGAACAGTGGGGTAATCATTCCACTTGTTAAAATGGGTGTCAGGATTATTCCAGTGCTTTCTCACTTCATTGCGGGCTTTAATAAAGCAAAGGAATTTACTGCTAACTGGATTGCTGAGGCTTGGACTGAAGGACTGCTCACTAATGACTGATTAATAATGGAGTCAAGCAGGTCTAGAAGCTGACATACCCTTGAGGCTGAGCTTAGGTTATGTACAGTAGAGAAAAGGGGCCTAGATTAGAGCAATATAACTTTTTATTATTATTTTTTATTTTACTTCCATACCTCTGATACCACTGCCGATTTGTGACTAAGTTCATTTTCAGCATCCGAATGAGTTTTCATCAGCAGAACTGATCTCGGTTTAATTTCCCCAGATCATAAAAAGGGTTAAACGAAGGACCAGAAAATCAAAGGCCTTCGCTTGTAGATAAATACATCCTTAATGCCAAGCAAACTGCAGTCCAAACGCTTCACTTCTGCTCCGGTTGTTAGAGCTAATTCCCAGAGACGTGAGTGTAGGAGGACGAAAATATAGCTTGAAATTACTGCAGCAGAGTCTTTTGCTAGCGCGCTTGTATGCTTGTCTCGTCAATCCCTCTTGCTCCTCTTTTTGGTATGGATGGGATGTCAGGAAGAAGTGAGAAGAATAAAACTCTGTGTAGTTGTGCTGCATCTAAATATTTCACTGTTGGAACAGATGCTAGTCAAAATCCTTCAAGTTCAACTGAGTCCATGTTAGACTTCTGGAAAACCCCCTTTAATATGGACAAATCTCTTGAATAGTGTTCTCTGAGAAGAAACGCCGCCCTCGTTACTGGCATTAAATGGCCGCAGTATTTCCCTTCTGGAAACTCTAACCAATACTACATGTGACTTTGTCAGAAAAAGTTGGCAAAGTAATGAGGATGGACTTCCTGTCATATGTAGGTATGGTACATAGGTTCCTGGAGTGAGGAAGAAAGTGCCAGTGCGGAGTTCTTGTCAGGATAATCGAAAGCACTTTGTTACATAAGCACTTAATGAGCATCCACCATTTTTAAAGGAGCACTATTATGTGTTTCCCAGGCAAATACTTGCATTTTATACTACAATCAAGTAACAGACTCAACAGTTACAAAACCCTCTATATATGAAATATATAGAGGGTTGAATATATATTGAATGAATAAATATGAAATATTAAGAGAAATTTAACTTAGTAATTTAAAGCCTTGAAAGTGGGCCTCTGTCTCTTTAAAAACTTTTCTGAAACTCCACCCTCAGGAAGTCATCTCAATATGGCTTCTTTTTGTAACATTTTAATTACGTTTTTACCAGCGGTGCAATGGCGCATGTGCTGAACTCAGCACTTGCGCATTTCCAGCAGGTGTTTACTAATTGCTGCTGGCTAGTCTGAAGGAGCTAAGTAGAGGAGCTGCAGGGGAGGGCTGCTCTGTGTGGCGGATGCAGCTTCGAGGAGGGGCTTGGTCCTTGAAGGTGGCGCTAGATCACAACCAGGCGCTTCGGATAGCTCAAGATGAATGGTTGCCACGGGGGATGAAACGTGTGAAAGTCAAAGCAACATTTCACGCTTATATAACATGATGTAAAGCTCATAAAAATGGATTTTACATAATACTGTCCCTTTAGTGTTACACAAAACTCTCAGCAGAACGTTCGACAGAATATCAACAACACCGAGCGGCTCTCCCGTAGACTGTTGGAGCCTTTTAAGGCAGAACACTTTTCTGCCGCCTTGAGAAGTCCTGCCAGCGTGTTGAACATGTTCACCGGCACGGCTTCATTGTGCAACAGGTAGCGCTGCGGGGAATTTGGAGGAAAGAGAACAGTCTGAGCTGGCACACACAGATGCTGGCATGACACCACACCGTTTGAACTAACCCCAGGCTACATCTGGCAGCCGCCCCCGAACTCCGCATCGCATCTGCAGGGTAGTCAGCCGCTATCGGCGCGATCGGTGCCTGGCGTCAGGATTGACTCACATGCGAGTGTGCTGTGTTAACAGGGAGGCTTTGCTTTGACATTGTACGACACCCCCCCCACCGCCCCAACCCCTTGTTCGTCCACACACGCATAAATATTATATGGATTATGTTTGTCCTTCCCCCAGACTCCCAAAAAAAAATGTTTTCCGGAGGCTGGCAGACAGCACGCTTGACTTTCAAGAAATTCCACAAGCGACTGCTCTCTGGAACTAAACGGGTGCAGCAAATCCTTTTAAAATCCTTTTAGACACCGTGGCAGTCAAGGGGGAAAAAGAAGAAGTTTCTCCCAGGCAAACATGTGCAGGTCTGTTGGGTGGATGTTTTGCTCTGGGGAAGGACACCCTCGCCAGTTTATTTCTGCGAGGCTCAAAGAGAACGCTAATTCAACACGTGCCCGGCAGGGTGCAGCGGGGTGCGCGGGAAAAGCAAAGGCTTCGAGGGAAGAGACGCAAGGGTGAGGACACTTTGGATGTGAGCAGCTTCATTTTTCAATTCGAGACCCTCGAGAGGCAGGTGGCTTGCACATCCTTGCATAAACTAAGACAGAAAGGAGAACTTAAAAAGTGTTGCTATCGGTTGTCAGCATGCTCACGAACCGGACGGCGTTGATAATTTCCTGTCCGCACAAATTCATGAACAAGAATTCAACCAGTTGAATTAAACACTTCAAGAGATTTTTTCTTTCCCAGCTACAAGAAGCTACGAGAAAGTTGGACTTGCTGTCAACAAAGGGCAAGGAAATCCAAGGACCGTCTCCTTTGTTTCTTCAATTTTTCCAAGTTTTCTTGGAAAAATCCTCTAGTTTTCTCGCTCTGATTGCTACTGAAATATTTGGCTCAATGAGCAGGGGATTGGTCTCAGTGGTTTGTTTGTCGACTTGCTCTTTGCTTTTCGATTTCCTTTGGGCTACGGAATTGAATTAATGTTTGTAGACACTGTGATGCCACACACACAGGAGATTTTGCAAAATTACAGAACCTTCCCAATTACTGCTCGGCAAACACATACGGCAATGGGGGGAAAAAAAAAGAAAAAAAACAAACAAAAAAAAATCTCTTTTGAGTTGTTATGGAGATTTCTTGTGTGTCAGAGGCATCGGGATAATAATTAGCTTAATTTACATGCTGCTCTATTAAAACAGACTGACAAACAGATACTGTTTACTCAATATCCGAGCCTACACAATGAAAAGAGGACAAATTTGTAACCGGACAAATCCCTGCTTGCTCACTCATATCTCTATCTTGGGCTGCGGCGATTTCCTCCTCCAGTCCGCTATCTTTAGCTTCAATCAAATTTCTAGCTTAATTACTCTTTGGAAGGTGCTTGGGATTTTGCCGCATGCCTGCTATTTTGGTCATTATGGGTCGCTGTAGGACATAGAGTGGCTTGCCAAAGAAGCTTAGCGGAACCCGGGGATTTGGGATGCGACTTCACTCACCTGGGGTAAATGAGGACAACTCTTCCTGCTGGCTTTGAGGCCTGTCCTCCCTTCGGGGGCCGTCCTGATGTCGAAGAGGGCCTGAAGTGCACACTGGGCCGCCTGCGTCTTGGCAAGCTTCGTGCTGCGACCACAGCCTTCGAATATCCGCCCGTCCACGCGCACCGCCATCACGAAGCTCCGCGGCCGCCTCCCCTCGGCTCGCTCCGACAGACAGGCGTAGCGCAGGCCCGGCCGGAGCTCGTTGAGCAACGCCACAGGACTCTTGGGCCCCTGGGGCTCCGGGACGATCCCGCCGAGCCTCTGCTGGGCCTGCACCATGAGGTCCAACGTGTGGCGGAGCAGCCGGCCGTGCCTCAGTAGCTCGCTCGACAGCAGGTCGCTCTCGCTCGAGGGGTCGCAGAGCGTAAAGCCGTCAGAGCACGGCGTACCCTCAAACTCCTTAAAGAGCGTGTCGGGGAAGTCGGCCTGGTCGGACGTGAAGTCCGCAGAGGGGTTGGAGATGTTTCCCATGGCCAGGTGGGCCTGCGGCGCATTGGGAAACTGGACAAAGGATTTGAGAGCCAATTCGGCGGCCCTCATCTTTGCTTTCTTCTTCGTGGGTCCGGTACCCTCAAAGGTGAGTCCATTAACCTCCACGGCAATGGAGAAGACGGGCGCGTGAACGGGGCCGGTCTGGGACACCACGCGGTACTGCAGCCCCGGCCGAAGTTCGTTCAGCTGCACTAAGGCGTTCTTTGGAGCCTCGGACCAGGAGAGTTTCTTATAGATGAGACGAAGCTGACACAGGCGCCCGTTGTTGTCTTCCTCCAGCGGCCGTTTCCTCTTCAGGCCGGAGCCGGCCCCTCTCGACGACTCCGAGCAGAAAAGCGACTGGCGTTCTCCGGAGCCGATGGAGAGATCCTCCAAGTTCCCGACGTTGCGGTTTTCTTTCACTTCCGCGCTGCTCGTGCCTACAATGCAAACCGGAAGAAAACCGGAAAACAAAACAGAAACTATTTTAAAGGAAGAGATGGAAAATACTGAAGCAAAAAAAAAAAAAAACAGAGTGAAAAGAAAGTAATCATTACTGTGCAACATTCATTTATCCTGGCGGAACAAAAATGAATCAAGGAAAAAGTCTCTCAAGGCAGATTGAGCCACTTGATACACAATGAAATGGTAATGAACACATCTACAATCAACACCCGGAGCCAAGCCCACTTCATACCACAGGGCTCTATTATATTTAAGTATTTTAAAACCCAAATACAAATCCCTCTGAAATGGGCGATGTTATCTGCCAAATCATCCTGTAATCTGCCTCCAAATTGGTTCGGAATCTGAGTCGGGGAGAAGGAAACATTGGTCCCCGCGGCCCTCGCAGAGCATCAATCCTATTTGTAATGGGGAGGGGAGTGAGGGGAGAGAGTGTGTGTGTGTGTGTGTGTGTCTGTGAGAGCGCTAAGACTTTCCAAGAAAAAAGGGGTTTGGAGCCTGCTTTATTTCACACTTCTATCCTCTGAAACAGCTGCGATACGCTCTTCAACCGTCGTTACGGAGAAGTGGTGGCGCGTATTGACGGTCTGATGGCAAACGAACAAAAACAGGGCGTTCAGAAGGATTTCAACGTCGGGATGGGAGTCACTTACTGGCGGGGCAGATTGTAGCTCAAGATGAGTGTGCAGGCAGGCGAGGCATCTGATTTGATGACTTATTCACCGGGAACACTCTGATTTAACATTTATTAGCTCACTTTTAAAAACCCATTTGTAATCAAAGAGCTCATCCCCCCAAAATAGTTAATTATGCAGGTGACAGAGATCTCACTTCCACACTCTGCCAATGAGAGACGGAGAAGGTGTGCAGTGGCTTACTTAAACTGTCCTCGTCCTCCGTGCTGCTGGTCCCAGGGCTTATGTACTTGAAGGGAGCGATCAATGCCGACAGCATACTGACTTTCTCTGGAGGAGAGACAAGAGACACGCAGAGTCAACACGAGGGCAGAGGTAGAGCTGTTTTGATGTTTTTATCGATTAGAGCCAGGGATCGTTGTCGGCCCCGACAACGAGGCAGAGATGACGCGTGCGTAAGAGGAGAGGAGGAGTGGGCTCCAGAGGAACCCAATACTGAAATACAAACCGATGTCACCTGCATTTTAATTTCCTCCAAAGATCCCGTTCCAATTTTTTTGAACCTTTTGTAAGGCTTGTTGCAAAAAAAAGACAGACCCTCGGCCTTGAAATCTGATCATCTTGCATTATAAACGGAAACCATCATACAAAACGCAGTATACTAACGGGATCCATCCATCCATTTTCCTACACCCTTCTCCCTTCTGGGGTCAGGAGGTGCTGGTGTCTATCTCCAGCTATTGTTTCGGGCGGGACAGACTGGCGACCCTGGACAGGTCGCCAGTCTGTCGCAGAGCAACACAGAGACAGACAGGACAAACAAACATGCACACACACCTAGGGACAATTTAGAGAAGCCAATTAACCTGACAGTCATGTTTTTGGACTGTGGGAGGAAGCCGGAGTACCCGGAGAGAACCCACCATGCACAGGGAGAACATGCAAACTCCATGCAGAAAGACCGGGGCCGGGAATCAAACCCAGAACCTTCTTGCTGCAAGGCAACAGCTCTACCAACTGCACCACTGGACAGCCCATACGAACGGGATATTATCCCGCGAGAAGAAAAAAAAGTCGGATCTCAAGAAAGTAAGTTGGGATTTCTTTCCTTTTTTTTTCTCCATGTCCCCTTAGGGGCTCTGTAGATTTAATCGGGTGAAATATGTTTATTCTAATACCAGGATTAGCTGAGATGAAGGCGAATGCTATTCGCTTGGCAAGATGTTTGGATGTTTCAGACTCTTATTTTGATGCAAGAAAAGGAAGTAGTTCCTGGGTTGTCCTGCGCTGTTGACAGGGATCACCTGATAAACGAGCTAGCTTACAGGAAAACTACAAACGAGCTTCTCCACCTCCTTCCATTGCTACTACAAATGCTGTAAAAATTCACCACTCCTGGTCAAAAACATCCAATCAGAGCCAGGAGGCGGGTCCTATTGCTGTCAATCAATAAGTATTCGGTATGCTGCTGAATGTGCTGATTGCGGAAAAAGAACTTACAATTACAGGAAAACTTAAATCTGCCGTTATTGGCAGCTATGCTAATTAGCCTTAGCAGTGGTTGCAAGGTAATCAGCTGTAGCTTAGCAAATAATAAAGGGGAGGGGCTGAGAAGAGGAGTGATTGACAGCGCTGATTCTGATTGGTTGTTTCAGACTGAGTGGTGTATTTCTGTGCACAGCTAAATTTTTTCACAGATGACCTGTCTTATATTATACTGTCTCAACATAATGATAATTTTAGCTAACAAAATATATATATATATATATTATCTATAATAAAAGGTACATATTGCATCTTTGTAGGTCTTCAAAAAGAGGCTGAAACTTGAACTGATTCAGATTTTTTTTTTGCAACACAATTAAAGTTTTACCCAGCACCTCTGAATCTTTCTGCAAATCGATTCAGCATTTTGTGGAAGTAACACAGACCTAAACTCATGTTCTTCTCACATTATGCCTGAACAAAAACAGAAAACAAAAAGAGGAAAAAAAAAAAAACAAAAAAAAGGAGCTGAACTTTTTCTCCTCTTTTTCTCCGGCTTGTCAACAGCCCCTCTTGTCTTGTTTCCCCCTCGAGGCCCCGCGCTGTCCAGGTGTGCGTGTTGTTTACAGTGTGAAGCCCTATTAGGACCATCGCTTGGTCTGGTGCTCTCCACGCAGCGCTGAGTAAAATTGACAGACCAGTCTGGCTCCTTAATTAAACCTCCTCTCTCCTCCCAACGCCAGCTGATGGTCAATAAAAGAGAAAGGCGAGGAGGAGGAGCGGGGGGATTGAGATGGACTTGTACAGCAAGGTGATGAAGTAGGAAGTTGAAAAAGAGCCAGAATGAGTTTACAGAGTTGGAGCCAGGTGTCGTTATTCTCTCGAAGCTTTTAGGCGCCCCCCTCCTCCGCCCCTTAACTCCTCCACCCGACTTTCCAAGAGCCAAGACTCACGAGGGCGAGAGTTCAAAACAGCTAAGCGCTGCGTAAATTGGGCGCCTCGCATTACGGGGGCTGTAAACTCGTTTTGATAAGAGCATGAGGTTGTGAACGAGGCCTCCTCTATTAGCAGAGCAGCAGCACTAGAGGGACTCAATGAGTCACTGTGACACACATGGTTACACTCCAAACACTGGCGAGTCCTTGTGGGCCAACATCACAATACAAGCTCTTGCATTCTGACCTAATTATGGACTACAGCTCAACACAAGCAGCAATTTGGCCCTTAATGACTCCCTTGGCATCACAGAGGCCATTTCCAAACCAATCTGTATTGTTTCTAACGCCTCTAAAGACTCATTTTTAGGAAAAGAAAAAAAAAAGGATGAATTGTGACGTACTATGTAAAATTTAAGGATTTATAGAGGTTTGGTTGTGGCCTACACAAAGCCTATCCAAGTGCGTTTTGACAGCAAAGGCGGCAGTTCACGTGAACCGTGAAATTAGAGCGCACTCTGAGGCAATTAACACTGAGGAGGACTGAGCTTTCTCAGTGTAGCCCGGAAACACAGAAATCAACTGTAGATTTGGTAATCCGGCGCCGCAGAGCGGTCCAAGCGCGCCGTTTAACGGCTGCTGCCAAGCTAAAGCGCTTAGCTGGCAATCAGACACAACAGCTTCACACAATTGGAGCTGCATTATATAGTTAGGTGCTTACTGCGAGAGGCCACTGCCGCACATTTTAGTAATGGAGGGGATAAGCCAAATCAACGTCCTAATCTGTTTCACAGGCGAACGCGTGAAGCGCAAATGTCAGGCAAGGCAGAAAATGCAGGTAGATGTGATTTTTCCTTCTTTTTTTATTTACAATCAAAAACGTATTTCTTCATGTCTGAGATATACAGTGGAAAAATACGCAGAGATTCATATTTTGTCCACATCTTATATAGATAGCCCTTATCCTAAAATGTATTAAATTGATCTATTCCCTCAAAATTATACACACAAATACTAAATTATTACAATGTGGAAAATAGTTTTAAAGATTTGGGTAAATGTATTAAAAATAGCAAACCATTTACATAAGTATTCAAAGCCTTTGCTTACGGTTAGAGATAGGCCCGTCATACGATAACACATTTTCCCCCCCCCGACGATAAATCGTCACAGAAGTTATCGCAATAAATGATAATGTTGTCTTGAGACCATTTTCAAATAATATATCGGCAATGGAAAAATAATGCAGAAAAACATTCTCAAACTCTTATGAACCTTACAACTGGAACTGGAAGACATTTTAAACATCCAAAATAATTCAAATTAATTGAATTCATTATGAAGTCTCTGTGACTGAAGACTGCTGTCATCCATTTTTTGGTAGAAATAAGGTAAAGTAATCTTATTTACATAGTACATTTTCAACAACAGGCCAGTTCAAAGTGCTTGACGTTAATTTAGGAGGAAATACAAACAAAACAATAAACCAAAGGAAAGAGCAAAAACAAAAAAAGTATAAATGATGTGTTTGATTCCATAAAGTAGATCTAAATGTTGATCTGAGGTAATGCTCTGGGTTTCTCAGCAGAATAACAATAGACAGAGGCATGATAAAAGCATTCAATTATTGAGCTTGTTTTAATTTCTCGTGCGATTAGTCATTTTATTGTTTATTTTGACAGGCATGCCTACTAACGTGTTTTGTTCAGATAAGCACCAAATATGTGCTTTTGGATATGTTAGAGGAAAAGCACCACCTCACTAATTTTGACTATGCACTGAGATGCCAACAGGTCCTCCTTGCTCGGCGTGCCACAGAGAACAGCTCGCTGGTGGGTAGCGCACTGTGCAGAAGTTTAATGACAAATCATTCAAAGCTTCATGAAATTTTGAACCGTATCAACGGCGAACAGCCAGCGGCGCTGACTGATGAACTATCATCACAAAAAAAAAAAAAAGGAACACAATGTAATAAAGAGGAATGAGATTCAATGCACATCCTCGTTTCTTGATGATATGCTGGACACATCACTGAGCCGTATGAAAGCTTTAACAGGCCCTTTTAATACTCCATTCAAAGGACTTTCATTTGAACCAGACTCGCATTCACCGTCGGAACAGAGGTTTTGTCTCCTCTCCTCAGGACTTGAGTAATTTCATGCAACCCTACGAGACGCTCCCTCTTCCTCCGCTTTCAATGGAGCACAGTTCACGTCAAACGCCTCAGGAAGCAGCTATTGAGTGCAAAATATTGTGGTGTTTTCAATAGCGCTGATGTTGTCCGGACGTAAATGGGGGAAAAAATAAGAGGTCAGGGTGGAAATGCTACAAAGGCGTTTGATTTAGGCCCAACGGGACCTAAATCATTTCAATACGCCATGCTGTTAACTTAGCAGGCTAGCATTAGCATGTTTGTTGACTTGTTTGACAACTTTATTCACCTCAGGATAAAAGACATACCGATTATATTTTTCAACAGAAAAATATAATCGATGTGTTGCGGGTCGATATTTATGGATCCGCACCGCAAACTGTGTGGGTCCAAGATTGTTTAGGGATCATGAACTCAGTCAGGTTCGTGAGGAGGGCTGACTGAGTGCGCTCCCGTCTCAAAGATGTCCAAGTTGCATCCCAGGCAGGTGTTGTCAGGAGTTTGGAGGAAAGCGGATTTTTCCAGAGTCATGTAGGATATTTGTAGCATCTTAGTTAGAGCACGATGTATCATTAAAGAGATGCCAACAGCAAAACTGTTAGGTTTATCATTATACTGGACTAACTAAGGATATCAATATTAGGGTAAAATTGTACCGCTACCTGGAGTTTCATGTTGGGTTGAAGTTCACATTTACTTGAAAATTCCTTGTACATGTCAATCTTTTTATCACTAAATATATCCCCTACCAACGGCATGAAATTCTCCATGTATGTTAGCGACAACCCAAGCAAAGCACACATGAAAAGAAATCAACACACATCTGTTGATGTGTGTTGACTACTGAATTAACTGAAAAGATAAAGAAAGCAAGGACCAAACAGGCATAGAAAGTCAAGAAAATTGCTTTGAATGTAGACCTTCATCCTATTCCATTCCAAATTAAAATCGGTCGATTCAGAGTCCCAACTGATGGCACGTAAAAGCTTTATCCTTACTAAATATCTCCTCATGAGTGAAAGCAGAGAGTGAACCGAATAAAAAAAAGAACTGTTTGAAATGTCGTCACTTCTTGGGATGCGGTCAAGCTAAGGTGAAATCCTCTCCATGAAAGCAAGACTTCAAAGTCAAGACGGATAAAAAAAAGAAAACCCCCCAGCCTGCTATGAAGTTCATCAAACATCCCACCAATCACCTCTGCTGATGTCCTCCCTCCCTCCACCGGCGCTCTGCTTGTCATTCACGGTGTGCATCATCCATTCCCATCATTCAGCAGCAGGGCCTCGGCTCACTACGGCCGTCCTCCCCGCCACAGCGAGGCACGGTGAGAGGAGACGGCCCTCATTTGTTTCCGCGGCGCAGAGGCAGAGACTGAGGACAAGGCGGGCCGAGATAGGGGAGAACCTCGGCAGATGGCCGTGAACTCCTGATAGCGACAGGAGCGGCCATGGCGTCCATTCGCAATGAGCTGCAGACTGCAGGCTCCTTCTCTCCTTGCGCCTCCTACGCCGGCTCTGAGCAGAGGGTAATGAGCCCAATCAGATTTCCCCATGGCTCAGCATAACGAATGGGTCAGATGAGCGACGGGAGACACTATTGAAACAGGCGCCGGGGGAAATCACAGACTCACTCGCTCTGTCTCCGTTTAACACCTGCCAGTCTCACTTTCCACTCAGTATCTTTCTGAGACTGAACGCTACTGAGCCAGTAAATGAGAGACTGCATTTTTTCCACCATCCCCCCCCCCAATCCCACTTAAAACATGATTCCTGCCAATTCTCTTATGTGACAAAAATAACCCCCGTATAATGATACGTATTGGGCTAAGGGTCCTTGCAAACCTTTGTTTGAATACAATGACATCTAAACCGGAGTTTGAAAGCCTGGGCCTGCAACAATTACATCCTGTTGGTTACCTACTGGGCACTTAAGCTGTACTACAAAGTACCAAACTGTGCAGGTCCGACATTGTTTAGGGACCAAACTACCATTAAGCAGCACAGCTACATGATGTTACTGCTACACATGCTGAAAGCCCCCCAAAATATGCAATATTAAAATATATTTATATGTACATTTACGTATTTTTTTTATAACCAAATATGCTGTCTTTGAGAAAAGCAATATGTTTTTTCTGTTGCTGACACACATTTCATAAGTTTGTTCTTACTTCTGTATTTTGTAGAAAGTAAAGGAGCTGGGCTTTGTCTAAAAAAACTAATTATTTTATTCAGGAGACTTCGTAGTGTACTCTGATTTACCGTCCTACATGTCAACGATCACATCGCCAAAATACATTTATAAAACTGACTGGTGATTCTGGAAGAAGGTTCTGGGTTCGATTCCCGGCCCGGTCTTTCTGCATTGAGTTTGCATGTTCTCCCTGTGCATGCGTGGGTTCTCTCCGGGTACTCCGGCTTCCTTCCATAGTCCAAAAACATGGTTAATCGGCCTCTTCAAATTGTCCCTAGGTGTGAGTGTGTGTGTGCATGGTTGTTTGTCCTGTATGTCTCTGTGTTGCCCTGCGACAGACTGGCGACCTGTCCAGGGTGTAACCCGCCTCTCGCCCGGAACGTTAGCTGGAGATGGGCACCAACACCTCCTGACCCCAGTAAGGGACAAGGATGTTAGAAAATGGATGGATGCTTATTTTGGATCCTAAGCAGCTGCTTAGCTTGATTATACCTTTGGGCTGGCAGCGGTACTCAACATGTTCTGTCCTTATCTGAGCATTTCAGGTGTAGTAACAAAAACACGATGGTAAAAACAAGAAGATTTCAGGAGTTTGGTTTTAGTACTTAGCCTGGCTACTTGTTGAAAAGGCATTATTCAATTTTGTCTAGTAAAACATTCTCACACCAAAAATATTCCTCACCACTCTTGGACTCGTATAATTCATGCAACAAAAAACAAAAATGGTAGCATTTGGGTGAACTAGCTTCACCCAATGCTACATCGAACAATGCTAGCACCACTATGTGATCGGGCTTGTCAACTACTATCCTGCTGCTGTCAGATTGTTTGGCCAGATTAGCATTGAAGGAGTCTCTTATAAATTGCTTAATGTTTGTGTGGCATCATTTTGGGTACCTGATAGAAATAGCGAGTAAGGCGATAAGAAAACTTTACGAGCGCTGTGTTAGCTGTACTCTAGCTAAAGTTAGCATTTTCTTTGTAGTTTAACATTTAAAAAGCTTTACCGGGACAAAAACTGTTGCACATTTTGATTCCTTTTAAAAGGTGTCAAGAGTTGCAGCCGTTGTTTTGTAGTTTCAAGTTTGTCTATCTGTCTGTCCATCAAGCAAGTAGATAAAGCTGAAGGCGATTTCAGTAATTTTCCTTCAGCTACCTTACAATTCATTCGAGGTTAAAAGTCTGTTGCAGGTTTGTGAATTTCTAATTTTAACTTTTTGAGGAATTTAAAAAAAAAAATTCTCCCACAGCAGTGATTTATTTCCTTTTAGAACATTTTTTTTCTCGGTCTCTGTGGTCTGTAGATATTTCCTGCAGAGTAAAAACTGTCAGCTGAAGAAATATGCTCACACAGACCACCTGGTGAGTGTTACAGACAGGATACTGGCTTTCTCTGCGGGATGTGAGTATTACCTACCTGTCAGAGCTGGAGTCAGAGTATCTGAGCCAGAGGATGTCTTTTTCTCAATTTTAGTCAAATGTTTTAGTCTGCATGTGGAAGTTGAGCTTTAAAAAAAGATATACAAAAACAAACCAGTAGGGACTAAAAAGAGGATCAACTAGAAAATATCGAGAGCAGAATGAGAAATATGAAACATTCACTCAAGAAAATGCACAAAAATTATTATTGAGAACCAAAGATGTGAAATCGTCTCCATAGTTTTTCATAAAGTTTCACTTGGAATAAGCTGAGAGGCTTTGCAGTTGTTAGAAATTCTCATATTTTGCATCTTTTCTGAAACCACTGATCTCCAAACTGCATCAAAACTCTTTACAGTCAATTAGAAACAAATCGTGTGAACTGATGAAGTTAAAAATAGAACCTATTGAACAGAATTAAGAGTTGAGAGGGGAGAAAAAATGGAAACTCTCTATAAAAACATCTATTAAATGTTAAGCACATGATTCTCACAGACTGCAGAAAAGCATTGTATAATGCCTAACAGCTTGTGAATCATCGGTGTCATCTTTAAAATGAAACCCTGCAGAGTTTGGGTTTTGCTCAGGCTGCTAAAGAAAAACGTCCTATACAGACAAGATGCTGACTTTGGCTATTTGGAAAAGAAACACCAGAGCTCTTGTGCTAGTGGCTGCTGTTACCTGCCTGAACCAGTGATAAACAGATAGATAGTAGCGTATTTTATTATTTGTTGGCTCAAAAAAAAAGTTTTTATGTGTTATTTTGTGTAAAAAAAAAAAAAAAAAAAAAAAGATCGGCTTTGTTTAGATTAATTTCTCGCTTTTTAAACATTAAATTGAACTTTCCATTTCAGGAGAAATAATAAAACTCTCTGAATGAACAGTACACTTCTGCTGTGATTAATTACCATAATCTTTTGATATTACTGGACCTTTAAACAATCCCCAGGCCGATATGTTAAGTGACGAGAAGAAAAATATAAAAGGGAAAGTGAGAAGTTGTAGCTTTAAACCTGTAGTTATAGAAGAAGCTACAGTTACCTGGAATGGCTTTTAGTGCTACCAGCACATATCTGATGATCAGAAACTTGAGTTTTTGAGTTTCTTGAAAACAACTGGCATGCTTGGCTATTTACATCGAAAGTATTTAGTTTAAGTGCCTCGTAGATGAATAATCTTTTAATTAAACTCTGCTGCAGCTGTGGCGGTAATAGAAGTTTCAACATTTATTGATGTGCTTTTGGCCGTTCAGCCAGACATCTTGTGAGGAGTGCCTGCTTGCAACAAGGTTTACGGTAAAATCACGTTGTTATGCTCTTTCCAAATCCTGATAATCGATCCGATACATATTCAGAGGTTTAGAAATACATTTTGTAAGAAGGTTCTTGATTATTATCTATCATAAAATAGATATTGTGTGACACTTTGATAATGATAATAAGCTAGCTAACATCACTGCTAGCTGATGATGTTAGCTAGCAGCTAGCAACTTATGTTTGAAATACAGAAAGATTTCAGTAACTTTCCTTCAGCTTCACTTATTCTCCGTTTCATTCTACTTACTTAAATGTCATTTCATTTACTGACTTCATTGTTCCGTGAATTTAATGTCAATTAACTCTTACAAAAATGGGTATCTATTATAAATGTGTGTAAAAATTGTCAACATTCAGCTAATTAAAAAATAAAAATTCTAAATGTTTCCATTTAATTAGAAATGCAATTAAAGTCACATGTGAATAAGCGTGAACTTATTCTTCATGATCCTCCAACTACTTCCTGTTGTCTTCTTTGTGGTTTGTGCCAGCGGCAATGTCTGGTTGTGTAACGGCAAAAAAGTATTCCAATTTCAATATATATTTTTGGCAAATTTATTTTCAAAATGTCAATTTGTGCAACTATCCGGTCAATGGAAACGGAGCGAACAAATGTTAAATACTTATTTCCCCCACAGTAAGCAGAGTGACTTTCACTGTTTTTTGGGGTTGTTGTTTTTTTTTTTGCATTTTTTGCTCTCACTAGTCCTGCTGTTCAACTTTATAGAAAAACCAGACAGCATCCAACCAGGCGTGTCTGAACGCACAGGTACTGGAGGCCACTCCACCCAAAGCGACACTGCAATGTCCAGAGACTGCAGCGCCACATTCCACTGAAGAGTGGACACAGAAACCGGACTCAGGCGGACAGTGAAACGCTTAATCATACAGTAGCTCAGGGAAGAAATTGAAACCACTTTTTCTCTCAGTCCCCCCTCCATTCTGACAGCGAGTCTCAGAGCAACCCTCTCCAGCTGCTGAGGCGAGGAGCCGGCGCGTTGCCGCGGGGACGCGCTCAGCATGCACGACGGCCATCTTTCTCGCCCATACGATCAAACCGAGGCTCGGGCTCTCTCCGTCCGCCTAACACCCCTCACATCTCTGTGAGCACTCACCTCTGAGAGCCGCACTTACAGCTACAATGCAGGCACTGGACTCGAGAGCGCAGCCCAGATAAAAGCCTTTTTATGCCACATCCCAGGCAAGAGCGATATAAAAATGGTTTTTCCTTGTAGGAACGAAGAACGGGCATCCCGCAAAAAAAAAGTCTTCTACCTTTGAATGCCATTGAGCTTGACTCCAAAAGCTTTTAGCACTAGAACAGCAACTACTGAACAATGGCGCCTTGGGGCGCTCCAAACCCTGGCAACACAGAGCCATCCGATCCAAAAGGCTAAATTAGCCCCATTGGCAAGTCAGCTTGAGCAGGAGCAGAACCAGGCAAACCAAGATGCTCTCTGTTTCTTTTTCTTCTTCCCTACACCTTATGGTATTAAAAAGCAAACGGGCCTGATTCCCTCCCTTAGTCATAACCCTCTGAAAAAAACAAGAAAAATAACTTGTGTGCACCCATGATGGCAGCCTGATAACAGGAGGATTTAATGTGCACCCGCTCCCCTGCTTAACAGAATATTAATGTCGGTTGTCATCCATGAGAATGACTCATTTACAAGCGCGCCGAGGAAGCCGAAGACTCGAACCTGGATGAGGTTTGTCGCGCTGCTCGTTTGATAAACACTCGAGTGTATTTACAAGGCAGAGCGAGCGAGATAAGTCTGCGGCGTAATGACACTAAGCAGGTCAGGAAGCGTCTCCGCCGCCGCCGTTGAAGCTCCTCTCCCCTCCCACGGTTATTCCTGTTTCTGTCAGCGAGCGTGGCGCCGTCATCTGCTTGAATTTCAAACGCTCGGGTTTGCCTTGCGAGGCCTTTGCTTTCGACTTTCAACGGATTTGCGTGCGGATGGCTTCCCACTGCCGAGACGCAGGCAAAAAAAAGGGGGGAGGGTGAGGCTTGTGCCGCTTTGTTGGCTGCCTCAGCAATAGGCGGATGAGCAACCTGACCCGGTGCTCAGATGGTGGGTGATGTGACCCCCGCCCCTGTGAGCGTGTGGTCTCCCATCTCGGAGCGTGTAGGAGTCAACTGGTAGGTGTGAGGTTGGATGCAAGACATCTCGCAGTTTCAGCTATAGGGAAAACACTCAAGAGGAGTACAACCACTGGAAAAAAAGTCTCAAATAAAACAAATGCTTCATATTGTAACATACAGCAAAATCCATGCTGGCTGATACCCCAGATAGGGATGTGTTTGCAGCCTTAAGGAGGCAGTATTTTGTAAAATCTTGTTAATGCTATTCCCTTATCAAAAACCTACATGGAGTGCTGCCTTGATTCTTTCGCGTACGTTTGAAAAATCCTTTAATCTCCCATGGCAACCATTCAGCTGTTCAAAAAGCCTGGGTGGGCCCAGCTCCGCCTTTGAGTCTTTGGAGCTTCCCAAGCTCCCGCCTCACAGAACAGCTCTCCCCCATGTCTCCACCAATCTGCTCCTTCAGACTAGCCGGAAGCAATCAGCAGACACCCGGTGGAACATCTGCTGAGCTCCTTATAGGAGCTACTTCTCAGTGCAACGCTGGTAAAAATGTTGTTAAAGAGTTAACAGAAGAGCGATGTCATGATAGCTTCCTGTAGCTGGAGCTTCTTAAAGCGACAGAGGCCCGATCTCAAGGCGTTAAATTATGAAGTGATATTTTTTTAAAGTCATACCTGATATAGTTAGAATTTTTATAACAACTGAAAGTAACATGGTTACTTGATTTGGCTATAAAATTTCACTATGTGCCTAGAAAATACATAATTCCGCCTCTTTAAATATCAAATAATTGTTATTTTCAGTCTGTTACTGAGCTCTCCAATAGCCTGTTTGACCAACTACCTTTTTATTTTGACTTGAGTAAAAATATGTTGAAATAGAGCTACTCTTACTCTAGTAAATTTTTTTTTTGCGTTTTCTACCCTCCTCTGTTAATTGGGGGAAAATTTCTAATGTCCAAAAATCTGCACCGAGAAATTTGCTGGCAACAGAAACGGGATGATTTTGTGGTGCACCTCATGGCGTTTCCAATTGGTGAACACACCACGCCTAGCACGAAACACCGACCTGCAAATGCTGCCAGCTTTTTGGAAATGCGACACCAAGAGAGGGAGCAGTATTTCTCTCATTTGTCTTTTCCGTCCCAGTTAAATGACACCCTTAATCAAATAAAACTCCTGCGTAAGCTCCTCCACCAGTGTTGCACACCTCACATTGTGACACATATAATCAGGTGGACTGTTTGCACTACTTTGTTCAACGCAAATTGCTGCACCGACGCTGGCTGCACGGCACAGATGGGACGCGGGCAGTTTTTCATCGGCTGTTCCGTGCCACAGAGCCCGACACATCTGGTATGCAGCGAGCGGCATCCTTGCACTAATTTGTTTGTCACTATACATTGAAGGGACTATCTGTCTTCCTGCCATGCTTTGGTTGCGGCATGATGTTTGAAGAACATGGCTAGTCAGAAGTTTCGGGAGTCAAGCACACGAGCCGTCTGACTTGGGGGTGGAGGGGAGAAGGAGGACAGGAAAGGGAATGGGGAGCGAGTAAATTCCTAACAAAGCAACGTCTGAACCTGCAGTTTCCAAGCAGTGAAGGAAAGATAATCTATTCGTGTATTAAGAACAAAATAAATAAAAAAAACCAAACAAGAACATTTATTTTTTCAAATTTATAGTCCTATGATACGGGATGAAATGAAAATTGTTTCTGATTTTTGTTGATACAATAACAGCGCTACTATTATGATCAGCCTAAATAATCAAAGCGAATTGGAAACAGAGTTTTGCTTATTTTAATTGTATGTAGCTCTTTAAATGTCCTGTGTTAAATATATTTGCCCATTTACCCACAACAGCCAGAACTTTCAATACCTAGTGAGTTATTTTCATAATTTACCATCTATTAAAAGAGCGACCCCTCGCATTAATTTCACTTCCTGCTACAGTGGGGGTGAAGTTACCGTAATAAGCAGATATTTGCTGGAAAGCGCAGCGTCTGCTGACATGACATTGACTTAACAGCGACGGGTTTTATTTCCAAGTCAAGAATGTATAACAAACAAATCATAGTGAACGTTGGCCAAGTCATAGATGAATTCCTGTACATCTGTAGGCAAAGCCTCTTTTATAGATCTTCAGGAAGCGCACTACCATTTTTGACATCCCCCAACATACAGCTCTGACTTTCAACACAGGCTTTTGCCACAAGGAAAAAAAAATTCCTTTAATCAGGTCCAGATGTGTTGTTTCTTGAGATGTTCCAGCCTCTAACTTCATGTTGTCAAAACATGACTTAAAGTTTCTCTTTATGTCTTGCAAAATGTGATTAAAAGTGGTTTAATTCAGAATTTAGCATAAGACCAAATTGGTGTGTATGAACTCAGGATTTCTTTGCCTGAAATTCAAATGCGTTTGACAATTATAAACATCTACATGTGACAAAAAAAACTAATAAAAAGGTAAAGTTTTTTTTTTATGGTACACTATACTGTGATAGCATCATTTTAGGATGTTGACCAATTTTGCTAAAAGGAAGTTTTTGATGCTTAGATGCATTTTATGTGTAGGGAAAAAAACTAAAACGTTTTTTTTTTAGTTCGATTAAAATAATAATAAAAAAAAAAAAAGCTAACATTCGCTGCCCGGAATTTACATGAAATACAAAACAAGACTGAAAGGGGACTAAAAAAAAAAAAGTGACTTCTGAGTGAGATGAAAATGGCTCTGTGCTTGTACATAAATTTATTTTCACGGAGGGAAGAAAAGCACTTTTATCGGACGACAAGCACTTTCCTCGGCTACTTAAGAGTGACACTAATGTTGCGGTAAATGTTGATGCTGCGATAATACTGCCTGCAGAAAGGATGGGAAGGTAGGTGGAGGGGGATTCCTGTGCACTCAGTGTTTTGGAAATGAAAATATCAGAATTGACTTAATGTGAAGAGGAAACAAGATTCTACTTTTTTTTTGCTCTGGTAGTTGCTGTTGTGCAATCAATCCAGGTCTTTAAGTCTACATCCTCAATGGAAAAGGCTTGAGAACGTTATTATTATTATTATTCACATTAAACAGTTGACCAGTTTTAACACAAGGAAAAAAAAAAAAAAAAAACTCCATAGATGGAATTAATAAAACAAAAGCTGACAGAGCGTTCTAATACACACAAATCCAGTCACTACGGTAACTGATTTGATTCAGAGGCGCCAAGTAAACTTCTCCTTTCTGAGGCTTTGCCATTGTTCACCTGCTCGTTTTGGAAGAAAGGGAGGGGGGAAAAAAATTCACTTGAAATGAATGTACAGTGAAGCAGAGCTAAAGGGAACAAGAGCGGATATATTTAGTTCTCAAACTGTCACCAGCGTACTGAATAATGTAGCCGCAGAACGCTCGCGTGTAGACAAGCTAAAAGGGTTTTGCTGTCGTTTCTCTGATTTGGCGCCAACAGGATGATGGCACGTCTTGTGTCATCATGAAAAATAATCTCGGGTGCTGTCTGTTCCCGCGCACTAAAGCCCAGAATCCACACGGAAACTGTGATTGCAAAGACGGTTCTCTCGGAGATTACTAATAAGTTCCGTCTGACCCGGAATGTGCCCAGAGGTCAAGGGTCGTACGGTGTGGGGAGCTTCTTATCGTCGGGGTAGGGAATGCAGAACATGTTACAAATAACGCAGAGTTTTGTTTTTTTTTTTTTTTTTTAGGGACTGAAGGGCGGCAAAAAATTTTAAAAATCTACAGGCATGTTGCGTGTTATTGTTTACATCCGGAAATTTTGCGCAAGTGCACAACGCTGGAGGGCGAAAACACGATTCTTTTGGTTGAGATCCATCACCACACTGATGCGGTAAATCGATTAACTTAGTGCAACGAGCCACAACATAGGGAACACAGAAAAACAACTCAAAACCACTCAGACTTTTCACATGCCCTCTGCCATAGCAACTGACTGACATCAGCTCTACTAGCTGACAGAGCAGAGATTGCTTCACGTCCGTCAGGACTCGGCACCAAAAACAACCAAACATTTTCCACACAAGAAAATTCAGTCCGTTAAAGTATTATGTTTTCTGGCTTGGAGTTTATTTTGCAATTAATAAGTAGTCATCTGAAGACAGCTGTGTTTGATTACCTAACACTTATGATCTGTCAGAAAACAGGTGCATGGGTCTCCTTTTGTGTTAATTGAACTGAAGAACATCAAATTCCACAACACACCCCCGCAGGTCAAGATTTTCAAAGTCAAGCTAGCATATCTGACCTACTTCCCTGTGCTCCACTGTATTATTCGGTCTTTAAGTCCTGTCATAAATTCCAACATTTAGCATTCTGGTTGTCTGAAATGAAGCTTTTGGCTTCTTTGTGCTCTCTGTTTGTTGCATGGCTTTACGTGAGGGTGAATTTGTTGGGAAGGATGGAAAACTGTCCTAAATACTGACAAAAATCTTCTCATGATGGAAAAACAGACTTGAAATTGTTTTCAGAACCCTTAGACTGTTGGATAGTTGTTGTATCTTTGAGGTAATTTCGTTTACCTTCCATCCTGGTGCTGGATGGATCAAAACAAACTAATTTGCGCCTGACCAGCAAAAAGTGCAAATACGTGGTTATGTGTGAGAACTCGGCTTTAATGGGCTTGGAAACCAATATGCATTTTTTGGTGAGCTTAAAAAAACAGAACGCCATTCCTGCACAATTTCTTTTTTTGATTTTCAGTTTACATCCTTGTGTTAACGAGTCTTAAGGAAAACAAACTATCTTTGCTGTTCATCTACAGCACGTTGAAGAATGTGAACGCCTCAACAGGCAGAGAGATCAAGAGTTGAGACTTTGTTTCGCCACCCATCCATCATCAGACTGGAGTCCCAACAGAAATCAATCCATATTTAAGGTTTAGACTAAAAACATGCGTTATAAACCAGAGGCAAATGCCACTCAAATTTAAATACGGCTACTACTCTGAGAGGGATTCGTGCTCCAAATGACTTTATTTCAGTCGCACAAAACCCTTCAACCCTCCCCAGTCCTTCCAATCACCTTCTGTCTCATGCAGCAGGAGAAAGCAGCAGCAGCAGCTTCCCACCTCAGACTAGGCTCCATGAATGATGAGTAATGGCGTAGGAGAGTGAGGTCATTATCGAGACGTGAAAGTTTGAATCGGCGCACCGGAGGCTTCATTTGTTCCGCATTCACGACTCCCTTTGACTACGAAAGTGCACACCTGACTCGCGGCTGGGGAGAGAGGGCGACCGGCGCCTCTGCTCGTTTCCGCTTCGGCGTTTTGAAGAAGGAGCAGGCTGAGCAGTTTGGAGAGGGATCTCTTCAACGCCCCTCGAGATGCTGGGTGTGCGAGGAGAGATTTCTTTGCCCGCGGAGTTTCTCTCAGAAAGAAAAGCCGTGATTGAACTTGACAAAAACACCAGTTTAGAAACGCGATAAAACAGACCGAAAATACATTTACAATAAATGTGATGTAAATCACGTCAAGGATGCAACTCGATGCTGCAATTGCAGCTTTACTGAGGGCAGAAAACTAGGAAGGAGGCCATGTGCCACAAAAAACAAGAATCAGAACCAACAAGCAAGTGGGTAACGAACTGTTGCGTAGTAGACGTGCGTTACTGGGAATTTCTGGTATCGATCCAATACCAAATAAATAGATATCGCCGATGGCAATACCGATATGATACTTAAACATTGTCATTATCTTTGAATAGTCTGGGGATTATGATTGAGATAAAATACAGGACAAATATTCTAGGCAAATTAAAGTGTTTTCCTATAATTAACCAACTGCAGCAGTAAACAAATGAAATAATCCTATTACTTTCTACTACACACAACTGTTTAAAGGAAAACTGAGTCTGAAACTGTGATCCGCATATAACCCAGACAGGAATACAATCTTTCCTTCTCTAGTTAAAAATCAGCCAAATTCATATTTCAGATTTTAATATTATAAAGTTTGAGTCACATTTTTTTAAGTTGGCAGAACAGATCATAAAAAAACTAGGCTAATGAGGGAAATGAACAAATTGCATCTAAAGGAAAGCAGACATTTTCAGAGCAAACATTACAAATGTATGAAATGTTACTCTCTCATGGAAAACGTACGCTCTAGATATCGAACATTGTAATTCCTACATTCGGAAGAGAAAATATAAACAAAAGTACCAAACGCATTGCGCTACCATCAGTCTGATACCGATACTATCAATCTGATACCGATACGATCTTTAGAACAATCTCAAAGCACTGTGTGTTTCTCAAGGTAAGTCCTGGTTAGTCATTACTATTATATATATATAAATATTAATTGACAGAAAAATCTCCATGATAAGTTGCTAGGAGATGCGTGACACATCTCCAAATGTGAAACACATCTGAAAACATATCACAATATCGTCATTATTCTCAGTAGGTTCTGATTGTCTGCACAGTTGGCAAACTCACAGCGGTGTGTGTGTGTGTGTGTGTGTGTGTGTGTCTGCTGCTCTTTGGTTCCTGACGTGTCTGCCTCGATTTGTTCGAGGTGGGCTCCGATGGGTGAGGAGCCACTCAGTGTAGCCGTTTATACTCAAATGCGCTCTGACAGTAACACAAGTCGCTGTCTGTTTTGCTCCAAACGGCAGAGGAGATCAGAGAGAGGTGAGCCCTGCAGTGCCACGGCCTGTATGGATGGTGACATCAACTACTTCACTCACTCTTTGGTTACCTAGCAACAACCTGTTGAGTAACTTGCGCAGCCACAGATTAAGGTAAGCCCTAGTTTCAGATGACATTTTATTATGCATACCTGTATGGTGCTGCCTTTTGTTTTCCTGGGTAATAACTCCATTCACTACTTTTGTCATTAAACGGACTAATCTTAACCTACCCACTGCCTTCTGGTGTAATTCCTCCCGATTCTCATCTCCCTTACGCCTGGGGTTTCTTCCATTTAAGTGGATTTCTCTGGCAGAATTTCCACCACGTCAATCAGCAAACAGAAGAACAAATGATGAACGATTACATTGATTTTCTGTGCTGTTTTAGAATTGCTGTCTGCCTGTTATTTTGTATTTTTTGGTAATGTTCAAAGCGTTGAACTGGCGCACTCCATACGTGACGGGAAAACATGGGTAAAGTCAAAAGTTTCAACACAGTTCAGTAAGCGATCGGTTCTAAATAGCTGAGTGTCCAGACCTTCTACGAAGCGTAGAAGTAGAGGTTGGTATTTTCCTGGTGAGACTAATCTCACCTGGTTAGGTTTCCATACAATATCTTTGTGAGGCTTCGACCACATTACGACGTATCCATGTGAACCGGAAACCAACCAAAAATTAACATCAGTGACTTAAAAACCCAACAGTGTTGATCTAAAAACATTTTCACAGAAAGCGTTTTCATGTAGGATCCTGAGCCGGTAGCTTAACAGCAACGTTTATTTTCTTCTTTCGACTCAGACGTATAATTACCATCTGCGGTTCTGTCATACGTTCCGTTCAGCCGCTGGGAAAAGCCAGTACTTTTCACAACAGAGGGGATTTTATTTGCCTGGAATATTAACACAGGTCAGCGCTGAAAAGACTAGCCAGCACTGACTGTGGCTCAAAAGAGCATTTATAAACTAGATTGGGTACATTGAGACATCAATTCTAAGAAAAACAAAAAAAACAAAAAACAGAACACACACACCACAATCTGTAAGGATAAACTGCCTCCTAGTTTGTGAATGTGATGCTAGAATGTCGCATGTGCATATGTTCATTAGCCGTTGTTCATGGTTTGTGGAGTTCAGCAGAGAGGCTGATTTGACTATTTACATTTACTAACATCACTATGTTAGCAAATGTAAAGACCTGTCACCTGGCAACTAGATGAGAAAGTTTCTGTGTCGCAGGTTTGTATCCAGTCTTAGCTAACTTAGCAACAGTGCTAGGACTAGAGTCATTAGCAGTGTTGCCAAGCAAATTTGCTTGCTGGAAACCAAATTTAGCAGCTAATTTTGGTTCCTAGAAAATTTGTTAGCAAGGCAACCTTGCTAGCTAACTGGCTAGCAATATTAGCTTCTTACCTCCCCGAGGTGATCATTAGCCATGTGGTTGTCAGGGAAATATTTACCTGCTACCTTGTTAGAGTAGATTCACAAAGTTTGTTACGGTTTCAGAAATGTTTTATGTTACTTTTCATTCATTTTAATTTTGTTAGTTGAGGAAGTACTATTAAACTATTAAAAATAGTTTATTTCTAATAGTATTTAAAAACATAAGACTGTCCGAAAATTTTTTAAACAAATTTTAATGACTAAATTCAAACGGCTCATTTTATCGGTGCACGACAAAACTTCCCAAACGAGGGTCGTTAAGTAAAAATGAAGCCTGCAAGTGTGTGACGGACGGTTGTCCTTGAACTGTTCCTGGTGCCTTTTTGTCTCCCTCTGCCTGCTTCTCTGAGCCTCTCTACCTGGGCTGCCTGTCATGCAGCCTTTCGGAGCCACTATCTACCTATCAATCTGTGAGTGTGCCCGCCTGCGTGTGGCGATAAGGAGCCGTGGGTGTCTGTAGTCCTGACACCAGCTGATTTATGCTGGCCCCTTTTCCCTTCAGGGGGCCGATTTGTGAGAAAATCCCCGACGACTCATGCTGACTCTGTGCGTGTCTGTTTGTTTGCATGTGCGCACGGCGCCAGGACGGTCTGTCAAAACAAAGCTGACGGGGAGCTGTAACTCTGACTGCCACGTTTCACCTCCGCTCCATCACTCATGGCTAATTTAATGTGTGATTTGCCCTTTAATGAATGACGACAAGAAAAGTTTTTAACTACAAAAATAAAATAAATAAAAAAAACACTTTCGGGTGGCTTCAAATCAATAAATGGGTTACGATACAATAAAAGATAAATGAGTGAAACAAATTAGAAAAAAATGTGGATGAAAACAACGGAGATTACCCAGTTGGAAAAAGAAAAAAAATCATTTGGAGTGAGAAACAGCTTGAAATCTGTGTCTCAGTGTGGGAGTATCTGTTCTCCCCTAATTTAATCATCTCGGATAAATTTTCCCCAAGCTTGACTCATTAGCTTCAAATAAAACAACTTTAAATACAAAATGCGAGTCTAAAAACAGCACCAGAATACATGACAAGAAATCAAATTAAAGCTTGCTAATTGCCAGTGGATCTAAATTTTCATGAGCCCGACTCCCATCCGTTTCTGCTGTCATGGCAGCGACAGCAATGAGCCGCACGTAGATTTGGGTTTCTATTGGCATTCACAGGGAAATAACTTAAGTCCAATCAAAATCCTGTCCTTTCATGACTCAAATGTTCTTAACTCTCACATTTTAAAATTTATTTATGAAACTTTATTATGAATTTATGTAAAAAACATCTGTACATACACATGGATAGACTCCTAAAGCATTTGGACAACGTGTTACAGAACGAAGTGGGGAAATATCAGTGCTTGTTCATACTCATACTTCATACTTATTTTCTTTTTCCATATTTATACAGTCCAAGCACATAGCTAAATACAACTGCTATACCTTAATTGACTGAAATAAACATTCCCACATTGCCTTCTAAAAGACTGAAGCACATTAGCTGCTATCACTAACTAGCTTATAATATACTGTACATTTTTTTGTATATATTGGTAAAATGTAAATTTAGAGCCTGTTGGCTGAATGATGTTAATCTCTCTTGGCTCATTCGCACAAGGCTAAAAATGTTTAAATTCAATTAAAAAAATTTAAGTTGGCCTTAAAATCATCAACCACATATCTTAAATTATTCAATCTTGTATATGTAGTTGTTTTTTCTCTCATAAACTGCATTCTGTAACTCAAAGCGGTTGCAACTACGGCAATCAAATTGCTAATATACCCTAGCTAGCTATTTGGCTATTGTGGATAAAATGTAAATGTGAAGCCAGTTGCCCTGGATGATGTTCATCTCTTCGTTATTGGCTCACTCGCACAGGGCTTAAAATGTCTTAAACTAAAAAAAATTTTAAGTTGGCCTTATGGATCTTAAATTATTTAACCTCGTATATGTAGTTTATTTCTTTAAACGTAATCTTTGCATTCTGTAACTCAAGGCAGTTGCAGCTGGCTGCTAATTTAACCTAGCTAACTTGCTAGTTAGCTACCAAGGGTAAAATGTAAATTTATAGCCTTCACCATTGGCTCACTTCTGTTGCATTCATTCTGTGCTACCGGCGTGACACAACTACTCCCTAAGATATGCGATTTTCTTATGTGCATTTCTGTCATGATGTTAATGGTCTTAAATTTCATTGCTAATAGTCTTAAAAAGGCCTTAAAAGGTCTTAACTCCGTGAATGCACTCTCCAAAGTCCTCAGATTTAATTCGGAGCCACTGACTCAACAGCAGGAACGGCCTCGGGATGCCGCAGGTTCCACTAGTGAACCCCATCTGTTTCTATCATCCGCGCATCTTCTTCTACTAAAATGTAGCCTTCTCGTTTGCAGAGGCACAGGGGCGGGGGAGACAAAGGAGCCCCTGTGCTGTTTTGGCGCCAGTCCTCCAGTGATAGAACGTACATTCAGCACACTCGAAGCCTGTTTGCCGAGATAATTAAATTCTCAAAAGATGCAAGGAGACACAACACGTAAATTAATTTGAGCCGCAGCAACTGACAGGATTTATGCCGCTTTGGTGGGAGCTATTCACTTCCAGAACAAATAAACGGGATGTTTTTGAAATTAATTACTGTTCCAGTGGGCCATTAAAGAGTATCAGTTATCAGATGACTTTGAAATACACAGTTGGCTCTTTTGATGTGTTAATGATGATGGAGTAAATCATCCCTCCCTGTCATGGAGACGTTAAAGAGACGGGGGGGGGGGGAATGAGACGCGCAAATAACAAAAAAAGCAGAGACGTGGGAAACCTGGCAAGGGCCCAGCCGCTAAAGTTCCACTTAAAACACACCGATGACGCCGATGTCGCGTCAAACCCATTCGTCGTGACATTTCCTGTTCTGATTTTGTGCTTCGTTCGCCGTCCCCAAGCGCGTTTAAAGTCAACGCTCGCATGCTACGCTGCAGAAACACCAGCGCCGTTCGGTTTAAACGAAGCCGTGAGCCTCTGAACGCAGAACAGAATTACAGCAGATATAACCGATGGTGTTTCCCACCCCCTCCTCCTCCTCTTCGCTCCTCTGTTGTAATGTGGGCTTGGATTTAATAGGCTGCCTCTTAATCCATGTAAAGGAAGGCAGAAAAGACCCATTTGACATGGGCTAACTTCCCTCTGTAATTAGAAAACCTCATTAAGTTCATTAAGTCATTCCTTGTGTTGGGGGATTTGTTTTACATGTGCCGGCAACAAACTCTAGGCGGGTTCGAGTTGGATGCGGGCTGATAGGGGCGGCCGCCGGGAGATGGAAAACCGCGTGTACGAAGCAGACAGGCAAGTGGACAAGAGTGCGTGAAATAAGATATTTTCATGCTTGCTTGATTTGTACATTTGTTACACTCTCCACGAGCGAGAAATCTGTACAAAAAAAGTGGAGTAAAGGGAGTTTTGACGTAAAGTACTAAACTCTAGCCTCACTGTTTAACTCTACTGGGACTGCAGAGTTTTTATCTTTGATGCGAGTTCGAAAGGGAAAGATTTATCTGTTTAGGAGGAGACACGTTGTCTGAAACGAGTTGCTTGGCAACTAAACGACTCCCAACAAGTGAATGGAAGCAGCTAAAAGTCACACTTTTTGATCACTTTGTTTTACTCCTTGGGGGTTAATCCCCCTCCACAGGAATGTACATTAAAGTCCAATATTTTTATATCTCTGGAAAATCTGAAAACTCATTTTCATTTTAAGATCAGGAAAGTTCTCAAAGGGATCTATAAACAAATAGTTAAAACAGGAATAAATTGATGAGCACCTCTTAAAGTTAAATGATATTGACGAACTTTTCACCCGGACACATTTTGTCAGCACATAGATAAAAACTGTGCTGATTTGGCAGATAAAATAATATTTAACTGTTATCCCGGCAGGTCAGATTTAAGGCTTTTTAAGAACTTTTTTAATGCCACTTTCAATTAAATCTAAGACGGAAAAAAACTATAATCGTACCTCAACCGTTTGACTCATTCTCATTAGAAAATTATTTTTAGTCGAAAAAGAAAAAGTCAAAAAAGTATCCACTCATTTGCTTAGAAAGATTTCTAGATATGTTTTGTGCTTTTTAGATTTTCTGGCTGTAAAACAATCCATTAACTGGGAATAATCCAGAAAAGCATGTAAACCAATGGAAGTCCAAATGCTGGTTCTGATTGGTAGATATGTTTTAAAAGGACCTTTGTCTTTTCTACTTATTGAAGGCCTTGGCCTCCCTCTGTGGGGGAGGCGAGTTGGTCTGGAGGTACGTAGGATAGCAACACGGTAACAGATGACTGGATGCCGCCGCTAGAGGCCTTTGGGGTTTTTTGTTTTGTTTTGTCGTCTACGTTTTGCCTTGAGGGCCAAATGATTCCTGTGTGGGTGTCACTGAGTGGCAATTCATCATTGGCCGAATTACTTAGTGGGCTGAGAGCAGAGGCCATTCGTCTACGCGTGTGACAACTGGCGTGGCCGCGGAGACGGCGAGCTGCCGCTGCTCAGGCGGTCAGCCCCGGCGACGGACCCGTGTTTGCACTGAAACACTCGGTCACAGCGACAAGAAGAGAAACTTTATCATGACCCGTTTACATCTGGCTAAAGACCTTCTAGATTGCAACCTGGAAATGTTTGTCATTTATGTTGTGTTGCAGTAGTTTGGCTATTTGTTCTCCAGGAGTTTCAGACCTTCAGTCTATAATTTTTTTTAATAATCTTTGGTTGTTTAAGTTTTGGGTTTTATTAGCATTTGATCACTTCCTTGTCGTTTTCCTAGTATTCCTCATTATTACTCAGTTGGTTTTTGCCATATTTATATTCATTTTTATTGAATTGAATGTCTTCATTTCTTCTTATGCTCCATTTCTTGTGCCTTTGGAGTTTCTTAAATCAGCCTTATTCTTTTCTCCTTGATTTATTCACTATTATGTGTTGGTAAAACCTCAATTAAATACAGCAAAGTTCACTATGATAACATGTGACCAGGTGCAAACGCTTTTAAACCGTATAATGTAGCAGCGATCTCCACCAAACAAGAACACATGTGAATTGACATAGCCAAACGCTCACTAAAGATAAAAAGCAGCGGCTCACGGCATTCAAATAAATGCTCCTTAGATCAAGTTTAAATGTGCAGCACAACAAGACATACACACTCACACGGTCATAAACAACCCCCCCCGCTCCTCCCTCCCCCTACCAGGCCTAAACGCCACCATGTGCTGATAAGACAGAGCAACCACTCACTACCCTGCAGGTGAAAAACAAGGAGGGCATCCATACAATGAGCCTCACGCGGCGTCATGCATTTACAATCCACCTCTGTGGCATCAACATAAATCTGCAGAGCCGGGACGTGAATGATTTAAAGCCCCCATTCACTCTGGAAGCTCCAACCGAGGGGAACGCACATGAGCTTTGGCAATAAAAGGGTTACTTTGAAGCCGTGAATGGAGAACCCGGGTGCTAAATGGAACGGTTTGTTTTATTTAAGTGGAGGTGGGTAACGATGGAGCATGGTAACGTGCTCCATCGTTACCATGTGATTGAATCCTGGCTTGATTTTTTTTTTTTTGTTGTATTTTTCATGCTTTTGTTTTGTTTTGTAATTTCAAAAATAAAGCATCATGGCAAATTCGGACACAACAAGCAGGTTTGCCAAAACAACATAAAAGACCCTCAACTACAAATAAACGAGCACAAATCTGAAGCTCTAATGAAAACTCATGTTAATATAGTCAGATTGAGTCAAAAATATTTGCAAAAATATTTTCATCCCATATCAAAGGCAACACAAAAACTTTGGTTGACCTTTATTAAATTCTTTTCCCCACCGGGACTGAAAAGGATTTGACTCTTGAGGGATTTGAGTTTAAGAATCAGTATTACGCAAAAATCAACTTTTTGAGCTCAACATTATGTTATGATGTCATTTCCCTCATCAAAAACATATCCGGGGTTTTGCTTTGATTCATTCATGCTTGTTTAAGTGGCAAACATTCAGAGATGGAAAACGGATGGGTGGACTTAGCTCCACCCCTGAGGACAAAGCTCCTCCTTCGAGCTGCAGTTTTTGAGCTTCTGCATTAGAGAGAAGCCCTCCCCCACCCAGCTCCTTCAGACAGCAGCAATTAGAACGACCTGGTGGAGCTGTGCATCTGCAGCAACACCAGTAAAAATGTTGTTAAAGGGTTAATAGAGGAGCCATGTTGTGATGACTTCATGAAGGCGGAGTTTCAGAAAGAGGAGACATTTTTAAAGGCCCAATTTGAAGGCATTAAATTATAGTCAAATTTCTTTTAAGTCATACTTGACATACAGAGCATTTTTATTACAACTGAACTTAACACAATTTCTTGACTATGCTATAAAATGGCCCTTTGTGCGTAGAAAATACATAATACTGCAGTTTTTGAGTTTTTGCGGTGATATTCCCTTTAAAATCACAACCAATTAACAGTCGACTAACCATGGATGATGATGTGTTCAACAGATCCTTGAAATTTCAAAACAAATCAACTAAAAAGATAAGTGCAACAGCACAGTGTTTTATTAAAAGCTTTGCGCTTTTCTGCCACACAGTGACGACTGTTTCAGAGACGTTTCCTCCAGACACTTTCGAACAAAAACCACCAAATGCTGTGAAAAGCAACCCGCATGTTAACCTGCCCAAAACTGGGCAGAAACTCGCCCCAACCTGGCTACACCGACACCTCAGCAGAACGGACTTCAGAGTCATCTAATTTGCCCCCCCAGCTAAATTATCAACCACTTGTAGTGGAGGAAAAAAAAAACAACAGAGAGAGAGGGATAAAAGTGAGATTCCATCTAGAGTCCGATTATTCTCATGAATCGCATCAAAAGGAAAAGTAATTAAGTCGTCTGAGGATGTTATTGGGAAGGACGATTCCGTCAGTGAGGCGGTGGGCTTGTGATGCCTGCAGCTTATCCGGCCTGCTTCAGCTTGTGTGTGTGTGTAGCTGTGAGTGACGTGCCGGTTTGCGCAGGGGAAGATGAGACCTCTGTTGCGCGTTTGTAACCGCAGCCAGCCGCTCCTCATTAACCTTTCGGGAGATAAGCCTGTTTTAAGTCCATGTTTGAACAGCCTGTGTGAAGTATCTCCCACCGCTATGCGGCTAGCGAGCTAGCCAGTAACAGACCGTCCGTCCGTCTCCTCCTCCCCTGTGCTTTTCTTCCCTCTCCTCTTTCAGATTACCAGAATTAAATTTCAATTTTAATCACAGGCCTGCCGAAATCTCCATAAAATCTAGCACCTGAGCCCCCCCTCTTAATTATGGAACAAGCATTCAGGGGTGGCGTCGCCGCCGCGGCCCCGCTAACAAGGTTAAAAGGTGCAAAGTGTGTGTAATGGGAAGCAGAGGAACTCACTGAGCAATTGTTAACACCGTGTTAGCTTCCCTCCCTACTTCTTTGTCTCCTTCCGTGTTCACTTTCTGTTTTCCCAGCCGCCAGGAATACTCGGAGCACCTTGTTAGAGGCGCTAGGCTAGAAGTAATGTAATTTAGCTAAGTGGCGAATGTGGAGGTGCCAGATGCGCGCCTCGCCGAGGATGGTGTCGGCGGTGGCGATGGAGCAGGAGCAGGCGCGCGGAAGCGAAGCTGTTACATTATCCGTCGCTCGCTGGCGGAGGGCTACAGACAGAAACGGATAATTGGCAAAGAGGTGAAGTTTGGCTCTCCGGAGATACTTTGTTCCTCCTTTTGTCAACATCCAAAAGTATGTTAAAAAGTCAGCAGGAAGATGTAGAAACTGTGACAGACGTTCAAATCCGAAGCATCGGCTACAACAGATCTCCAGCAGGTTAGGCTCTGTGCTTTGGATGGCAAAACTAATCACATTTTGTCTCGTTACAAACACAATTCACTCTCTGGAAAAATGTAGAGGGGAGCGGACCCATCTAAAATATCGATATTATCGATGCCAAGTCAGTATTGGGATCAGATCGGTACTAAAGTGGTAAGGTTCATACTTCAGTTTCAATCCGTCATCAAGAATTGGAAAGACCACGACATGATTGCAACCATAGCAACACATCTTCACTCCACCAAACCCCCGATACAAACCCCACGGTGTCACTGGAGGAACTGCAGAGATTAAAAATAGTCTGTCACTGAAGGCACAGTGAAACATGGCGGCGGCATCTTCATGGTGATGGTTCTCTTCATCTGGAACTGAGAAACTGGTCAGAGTTGAGCGAATCACAGGGCAGTTCTGGAAAGACTTGAGCCTGGAGCAAGACAGTGACACTAAACATACTCGTTTTAATCAGCTTTTTCATTTATAAAAATGGTAAAAATCATGATCCTCCTTCCATTTTAGAAATTATGTGCCACCCTATGCTGGTCTGCCACATAACTCAAAATCTGAAAAGCTGAGTGAATACATTTGCAACCTATTTATATATGAGGCTGAAATGAAATTTTTATAAGATGACAGCAGCTATGGGTAGAGAAGGGCGTCAAAAAAAACGGCTCAGGAAGATGAATGACTTGATATTTATACCAACAATTCATCATCTTGGCTTTGTAAGCGTGGTGAAAGGATTTCATCAGCATCTTTCTGCATTTGTAACATACACTAACTGGGAATCAATCCAGAATTACAACCACCTGTCCAAACCGTAGCAAGTAACAATTGATAATTAATTAATACCCAAGTAATAAATTTCTTACTAATTTATGTAGTAGTGATTTTTACAAAGAACATTTATAAGGATATGCAGATATTCAAGCTAGCTTCTTAAAAATATTAACATATTCAAGCTAGCTTCTAAAGGGTATTAGCATATTCAAGCCAGCTTCTGAATTCAACCTAGCTTCTTAAATAAAGCCACTTATTTTATGGAGCTACAAAAATGGAGCTTTAGTATCTGTTCATTTGTTCTCTGAGAGAATGGTGACAATGCTTTAAAATGAACAATTGAAGTCTCGCAACTTTCACCAAACAGGAGCTCTGGATGGGGTTTTCAGCCACCCGCGCCATACCGTCGCCACGCGATAATTAAAAACCAGCAACTGTTCTCAGTGTGCAACCCGACGGCTGTGAAATAAACTGGGATGATTTTACACAGTCAATAATGCAATTGTGCATGAGGGGGGGGGGACGGAGAAGGTGTTCTTTTTCCCCTTTTTTTTTTTTTTGGCGACAGGATTTTTACGAGTGTGAAAAACAACTTTAATTAAATATAATAGATGTCTTTGAGCCTTCCAGTGTGTGAAACTGTATGCCAATTAGATAATCATCTGTGAAAACATTTTTTTTGCATGAAGATGATTCTATGATAGCTTCGCGATTATACACCGATGTAACATCATGGCAATTATCCATGCCATTCATCTTTTTTTTCCCCCGTTTTACAGCAGGAATCCACAGTACACACTCTCGCTACGCCACATGGAAACACTGGCATGGCAAAAAAAACAGCTTTCAGTGAAAGCGTATTGTCTTCCAAAAAGAAATAAATTAGTGGAAACTGCAAGAAAGAGACTAATTTCCTCAGTCTCCTCCTGACAGCTGGCCAGCTTACGCTGCATAGCCGCCTTGTTTGTTTACACTGTAGCTTGATTTTGATCACTGGTCTGCTCAGCTTCCCAGATGTCTCGCCCACATGTGCTGCTGCCATTTCTAGGCTCGCGTATCCGCCCAGGCGAGCCTCCGCTAAACTCCTGTTTAGAGAGCTGGAAACATACACCCATATTTATATAAAAAATATATATATATCTTAACAACTGTTAGCACACAGAGGAATAAATGTGTTTTCCGGTGACAGCGTGCGCGTCTAAGCCGTCACATAGCGGTGGGGGAGGGAACAGCTGTTCTCCCTGCCTTCCCATGTCACTGATTTAACATATGGCTACCCTTTTGGAGATAGCGCCGCTGTTTACTTTGCTGCAGAACGCCGATAACGTCCCGAATCGTTCCTCAAAACATGTGAACACATTAAGCTGTTAAGAGTGTACAAAAAAAAAAATGGAGGTTTTTATTTTGGTCCATTTTGGTTTCATTGGTGCAAGCAGGTAAGAGCTGACAGCAGGATGCTTCTATGTGTGAAACTAGAACATGGGTTTCATGTACAGTCATCAGTTTGCACGCTCAAAAAAGTCTTGATTTTGATTTAGTTTTTACTTTTAACTTACTATCTAGACTTTAATAAAATTAACCTACTATGTCCAATAATCAGTCAGAGTCCATACAACACTCCAGTTTTAGCAATAATCAGCATTATGAGGCTTACCGGCTGTCCTTCACAGTTTGTAGCAGACTTCTGCACAGTTTTGGTTACTGACTGCTACCAGCACTGTGTGCTTCACATTGTGTCAAACAGGACTGACAGTTCAGTCACCTCTAAAGTACCTGCACTCTGATTGCTTGGAGATTGAGTCCACCTGGTCCTCATGACTAGCAGGCAGAGATGAGTTGCAAAAAGGTGCAGCAGAGAGGAGTGGCTGAGGGGAGTGGCTACCTGGCAGTTCACCAGAACAGAACAGGTAAAATGTAAAAATACTTGGTTAAGGCACCTCAACCCCCCCGCTGTTCAGTCCCTTTCAATCAAACTCTGGTCCACCTAAAAACCTCGGTCTTAGTTTGGTTGAAGTGAACTATGGCGTGGTTTGACTGCCATGTGGACTGGAGACTGCTCTAAAATCAGAAAGCGCAGGGGCATTCTGGGTAAATACAACCAAAACAGATGAGGAGTTTTAGTGTTAGTGGAAGTGACCTGGTGACCTTTTACCAAAGACAAAAGAGACCTCCTATAGCGTTGTACACAGCGTTTTAAGAGATTCTAGAGAAGAGGTCCAGTTTCACTGTTGCTCCAATCTTCACTGAGCTATTCCATATAAACACTGCTGGGGATTTTTTTACGTACTCTTGTCCTTACTGGTACCTTTAAATAATGAGAAACAGCTTCCGTTGATGCAAAAATATCTGACTTGGTCACTAAGAAGATTTAAAAGCTAAATCATAAAGTGGTTCAGGAAGGAGTTTAATAAGCATGTTATTGCAGGATTTTTAATATTTTATATTATTATTCAACCAGTTTGTTTTTGAGTTGAATTGTATATTTAAGAGATATTAAGGTTAAGGAACATTCTAGACATGAATGTCTGCTTTTTAAAAACTTTAGCCAGTGTACCTGGTTCTTACACAGCTCATATTACTGTTTAAGAACATAGAAACAATTTGTATTGTTTCTGTTTTTGCTCCAATTTGCACTATTTGTTAAATTTGTCGATATTTCTCAGATCAAAAGAACCAAAGCTCATTATAATGTCATAAGTGATATTGGACCTCAACATGGTTTCACTTGAGGTCTGGTATTGACAGGATGGACGTTTTGGTTTGGCAAATATAAACTGAATATTTGGGCAACAGCTGCACAGCTTTACTATCATTATTTTTTCTTTTTTTCACATTTAGAGACCTTTATGTGCTGAAACGAGTGAACACACTCACACCTTGAAATCAACACCTTCACTCCGTTCCACAGGCTGCTGGGGGGGGGGGGTAACGGATCGCGCGGCTCCCGAGTCAATATTATCTCCTGTGCACAGACAAATTACCTCTTTGTTTTAGGGACATGAGTATTTCTCCAGACGGAACAGGAAAAAAAAACAGAAAAACATATAAAACATTTGCACATCATGAAAATCCCTCCCCAATCCGTGGGGTTCGGGGGCGGGGGGTAAAAACGGGCGCACGCTCAAAGGGAAGCTAAAGTGGCACTTATGGATACTGTTAGCGTTTAGCTCAGGCGAAAAGAAATTCTCTCATTAAGTGGGTCTCTCTTTCTCGTTCCCGCCGGCTCGCCGCAGAACAGATCAAATGAAGGTTATGCCGTCCTCTCTCATGGCCTACATCCTGATGCCAGAGCTAATTGCATAATTTGTTTCAGAATTAACAGCTAATAGCAGTCACTTCTCGGCTCCAGCCGCTCCCCCCCCACCCCCAGCTTCCCCCGCACACTCACATCCTTTTTTTTTCTACCCCCCCCCCTTTTACTCTCATCCCATAATATCTGTATTAGTAGAAGATTTAAACAATGTAGCACAAAACCATGCTGTCGTAAATTACATTCATAAGCATGAAGGCAGAGCCGTTTAAGCATTGAAAGCTAATTCTCTCACACGGCTCCTGCTTATTGAATTTAATAGCTTTTGTCTAAATGTACAATGGACTTTCTGAGCTGGAGATGGAAAAGCAACAAGTGAAACAAAACGGAAAGATTTATGTGAGGGGGAAAAAAACACAACTATTTTACCCATTTTGGGTTATATTGGTATTTTGTGTGATAGACCAACACAAAGCAGAGCAGAAAGCAGAAGGAAAAATGATAGGAATAAAAATTTGAAAGGTGTGATTTTTATTCAGCCCCCTTTAGATCGGCATTTTGTAAAATCACTTTTTACTGCAACTCAGCTACGGGTCTGTTTTCATGTTCCTTCCAGCCTTGCACCAACACAAAATAATAGTAAACCCCCAAAAACCCAGTCATAGAGAGCATCTATTGTTATTAATATTTTGCTGCAGATTGACAATAATTCTAATAGATGAAAAGTTCTGGACTTAAATACCCCAATTTCAGTTGTGTTAAATTTATGTACATCCTCAAATTTTTTTAATTAATTGAAATTATGTTAAGATATAGTTTATATTAAAAAAATAAGAGAAAAACGGCTTATTTCTATGTCAGTTAAACAAACTATCGTGAGAAACTATCGAGAAGGTTCATAATGCTGCGTTCACACCAAACACGTTTTGAGCGTCAGGCGCTTCTGGTTTACATTCAAAGTCTATGTGGAAGCAGGTTGATGAAGATCCTGAGGGTGTAGAGCAAAATGTCACTCGACATTTGAGGAGTCGGGTGCGTTTTTGACTCACTGCAGCTCCAGGTTGGAGACCACCGCTTCAGACGTGCGGCCAGGTACGCTTCGTCCGTTTCCTCTCTAATGTTGGTTTGTCACATCACGTAAAATCCCAAAGAAATACCGTGATGTTTGCGTTTTCAATGAGAAGTGGTTCATTACTCAAGAGGATTTATTTGGACCAAACCCTGAAGAGAGCTGATGTCATACTGCTCATTGGACCTAAAGAGGGAGAGGAGTCACCCAAAGGGAGCCTCCCTTTGGGTGCCTCTGAAGTCACCGATCCAAAAGCGAAGCAATAACCTTCTCTCCCCTCCATCTAATAACAATCCTGAATTTAAAAAGCACACAAACAGGCGGGGGAGCGAAAGGATAAGTGTGTGAGAGCGACACGCAGGTAACGGCAAGACAAAGAGACGGAGAATTCAATCGATACTGTGATCCAGCTGCCAATCACGGACTACATCAACCCGTGGCTGCAGGGTGTGAATGTTTTATCTGTTTATCCGGCCCTGGACCAGATAAACTGCAGACAACAGGCGCTCCGGCTCTTACAGCGCCAGAAACCACCGGCAGGAAGTGAGGCAACAACGTGGTCAAGCTCCTGTAACAGCAAGAGCCAATGTTTCACTGAGTTCAATCGATAAATATGTGAGCAGTGGTATTTTTCGGGTTTTTTTGTGAACCTCTCTCTACCCCACCTCAATGCTTTTACTTCACTGAAAGGCTACAACGCAGCCACTTCACATTCTTCAAATTAAAGGTCACTTTTACCTGAAAAAAAAAAAAAAAGCTGAGCTCCGGTGGCAGCTCGTGAATTAGTTTCCACACACCTCTCTGTCCGACCTGGAATAAATTCGACTGCTAAGTCAAAAGGGTCGCCACGGCGAGAACGTTTCCCCCTAATCATGTGATTTTGACCCAGCGATCTGTACCCGGCTCTCCAGAGCTGCCCGTGTACCGGCTTGCGAATGCAGCCCCGGGCGGAAAATAATAATAATAAAAAAAAAATCTTAATTAAAGTCGTTCTCAATGTGCAACCTTCAGACAGTGTTACCACAGCAAACACTGAGAAATAATAGGAAAAAATGTTCTTGTCTTTGCTGTTCAGAAAATAGCAACAAAGATTTTCCTACTTTGGTGACATTTAGGTTTTAATTTCAGAGTTTGTTTTAATTTGCCACTAAATAATGTTACAACTCCCTAAGCTCTAAAATATAACTTTACCCGGGACTTAGGAATGTGTTTATGGTCATTTTTGACCATTTCTCCAGAATCCATACCAGCTAAAACACTGTGAACTGAACATTTACATTCGCACTGCTACCAACAATCTGCTTCTATATTTTATTCATATTCTCTATATCTTATTTCATTTTATTTGAACTATGTATTGTATAAAGTTTGTATACATTTATCAAAGTTATTTGACCTTTCATTTTCTACCTTTTACATGGAACTTAGTCATATCAGGTGTTTTTCTGTGGTAAAGTCTGGTATGGTGTTTTTGTTGAGGCCTAAAAGCAGCTTTCAGTTTTTCAGGCGACTTACTGTAGACACATCTCTTACCTATTAGTTACACATTTATGTTTTGTTTTTTAACCATGTGTGCCTTTTCCGTTTGGAGATTCCATAAACGTGCTAATAATTAATGCACTTTCTTATTTGTTTAGTGTGAGCCAAATTAGTTTTGAGTTGACAGGAGATGAATCTCATTATAAATGTATAGACTCTATTGGGCTATATGAAATAGTACAATCATTAACTGGTTTTGACATTAGTTTGTTCAGTAGTGCTGCTGGGTAACTTTGTTTGTTTATGTCCAACTACTTTTAAAAAAGAGGAATGAGGCGCTTAGCAGTTAGCAAAACAAACACAGCGATGAGTTTGTGTCAAATGGGTGCACATCTGGCCTGGGCACACTCTGCATTATCTAAATGCACCATGAAGACAAACGCAGTGTGTAAAATCTGCCTCATAAAAATTAACCACTCTCTTCATTCAGAACCATTAGCCACTTCTACCTTGTTTCAAGATCAATAAAACCAAAAAAGGTAGTCAAACAGAAAAGCATTGCACCATTTTAGAAAGATTACTTTTTCTTTGGTTTATCAATGAGCTTCCTACTGTTATATTTCCATATGTTATTGTGATTTCTGTTGTCTCTTGGTTAGCCATAGAAATCTATGAATACATTTATTCCTTTTTTCATTTCTGGGTTTGTTCCTGAGGAATCAATCAGTTGAGGATGATGGTGTGAAGTTGGTGTGTTGGTCAATCTCTGTTATGAGGTGTGTGTGTGTGTGTGTGTGAGAGAGAATAAGGTTTTTATATACTGCTGGGGACCTACTTCTGTCTACAATGTGGGGTTGTGGGGACCATTGCTCTTTGTGGGGACATTTTCTTGGTTTCTAAAAGGGGAAATGCTGTTTTTGGGTTAGGATATAGGTATGTGATGTTAAAGGTTTAGGATTATGTATGTCATGGTTAGGGGTAAGGTAAGCGCTACGGTATTGAAAATGAAGGACCGCCGTTGTAAAGTCCCCACAAGTCATGAAAACACGGGTTTGTGTGCGTGTGTGTCTTAATTCGTCCACTTTCATCGTTTCCCCCGGTAAGCCCCCCGCCACCATATGGCCAGAGCAATATCAGCAGCACCACAGAGATCATGTGACCCGGCTTGGCTCGTCTTAGCTAAGCCCTTCCCTGCCACACACACCGCTACAAAACACAGACACACATGCAGGAAACACACAGGTATGCACACACACACACACATTCACATTCAGTACAATCTTACCTGCTTCCCAGGATCAACAGCAAAGGTAGCAGCGTGGGCGAGAAAAAAAAAGCTGATATCACTGACAGCATAAAAAAAACCCAACCAAACAACAAAAAAAAAAACATATGAGACGGTGTTGCTATGCTATAAGAAAGCAATGTATTAGCTCATAAAGAGAAAATAATCCAACCAAAAGAGTGCAACTTGTAATGCATTCAGTACATGAAGTTTTTTCAGGCATATTAATTATGAAGCAGCCGGGTTAGAGCTCCTACAGGCAACTTTAAGAGAAAATGGGGCTAGCCTTTAATTTTATATCAAAAGAGCAGGATGTTCAGTAATATTCCACACAGCTGACAAACCTTTTAGTGTTTCAGTGTTCACAACATTTACTTTTTATTTCAGATGCTTCATCATGAAATTGGGTTGGAGCTCCTGTGACAGTGGAGCAGAACAACAACAATAAACCAAGACGAAAACGTTAGCTTAAGCGGTAAACACGGTGGCGAAATTTAACTTAGCCAAACCAAAATTATTTCTATTCCTTTTACTGCTATTAACTGCTTTCTTAGCAGAAAGCAAGAGATACTTACATCATGTCTATTAGTTTGTCTGTTCTAATTTAGGCTAAACTAGGCTAATCAACCCATCTTCACAGCTTAAAAGTTGCTATTTAACAGCAATTAACCCTAAAATATATACAATGATGTCCAGCATCCTGCACTGCATGTGCAAAATATCTAAAATCGAACAATTTATAAATATCTAGACATTTTTCCAATAAAATTCACAGAAACTCAGCGAAGTTCTTATGTTTACTATCGTATCAAATGTGTTGGGGGGAAAAAGGCTATGCTAACCACAGAGGATTTTCCTATGCCACAAAAATAAGGTAAATATGTTGTACTGTGAAAGGGGAATTGCTAATAAACTTCTGAATATTTATGAGTTACAGTTGTCATCCTGTTATAATGCTTTTTCCTTGTACAATAACATCTCCATAATTTCAAATAAAAGATTAACAAAGCACAATAACAGGCAGATATAGTGAAAAAATATCACATTAGATATGTGTTTTGTTCTGTTGAGCTAAAGGGATGCAGCAGGGTATTAATTATCTAATAACAATTCACTGGTTGGACATGATTAATAATGGTCGACTTATTTAACCATATATTTCACAATGACAAGTGCTAAAACCAAAGCTTGAACAGGTTATGCCAAAGAAATCACACACACTTAAGTGATTCTGATGATAATGATCCCATAGCTCTAACATCTTGAAGCCATATGGTGGTAGTGATTTTTTATGGCCACCCCTTAAACAAACATCCAAAACCCTTAAATGATTTACTTGGCTCATCATACCACGCTTCCACAAAGCAGCAGGAAGGAGGGGAGAGGAGATGTTAGGAAAACTCAGCCAGGCTGATTGGCTTCATAGGGCGAGCAAAGGCAGGAGATTTCAATCAAGATTTCTGACAGTCTATTAGGATTGGCATAGGTTATCATCACCTTGTGAGCTGCCATCCTAATGCATGTTTTCCTTATCAACGTTTTGCACATGGATAATGCCAGAGAGGAGCCAAACATCATTTTCAGGCTAGGTTTAGGCCTATATGCGTGTAGCAAACAATGCTCCCGTTTGTGAAATAATGAGATTTACCTTACAGAGATATGCTAGTTAAAGAGCAAGGTAATTTCCCTACTTTGTCAAATGTAGAGATTGTTGTACCTCTCATAACTCAACTATGGATTATAGAGCAAAGATGCCACTAAGAAGGGATCTAATTGGATATGTCTGAGATTTTTTGAGAAATGTTTTTATAGCCTAATCTCGCTTTAAACTTTTCCAAAACTTTATCCCAGACATGTCTGGTGTGTTTCTTGAACTTCATGATGTCGTTTGCTCCCCAATATTCTCTTATCCAACTTTTTGTTTTTTTTTCATTTGTGAAAATGTTTTGAATTATGTATAATTTTCTCTTTCTACTTCACAGTTGTACACCACTTTGTGTTGATCTTTCACATAAAAGTCCGATGGAATATATTCATGTTTGTGTTTCTAATGTGACAAAATACGGGAAAGTTCAAGAGGTATGGATACTTTTGCAAGACACTTTGTATATTTAAAATAATGATGGTGGCTGCTTTCACAAAGATGTGGCTGGAAAAAAAGAGTAACTGAAAATAAAACAATGGATAGAAAAATAGGAAGAAAATTATTTAAAAAAAAAAGAGAAAGTGAATAAAAATGGCTGCCTTCTTCATGTTAGGGTTTTAACTACGTAAAGCCCCAACATGATGGATGTAAGTGTTTGAGAATTGTCACCCCAATTATTATTTTTCTTACACTTTTGATTATGTTCTACAAATGTCTATTCTTTATTAGTCAAAAAACTCAAAATAATGAGTATTTAAAAAAAAAAAAAAAGAAGCACCAAAAGATGAATAATCCAGTGAGGTAATATTCAATTTGAACATTTTCTCGAGCCACACTGAGGACGCTTTTTGACCTGCCAAAATTACACTGGCAACTTAATCTAACCTCCCCCAGAGCAAGTCATGTTTGAATCATTTGGATTTAAATCAAAGATTCTGGATACATAAATGAAAATTAAAGAGTTCAAGGGGAGGAGAAAAGAAACTGGGAAGAAAACAAAGGAAAAAAGAAGAAGTCGTAACAGGAACATTTAACACGACCCAAACAAGCTAAAAAAGCTTCACACGTGTAAAGACCAGAAACAGTAAAAAAATGTTAAAGCTTGCAGGCTGTTTTTGTTCACTACACAGATCTCCCCCATCTCTCACCAGATGTTGATTATATCTGTGCTAGCATGTGCTTTTGGAAGAATTTCCTCTGAATACAGCACAGGGTGTATGAGATGGATGTATCAGTATTTACTGTATAATTTATCAATGCTGTGACAAAAGTTACTGTAATTTACTATGTTAATGATAAACTTATGATGCTTGCATCGGTAAATAGCAGTACATCGTCACCTTCCTAAAATAATCTCCTAAGTCATTTTATTCCAAAAGTGACTTTTTTGCCCAAAGTATCTTCTGGAAAGAAGTAAGTTGTGAATTTTTCTTTCCTCGCCAAAATTACTTTTTAACTGACTGTAGATATGGTTTTCTTTTCAGAAATCCAATTGTAAAACCTAATACCACTGGGTAAGTAGCCGGTGCCATGAGGATTAGGTTTAAGAGCATTTATGTTGTAGAGCAGCTGATACAGTGACAGATGTATTGCTAGAAATACTTCCACCCATCCTTTACTCTCAGTTTTAAAGTCATCATAACAAATACAAAAACCTGAAAAACTAAATTCAGACATGCACTATTTCCTGGTTAAAGTTGAAAACTGGTGTTTCTCAAGCAAGTCATTGGCTTTTGAAACTATTGTGCCTGCTAAAAAAAAAAGGATTTTCATGTTAAGTAATCACGATGTATGAACATTTCTGATAAGATTTTGAATCCCATTTGTTGTTGACTTTTCTTGTTGCAAAACATCTACATGAAGCCAATATTTCTCCGTGATGGTGAGAAAATAGATTCATATCTGCACTACCAAAGTCACTTCAACGATTTGTGGTGTTAAAACATTTACTGCTCCATCTATCCACTACCATCTCCTTTGATATTGATTTTCATCTGAACCTAAAGAACAAGAACAGAGATACCAGTGGATGGATTAAAATTTTAACAGAATAGTTGGGCTTGGCTTTAGAAATAAGAAAATTTTAGTTTGGGACTAGGAGGGGAAGAAAAATGCTGGAACCGAAGCAATCAGCTGGTCCTGGTTACTGAAGGATGGATGAATAGATGAGGGGTTGGTTGGTTGGATGGATAAGATTGGATGAGGGGGTGGGCAGGTGTGATTGGTCAATGAATGGACGGCAAAATGGATAGTTGGATGAATGGATGGGAAGAATTACTGGACAGACAGAAATAAGTAATATCCACTTGAACATTATGAAAGTAGAGAGAGCACTGAAATCTGGAGTTGAGGAACTACAGTCCACAAACCAGCCAGACGCGTCCAATTAAAACGTCTACAAGTCAAGATGGGTTATGAACAAAATGAAACTATTTTACTTGCGGCAAATGGGATCATTAAGATCACCAATTGTTTTACATATAAATTCAAAATATTTGCAGTAAAGTTAGAAACTCATAGATTCTGACATTCTAACACCAATGTCTCCGCTGCGTGTTGTGAAAGCGAGAATTCGATGCCATTGTCCTGAATTCCTCTGACATATTTGCCAGTGTATTTCTGTATTGAAACTGGAGCTCCTGGAGTCACTATTGAGAGATAGATATATAGATCATCGCACTACACAGATGTTGTAGCGTAGAAATACATAACTCTCTCATGACTTAATTGGCAGGCCAAGTCAGAGCGTGGCACGGTGCTATAATTACTGACGGCGAGGCCGTACGTGCAAAACAAACACCAGTTGACATAGAAATCTGTGCTGAAAGGACGAGCCGCATTCATCTCAACAAAAGCAACCAACGTCTTTGGAGTTGTGCTAATGTTACTCAATCATAGAGATAAAAGGTGTTTTTTTTTCAGATACAAGAATGCCCAAGGGAACCTTTTCTCAGCGTGTTTCTCTAGTTTTCTTCTCTTCCTTTCACCACCTGCCACATGTTGCTTCGACAGACATTCGACTGCTCAAGTGAGGGCGGAGGAAGCAATAGGAGCTAAGTAAGGGAGCATAGATTTGCACACTGAATGAAAAACTGAGGCAATATGTAAGGAAAAGACAGACAGACTGAAAAAGAGAAAACACCAAATGACGAAACAAAGGCACTAGAATCAAAACCAAAGAAAATCTGATACAGACGACTCCCCAGCATGCATTAAAAAGCAGAGTGGAACACATGAGGGCGAAAGAGTGTTGGAGCCATGCTGGCAGCCATCCATCCAACTACAGTGTGGCTGACACTAACACACATGTCAAGCGATTAAGTCCAACAAGTCTCTGCAGAAGAGCCATAAATGAGCAGCAGACATGCACAAACCGGCTTCTTTATACAACATTCATGGAGATTCGTAAAGCAAAGCAGAAATGAGTTTTCCTGAAAAATTCATTTATAGACTTTAAAATTCTGGATCAGGTTTATCAATTTATTATCTGTTGATGAGAAAGAAAGGGCAGTGGGTTGTCCTGTTCGGGAACGCTATAGAAACATCCTAGGCTTAAGGGTTGAGTCAAGAGGACGTGAACCTTTATTTTGTCCAAAGGAGCTCAAAGCACTTTTCATCACCATCAGTCACTCACCCATCCACACGCTGATGGTGGTGAACAACACTGTAGCCACAGCTGCCCGGGGGTCAACTGACCGAAGCAAGGGTGCCATGCACCAATGCCACCAGACCCTTTGACCACCGCCAGCAGCAGGTAAGGCAGGTCAACTGTCTTGCCCAAGGGTGCGACTGAAATTGGCAGTTTGTGGGTTTGAAACGATAATCCAGAGGTTACAGGATGAACTTTTACCTCGTGAGCCCACTTTCGTCCCAAAAAATGAATCCCTAATGTTGAAGGACTGCTTTCAAATACTTCAGCTTTGTCTTAACGTAATAGCTAGAACCATAGGTTTGTAATAAAATGATTAAAGTAGGTAACATTAAGCTTCAACAATATCCTTGCTCAAGTTGTTAAGTATGGTGGTGGTATGATTATGTTTTTGGCTGTTTTGTTGCCAAGTCGGGGCATTTACCAAAATATTTACAATAGGCTGAAAATAATCATGAGTTTCTATATTTAAGATAATTACATCCTGAACATTTTAAAATTTCGAAAGTTCCCTTTTGTTACAAACTGACTTGCTTTGAATTTAACTAGATTAAACCAGGAGTCAAATCGGATGTAAGGCCTGAACAACCTTACTTGAACAGAACTGTGTAATACCAGTAGACTGACACCAACTTTTTTCAGCAAAACAGTACATCAACCCCCCTCTCACAGTAGGTACAACAGATGCATACTTCTACTTATTTTTCAAAGTTGTTTACTTTCTAATGTACACAGACTCTGAGGTGATTATCTTAGAATAAATGCTTGAAGGAACAACGAGCAACGTCGCCGGCACTGAGCTCTGGATATGTTTGATGAGTTCCCTTCGCTCTTCTGTAGACATTATGCTCGACTAATTGTCTCCTCAGTCTGCCTGCACACCTTCCACACCCACACACAAGGGGAATCACTCTTCAGCTCCTAAGTACAATTACATTTCCCTAATGATTCATTAAGAGAAGAACGATTAAAGGTCACTAACTCACACTGCTCACTGCTCACATTTCTGCGATTTGGGTTTGACACGTACAACCACAAACGTCAATGTACTTTGCTGGGAGTTTATGTGGTAGACTAGAGTAAGTGGAACTGGAAGGCAAACGGCAGATGGATTCAATCATTTATAACAAAGAAAGCCAGGGGTTCATTAGAGGACCTTCGAAAGCAACCAGCATCACAAAGACCAAGGAACACAGGACAAAGGTCAGGGATAAAGTTGGGGAGAAGTTTAGGGTTTGGGTATAATACAATATCCCAAGCTCTGAACATCTCATAGAGAACTGCTCAAGAAATCATCAGTCTTGTCTTGGAAACCTACCAAGACAAGACTGTCCAACTAAACTAAAAGCATTGAAGTAGCCAAGAGACCCATAGTGACTCTGGAGAAGTGGCAGATATCCACAGGGAGACTGTTGAGAGGACAATTATTTCTTGTGCACATCACTAATCTTGTCTTTGCTGAATGAAGAACAATGAGAAAACAATTGTTGAAGCAAAGTGATACGATGTTTCAAATGAAGGGCTCTAAGCCTGGTAAATGTGGAAGAAGGTGCCCTGGTCACATAAGACCTAAATTAAGCTTTCTGGCCAACATGCAGAACATTGTGTGGAATAAAATTAACCTTGTACATGTGGTTGTAGCATCATGCTAGTCAGAGTTGACGTGAAGATTAATGGCAGCTCTGGAAGAAATTCCTGGAAGAAAACCAGCTAAAGACTGTAAAAAGACTGCAAAACAAACAATGCATCGCGGTAGTGGGAATCCTGCCGCATATGGGTGATGTACACTGAAGCCTGTCCCCCCCAGCGGTCTGCGCTGCTGTATGGAAGGTGATCACATAAGCAAACGGTCTACAACCACTGCAAGTCGATTGTTTGACTTCAATTGAAATATGTGGGAGCCTGCAATGTCCATCCAATCACCATTTTAAGTTTTCAGCCACAGAATAGTCATTCAGCAGAAGATCTGAGAGAAATACGTTTCCTGAGTTCTCATCTTTGCTAATTGCCTGACCGAACCCCAGCAAAGTGGCGATATTATGCGTCCAGTGACGAGAACTGACCCATTTGTATGACTCCAAGTGTGCCGTGGTAAGAGGAAGGGGCCATTGTCCTGCCATCTGCTCCACACAGAGCTGCGGTTTGCCCGTGGCCCCCATTGATTTCAATTGGCTGGAGATGATGCCACCGAATGGGGCCTAGAAACAAGGAAGGGCGTTCAGCCGCTGCCAGCCCGGACGCTCAGCCCGCTCACACAAGCTCACTTGTTCAAATTAGAGAGCCGACAAAAAGCGGGCAGACGACTGCGAAAACAAACGGAGGCCTAATGAGCTGCTCAGAATGCATGATAATTTGCAATACATCTGTTTGTCATTTCGGCTGAACTTTCTGCCATCATTTAAAAACATTACCCAACTGACTAATTAGATATAGGTTAGATGGTTAAATGTAAATGTGTCATTATTTAGTGAAGCCCTGTGCATTCGCCGGCGAGGGCTTGCCTTCCAGTGGTCAGTGCTTAATTAAAACCTCGACATATCTGCACGCTATCAATGAACCTTGATGTGCTGATCTCATTAAATGACGTGATGATCACATAGCTGGACGGACAGGCGGACAGTGAGATGGGGGAACCTGAAGATTTTGGGATTTATGCGAGTGGCCAATGTTGCTGTCAAAACAAGCATGAGACGAACGTGAATGGAAATTCGGAGACGCAGCCTCGCCAACAGCTGGCCACTGACAGTCAGTGTCACCCTGCCCAGCGTTGTAGCTCTTTATAGGACACTTCATGCGTGACTGTCATGATGCTGCTAAGTTTGGAGCGCCCAGAGACAAACAGCGGGAGAGGAGAGAAAGTGGCTTCTGTCAGCGCGGCAGAGGTGGACTGAGAAGACGGTCGCCTGGTGGCATCCCTCACGGAGACGAGACTGACAGCTTTCCGAGGATACGGGGGGAACGACAGCTCCTGATTGGTGGTATTAGTGAGGGTAACAAAAGAGAGGAGGCATGATGGGGCATACGTACACAGATCAAGGTTTGACAAGCTACTGGTTTAAAGAGTTCCTTCATGATGTTTTCAGGGTCACAGTCTATTTAATGAGACGTGGAAGAAATGGCTGCGTGATTGCAATTTTCAGGGACTGTACAGAGCAACATGCCCCTTCCCAACATGTTGACAGGGTTCCTACATAGTCTGGAAAAGTTTGGAAATCTAAATATGTATGGAAGAAGAAAATAGCCAAAAAGGTGATTCCCTTCAATGAAAATAATTTTATCCACCAGTTCTGTTCCTTTGGTCCTTCATTTCTTCCTTTTCCTTTTACTCGTTTGTCATTTTTGTAGCCTTCCTTCCATTTTCTTCTGTATCCTTGTAGCCCTCTTTTCTTTTGTGTCTTTCTTTTTCCTTCTTCCTTCCTTCCTTTTTTAAGGACATAGTTCCTGTTTTGTTTTTTTATTTCTCATTACATATTGCTACAAAGGACAACAATGAAAATATGCTTCTAGACACATTCATATGTTTGGTATAAAATCTAAATAGAAACTGTGTGTTTCTGCACATTGCCAGTCAGCTGGCTGAAAGACGGCTACTACACTTTTATTCAGCTTACAAGCAAAAAAAACAAAGATGTTTTGTTTAGAAATATTTCCATAAGCACAAACTGCTGCAATATGGAAACGTAAGGAGCTCCAGCCCATCACTATAATCAACTCATCCTGCTCTGAAATGAAGACTGATAAGGGACAGCTCCATTAAGCGGTCAAGCTCAGTGTCAACTTTCCACAGGAAGCAGTGATACAGGAAGTCACCTGCTGGTTTAGTTCACTGAGTTTTATCGAGTCCAAAGTCGGAGCAGCTGTCTGCCAGGATATGTTGGAGGACTTTTCATACATATTTACCTCCATGTGTTCTGTTGCGTTTAACATTAATCTATTTAAAAGTATGACTGGATGAAGTGTGGCTGCCAGTGCCTCGGAGCACTCACATAATGTTGGCACAGGTAGGCTTTCGGATGATATTTCCAAGCCTCTTCTTTTGTGCATGATCTGCTTTTTAATGCTAAATATGCAGCAAAGAGTAGGCGCGTGGCATTTATTCAAATGTGACTCAATATAAAACAACTAATTGGCCGAGCACAACTAAAACATTTTATTTTTTTTTTCCCTGAGATGGCTTGTTGGAGCGGTACCCTGAGCTAAATCTGCAGACTTAAGACTCAACCTCTGATAAGCGGGCCATCCCACACTCTCCTCCCTTCCACCATTGTTGTTTTGCTTGCTGGCAGGCTTCTTCTTCTTCCCTAATATGTTGTCATGGCCTAAAGCCTGGAGCTACACACAATCAGGGTTCCTCCACATTTTTTATGTCAAATTCCAGACTTTGAGCCCAGACTTAGTCTCAGTCCGTTAAGCCCAATTTGTAGGAATAAAAAAGTTTTAATTTTTGTTTAATAATGACTTTATCTCATATATTTTGACAGAAGTCAGAGTTCAAATGTGGAAACTGCAAAAACTAGAGACAGGAAGAAAAAACGAGGACGATAGAAAGGAAGGAAGAAAGGACAAAAGGTATGAATGAAAGATGGAAGAAAGAAACGATGGAAGCAAAGACAATGGCATAGAAGGAAGGAACAAATGAAGGAAGGAAGGAAGTAAAGAGGATAGGATGGAACAAAAAAAGGAAGTACAGGAGAAGGAATTAATAAGGAAGAAATGAAAAAAAGATTTGAAGGAAGAAAGGAAGAAAAGAACAGATGAAGGAAAGAACAGAGGAAGGAAGGAATGAAGGATGAGAGGACGGACAGGAGACAGGCAGGAAGGAAGGGCACGGAAGAAATGAAGAGAGAAAGGAATAAATGATAAATGAACATAAAGAAAGAAAGCAGTCAAAAAACGATAGACAAAAGAGACAAATGATGGAAAAAGCATAAGAATGAAGAAATGATGGAGCAAACAGACAAATAAAAAAGGGAACGACGGATGATGGATGGATGGATGATGGACAACCTTTAGACAATGAGAAAGATTCAGTCTGGAGATATTTTCCTCCTCTGTTTTCAGTGCAACCCTGACCCCCCTCCAGTGCACCCTGCTGGGGTTGTGTGTGTACATACATGTGCAAAGCAGTGTGTGTGTGCTCGAGCCTAATGTGCCTGCATTTGCCCCGGCAGGTAATCCCCCCCCGCTGAGCCATGAACACGGCAGCACTAAAGCGGCGGAGGGATCCTTCTCAGCATCTCCGCCACGGATCCCCCCCCTCTAATACACAGGAGGAGCGTGTTGTTTAACGCCTTTCCTGCCATTAACTACCTCTCAGGCTGTGCGCTTGCGTGCGTGAATGTGTGTGTGTATGATAGCGTTTGCGCGCGGAAGCATTCCCCCGCGAGGGCCCTGTGGAAGGCGAGCGAACACATCAAAGGATCCCTCCGTGATGCCGCGCGCGATACCTGCCCGAAGACACGAGGTTTAAGCACTCATCCGCCGCTGTTTTCTTTATGATTAGCCAGGCGGCGGAGCAAAATGTCATTTAGTCGAACGCTGTTCTGCCGGATTTGCTGCACTATTTGTCTTCTTAAATCTACAACAGAGGACTTTGGCAAATGAACCCTGAGCCCCATGAATAAAACAACAGGGGGAGGAGGGATGTGGCGAGAGAAAAGCCTCGCGCAGTTTGAGGATTTGAGGAACAGCGTGGCACGGGCGGCAACGTGATGGGAGCCGACAGCGGCGGCAGGCGGTCACCTGGCGAAAAAAACAACAAAAAACTGTCTGGCTTTTCACGGAGGGCTTTTAGCGTTCCGACTGCGACTGAGTGTTTTGTTGGGTGTATTAACAAAAAAATAAAATAAAAAATAGGCACGTGCTGCTTTTACACGTTCAGCGCTCTGTCTACAGGAACAAGCTGTTGCCATGTCGCATTTTGCTTTTCCGTCACTGCTTTTAACCAGAGTGACCCAGAACACGCTTGATCATTAGTGTTGTTCATCACACCTGCCAACACTTTTTCCACCCTCTTTTTTCCTGGAACGACTATGTTCCTAAAAAAAAAAAAAAGTGACCATCTAGCTCTTGATCTTAGACTTGAAGAAGTCCTCAGATCAGTTAATTTACTTTTTCCACAGCCTTAAAACAGACTCTCTAGCACCGTGATCCATGCTGTGAATGATCAGAAGATACTCCAGACACCTGCTGGGACCTGGGGAACCATTCAGGTCAACCTCAAGAAATAAGCAGGATATGTAGATATAATTCATAAACAGAAGAACATCTTTCACTTGTGAGAAAATAGTTGGGAACAGATTGCAGAGTTGTTAACTTTGGTTGTGAGCGACAACCATTTCCTTCAAAGCAGGAATGCCAGCGGTGTGGGTTTTTAAAAGTATCAAGTAGTAATCTATGTATATGGATCAGATTTATGAATTGATTTGATACATTTTTCAATTTTTTTTTTGTTTTTCAATGATGAAACTCAGGGAGAAAATGCAGGGAGCGCTTTTACTCCTGAGTGAAGGCGGCCATCTTGTTTGACAAGCGTGTTTTACAGCTTCTATTTGGTCAACTCACAGAAGAGGTGATGGAAAATATTTTTAAACATTGGCTATTTGGGGTGCTGTGGTGGCGCAGGGTCAAAGCACAACCCACATATGGAGGCCTCAGTCCTCATGCCGGCAGTCACAGGTTCGATTCCCGGCCTGGTGACATTTGCCGCATGTCTTCCCCCTCTCTCATTTCCCTCTTTCCTGTCAAGCTACTTTCAAATAAAGGCCACTAGAGCCAAAAAATCCTTAAAAAAAAAAGGCTTTTAATTCAGTTATTTGTAATTCCTTATTAAGAAAATGAGACAAAAAAAATCTAAACTAGGAATCGAATTTGGTATGATAAAAAAATTGGAGATACTAAGTAATTAATATAAGTTATTCACATATTTAGCTAAATATGAATTATCAGAGATATACATGCAAGACATCGGTCCATATATTTGGATCGTTTTTTGCCTTAGTCAACTAACAGACGGTTTATGTGTGGACACCAACAATACAGTTTGATAGGGGCCCGACTCCCATTGAGGAGGCATTGAGGTCATCAGTTGTGCTGGCCTTCTGGTCCGCTGACATTTCAACCAGTCATTCCTCACTAATGAATTCGTTGGTGTCTGGCCTAGCGTGCCTAATTTTTCTCTCGTTTTATCACAAGGATGCAGGCTGGCACAGCTGTGGCATACGTTCAACACAAAAGCAAGCTCTGCCAGCACGATGGAGTCTTTACTGCCCCCCTCCAACACCAGCACCATCAGCAATCTCCCTGTTAATATTCGCATCCTTCTGCCCACTGGAAGTCTGGCAGAAGGATGAGGTACCTGTGGCATTTGAGCGTCTGCTTTAGCAGGAAATCTTAACTTATCTTGACCTTACTGTTGTGTTCATCATCATAATCTGCCCACTGACTATTGCTCACCGCTTCTATAGCCGGCGGTGGCAGCATCACTGATGGGCTCATTAAGTGCAGGTATCAAAGTGAAGCCTGTTTAGTTGTGAGGGTTGGTTAGTAGGTGTTAATTAGACCCAAATACGTTCACAAGCATTAATCAGCTGAGTAGGAGGAAAAATATGGCCAAACATAAGCCAGACGAAGGATATGACGACTTTGGTCCTCAACAAAGTCATCATCTCCTTTGTGATATGATGACACCCAAACACAATGGGTGTATACACAGGTCTCACCCAATGGTGTGTCTACCCATTGTGTATACAGCCATACACACAGATCACTTTTGTAAAATTAGAGAATAGAAGTATTAATATATAGTAGTATACTTCATAAGAGGCAGATTTTTGGCTAACAAAAATATCCAGGATGACATCTGGATGTAAAAAGTTGCTCCAGCACATTTTGGATGAAGAGCGGAGGACGACTTCCAGAAATGTGGGAAAGTTGGTACATTCGCTACAAACAAGAGCGAGCTGGAAACCCAACAACTGGGATCTTTGAAACGCTGTGATTTACCTAGTAAACTGTTAAAACAGGAACGCTCTGGTCAAGTAAATATAAGAGGTTTATTATATGCTTTCCATAGAGAGGTTCACAAGAATACTTCTCTGCTTTGTATGTGGAGTGTGGTATAAATTACTTAAAGTTTGTTCATCAGACGGATGGTATTTCTCTCTTTTCTCGAAAGAAACTCGAATCAGAGATAATCCTTAAAGTCTTCTTTGGCATCTCGGGATTTTGTATGTTTTAATTTCCGTTTAGAAGCTCGGGAAATTATCTCTGTGCAATTGTTCATCTATTTTTTGAAGTCTTTGTTTGTTTCACTTTCAGTTTCTTTTTAATGTCAATATGTCTTTGCTTCCGTCTCCAATGGTTTTAATGCTGTCCAAAAAAACACAATAACAAAAAAAAAAAACAGTGTAGCTCAATCTCCATCTTTGCTTGTCCACAGAGACATGGTACTAATTCACTTTTTCACAAAAACAACAAACAAAGACAGAGATGCTCCATACTTTATATATATTTAAATTAAGATCAACAGTAAATTAAGTAAAGTTTTTCTAAAGTAGCAGCACACCTTAGTTGGCAGATGTTTTTTTTTATTATTTCATTGCACAATACATAAAGAGTATTACAATTTCATACCAGTGGTAGTCAATGTTAAGTTATCTTTTTTAGATTGGTTGATTGACCAATACCTGTAGGTCTAGTAGGAAAGTGTGAGCGATTACTAGCTTACTTGGACTAGCTAACTCATGTGGCTTGAGTTGTAAAAAGATGATTAAAGCAGGACCAAAACCAAACAAGGTCTCAGAACTCTATTATAGGCTTTTAAACCACCTTTACCAAACCACAATAACCCTGATTAACCTCCTGACATTCATCAGACTCATATAGACCCATTTCATTCGCTTTGGTCAAAATATAAGAAGAAAACTTCTGAAAAGCTGGACATCCCAAATGCCAGTCGCTCTCTAGCTAGCAACTCACTAATGTCAGTCCAGTTCCACTTCTTATGAAAAGATTGTTCATTTCAGGTCCATTTTTTTAAACTTTGGCGATTTAAGCAAACGCTTAAAAGTTGACAGGCGACGTCGACGTCCACTTTTCGTTTCTCACTTATTGGCGATTTTAATTCAGAGCAAGGAAGTACAATCAGAAAAGGAACGGCAAATCTCTTTAACTTTAACTTTTGAGTGTAGCTTAATGGCTAGCCCGAATCCTGAATTTGTCCTGCAGCAGCCATCTGCCAAGGCAGAAACTGGGGGTGGCGACTGAAAGGCAATCATCGCTACATTTTATTAACAACTCCATTTAAATGGCGTGGCAGCAGCAGCAATCTGCAGAGGGCACCTTCAGCAATCAACGGCATTTCAGTGCAGCTGCCTCGCGAGGAGCACCGAGGGTCGCGGCGAGAGACGAACAATACGATTAATCCCACAGGATAAGAGAAAAAGAAGAACTTCCACAGACAATCATAGAGCCACGACCTATTTGCTATGCACAGGTCCCTCTGAATAAGTGCTTCATTTAATAATAATTGATGGAGGAAATTTTCTGAACGGGCAGATGAGGTTGTGCACCCCCTTTTTCCCTCTTTTGCCGCTTCCCTCCCCCCCCACCCCTACCCCTCGTCTCTCCAGAATTGTATTTTGTGCTTGAGTGAATTAGGTGATCATTTTTTATCTTACATGCCGCGCTGGCTTCTGGAGTTTCTAGCTCCAAGGAAATTGGAGGGGAAGAAGAAGTCGAACATTTATCGCATGCCGGGGTTAATCTCCTGAAATGGTGGGATTTGGTCAGAGAGGAAGGAGAAAATCCACGCTTGCACTCGCAAGCTGCATTACAGTCACATTTTCAGTTTTATTTCATTTTTTTTTTCCGTTTCTCACCTCCCCACCATCCTACCCTACTCCCTCGCTCCAACCTGCCTTCCTCGAGCTGGGAGGAAAATCCTTCAAGCTGAACAGCGGTGACAAGACAAAGTGGCTACGCATAAATTAAGGCAGAGACTGGACTCATCACTCACCGTCTGAGGCACTAATAATGCCGCTCATTGTGTGATCATCTCTCATTGCTGCTGTTAATGCCTCAAATTGAAGATACATTACACATTTCATTTGTCTAGAAGCAGCGAGGAAAAGAAACCCCAGCGGACGGCTAGCGGTTCGAGTCGGAGGACGTCGATGAAAGAAAACAGCGACTTGTTGACGTTACACACACAAAAAAAACAACATTATGTGTCGAGTATGGCCAGGTTTCCTTCTGTACTTAATTAAGTAACGTTTTAAGTTGTCTCTGTTCAAAGACAAGAATTTAAGTTCTCGAAGTAGTGCTCTTCTTTTTGCATAAAATAGTTCCTGCCTAAATGACAAGAAAGCACAAATCGCAGCCATCGAGAGAGAGAGATAAAAAGTGCCTTCATTCTTGCAGTTTTTATTTCCTTCAGCAAATGTCACATTCACCTTTTATGCGAGAGAGTGCTTCTATTCCTTGGTAAAAGCTGCTCTGTGAAGTTGCAACTGGTTGGCGAACACTGTGCTACGAAATCTTCCAGTTTCAAAATGCCCCGATGTATCTTGTCAAAGTGAGCTCTGTCTATGTGAGCTATCCAGATGTAGTTAATGTATTTTTGTCTGGTGAAAGCAGAAAAAGTTGCGGCTTACTTTGTAGTTTTTGGCATCTCTTCTGGAGTTGGCCTGTTGTGTTGACAGAACTGCCTAATGAAAGTGGTTTTCTCTCAGGCCAGGAGTTAAATGGTCTTAAAATGTTAAAATCTTGCAAACTGTTCTATTTTGTTTTGTTGAATTTGACTGTTTCCTAAAATGTCATTTTTTTCCATTTAGGTTTTTCTGAACCGTTACAAAATATTACAGAACTGAAATTCTGATCAGGCCTAAAAACATTTAAACCAACCCTAAAAAGAAGTTGAGTATGAAACAACCATTCTTGACAACTTAGAAAGGATCAAGAACAGATTTTGTTGTTTCTGAGAAATGTTTAGCTTTTTTAAAGATGAAATTCAATGGTGCTATTTGCACTCTTTTGTTTGAACCATTTCCACATCAGTTTTTTGACCAATAAATACCACATAAGAGAAAATGTTGGACTGCGAGACTATCACCCCTGGGAGAGAAATGCATAGGCCTTAAAAGGTACAATATGCCAAAGGAACTTAAATGACCAACCAACAATTCTCCACACACATAGTTGCTATGGTTTGAAGCTAAATAAGTAGTTAGCAAGCTAAATATTTAACCTCCTAGCTAAATATTTAGCTTCAAACTCAATAATTAGCAAGCTAGCTAGTTAACTACTTGCTAGCAAGCAATAGTTAACAAGTATTAAGTTTGAAGCTAAATATTTAGCTAGCAGGATAAATATTTAGTTTGAAGCTAAATGTCTAAGTTGCTGAGTAAGTATTTAGCTTGAAGCTAATTTTCTAGCATGCTAACTGAATATTTAGTTTGAAGACAACTCACTTTATTTGCTAGAAAACTGGACTCCGAGGACTGGATGAACCACCCTGCTAGCAAAAAGGCTAGCATTGTGGTTGCCTTGAGCTGTCCAAGCATATCTGACGGAATTTTGTTCTCATGTTCAAAAATCTGCTACTTTTAGATGATGAAGTTAATATATTTTAATTTAATTTGACTGTAAAGTCATGTTATAATTTATATTTTATAAATAGGTATTAGGTATTTGGTATAGGTATTTTGAAGTGTTTGTGTTTTTATTAATTTAAAGAATGCTTAGACAATTTTTGCCAATGGCAAATAGTGACAATGATATAAACTTTAGCTAACTTACGTATGACTTCGCCTTCCTTCAAATGGTGCATTTTTTGCTGCATGCAAAGTGTTGCATGTACGACTTACCAACAGTAAATGTTATGCACAAACCAGTAATGAAACCTGTCAGGTGGTCCAATTAGATTTTTTGTTGTTGTCATGGAGCCCAAAGTTCATGGCCACGACGTCCGTGTTTGAAGTTATTAGCATCTACTGTGTGCGCCTACGATCCTCTGCGACACCATGCAACCTGGAAGTTTACTGCAGACAAACATTTTTACCACCATGCTGAATTTAAAAAATATATATTTATGCTGTTGTTTTTGAAAAGGAAACACACTTTTTTCATTTACAAAATGTCACCAGAACCTTTCCTGAATTGTTTCCAGAGCCAGCCACGCAGTTAGCTGTGTAAACCAGTAGCGGACGTGTCAAAATCGCCTCGCGCCTGTGGCAGCTGTTTGTCACTATCGAAAGCAAACATCAGTCCCCGAGCTGCACCAGCCAATCCCATCACTGTTCCACAATACTTTCCAAACTCAAGACTCGCTGTAAACACAAGCTTTGATGGAGACAGCTGCCGCCGAAGAGCCCGCGAGTCGGAGATTAAGTGGATCTGCGGAGGAGATTTATACCTGCGTTTTATGGCATTTGCAAATGGCTGCTACCATAGTGGCAGAGTAATTCCCTCCTGTCATATTTGTCTTTACAAAATGTAACAAATTACGGTGAGTTTGCAGCGGATGAGACTCCTCAATATTTATTTATTTATTTATTTGCTTCTGTCTCTCATTTTTGCTAACTTTTTTTTTTTTTTTTTCCTCCATGTTGCCCAGATAAGGCGCTGATGGTGAGATTGCAGGCCCATCCATTTACAGTGTGTGGCAGGTGACAGGCGGACATGATTCATTCTGCCTGGCGCCGCGTGATGCGCTCCCCCCTCCCGCCCCCCCGACCCGCTCTCTGTCTATTCTCTCTCCTCTGTTCTCCTCCCCCAACTTCCACCCTTCCATCACTTCTTCCTCCCTTTCCTTCCATCCCTTTCTTTTGACTTTCTCCCTCACTTTTTCAGAGAGGCGCCTGTCAGCATAACTCAGCCAGTCAGCTCCAGGGACAGGATATGGGTAATTGGGGCAGGAGAGTGCGCACGCACGCGCGTGTGTGTGTGTGTTGGGGTGTACGTGTTTGTGGCTAGAAGACGTTGCCTTCTCGGCAGACTGAGCTGCCTTTTCCACCACCACCTAATGAGGTGTGACTTGTGTCTTGCGGAGAGCTGGACGGACAATTGCAACCTCCCTCCTCTGACACACACCTTCCCGTGACCCTCGATTTACTCCCCACCGCTCTCCTCTCCCAGTCAATAGCTGTCAGAGATCCGTCACTCAGCCGCGAGTCGACCGGAGCAGGTTGTCCACACGCTGGACCAGCCACGACGCAGTTAGCGACGCAGTTAGCAATAAAAAACACTCTCCCCCTAAATACCGAGATTCTGGAATTGACCAAGTCTGTCAATTCGGCAAAGTCTTTCTTTACGCATAATCTAAAAAGTGTTGCAGACATATATAGTCTGCTAGCACTAAATTAGCAGTGTCATTTGATTGAGATATGACCTGCAAAGGCACAACTTTCGCAGCAGACTGCGTGTTGAGCGCACAGTAGACTGATGCAAGCACGTATGTCTTTGTGAGCCAGGAATAATCTGTGGCGTGTGCGTTTACACCGTTCGCTCAAAGAGTGTTCCTCCACCCGCTCGGCTCTGTGTCTGCACCCGTAACTTCATGGTGTATAAACGAACCACACCGCCGGTCGATCACAGGAGGATCTTCATCATCCAGACAATTGGTTAAAATGCCGCGTTCACTGGGATGACGTTTCCTGGGGGAAGCCCTGCAGTCTCACGAGCTTCTCAGGTAGAGCGAAAACAATTTGAAATCTAAACCTGCCAGTGGCATGAATAATTTTCAGCTTTACTGTACATTCACACTCAGTATAGACTAAGGAGAGTTTCAGCCTAAAAGCTCAAGGAAAGTGGTGGCGGTGGGGGGAGTAACCATGGTTTCTGGAAAGGAAGTGAGGAAAATGTGGCTAATCTCATTGGGGTTTTTACAAATTTTTTACAGAAACAATTTTGCAATCTCTTTCTAAAAGGGTGTGGCCCTAGAGGAAATTTTAACTTTTGTAAAAAAATATTTTGTTTACAAATTTGTTGGAACTGTCGCTATATCGCGACAGCATGGTATGAAACAGATAATCGGTGAACTTTTTTTTTTTTAAATCAAGCTGTTTCTTCTGAATCTCTCAGTGCTAGAAACAACCAATCAGAGCCAGGGGATGGGTCTAGTGCTGCCAACAAAATGTTAGTGTGATTGACACTTGTGTTTGACTATGTTAACTAGCTAACTACACTAACTAGCTAACTACACTAGTTGGTATGTTGCAGCTAGCGTAGTTTGTTGTGAATGCTAAGGCTAGTTAGCATGGATTCTCCTGTACAGTTAAGCTGTTTTAGCAGCACGTCTATGATGTGATTGACAGCGCTAAGACCCTCCTCCTGGCTCTGATTGGTCGTTTCCTCAGAAGGCAATAGCAGCTCAAGGAGGAGGCGAAGGGGATTCATTTTTTCACGTTTTCTGTCTCATATCATACTGTCACGATCAGTTTTATCAAACATGAAAAAAAGAAAATGCACCGCAGCTTTAAATATACAAAAACATCGCAGTTCTTTCTCAAAGCGTGTGATAATATAGCTTCCAACTACAAATAAGAGAAGGATTTATTCTTGTTGCTCTCGCAGAGTCTATTGCAGCCCAGCACTCAGAGCCACAGACGTGTGAAGCATTTCCTGCAGCTTGACCCGTCAGCCTCTTTAACAAAGCGCTCGCTCGCGGTGGTAGCTTGTTCCTCGCCGGCGCGGCCGCTGCTCTCATCGCTCAGCTACAAAAGCGTCTGTGTACCATATCTCCTCTCATTAAGTCAGCTGTAATGTTCTCCCCAGGCAGGAGCCGCGCGTAATGCGAGGCCGTCTCATTAGCGCTGTCACGTCACTTCCATTTAGGAGCCTTTCCGACAGGCATTACGCGCCTCTTCGAGCGCCCCGCGCACCTCCGGGGCCCGACTCGGCATGTCCAATGACTTATTCCTGCTTAGCGCTTCACGTTCCCCCAACTTTCACTCATTCCTGGAGTACTGTAGTAAAAAAAATAGAAAAGAAAGGGAAAGAAAAAAAAACACATGCTCCCAGCAGAGCCCTAGCAATTTAATCTTTTTTGTTAAACGTGTGAGGTAGAGTTGTAATCTAATAAACCTCATTAGGAAGGGGATAAGGCTTGATGAAGACAAGGGGATTTAAGAGACGCCTGTTAACCACCCCGCTTTAACCCTGAAGAAATGACCAATCAATGACCGGCGGCAAACTAGCGGCTCCAAAGCGCTTGGCCAAACGATCCCGGTTTCCTCTAAAATTGCTTCCATTGTCTGTGAATATGTTGGTCTGCACAATTAAAATATTCACAATAATTTGATTTTTGCAGTTGTTGTGAGAAACACGAATGGCAGCAGCGTTCAGTTTTCCGTCTCGGTCTTTGCTAAAGAGGTTTACAGTAATCGAATCCGACAGCACTTTCAACAAATGAACTTAAACCGCCTTTGGAAACGATAAAGATGAATTCAAACGCCATTACTATTGAGCCGAAGTGATTAAAAGAGGAATATTGCTGCATGAGACGAAAACCTGCCCAAGGCAGGAATGGTAATGCGAGTCTGTACCGCGCTGCTTTGCTTTGCTTTGCTTTGTTTTTTTCCTCTTTCTTCAATGCAGCGTTTAGCTGGATTCTTTAGATGCTTTATAGATTACAGAAAAAAAAACTTCCATGGAAGCTGCTGTCGGTTCAGACCCCGGTTAGTTGCGGTGAGGAATCAAAGACGGAGAGAAACATGGCCCTGAGCCGGAAGCGTTCGCCCAAAACGACGGAGGAAGTTTCAGATGAGAACGGTCGCCGGGGAGACGGCGGCGAGCCGGTTATTGATTCGTCCTCACGGGCGTCCGTCATTCGGACAAATGGAGGAGAAATCCCTTAAGGTGATCATTACTGCTGAACGCATGTCAGCCGGTCCATTAGGGAGCATGACCGCCCCTGGACCAAAGGCAGGCAGCTGGGGGGGGGGACCTAGAACAAGTACAGAGACAAATCAACCATTCAGGTTTAACAGGAGCTGAGCTCAAATTCAAAAACATGGGCAAGATGAAGTTAATAACAGAAGTTGCAGATGTTCAGCAGAGTGCGATGTGAACACATGCTTTTATTACATAAGTTTACTGTAGTGCAGTCCTTAGCAAACTGAAAGCAATGCACTCTGATTGGTTTGTCTTTTTAAATTCACAGAGCGAAAATGAAGAAAAAATCGTGACATAAAATATGTGTCGCGAACTTTGTTGGTAACCAGTAGGACAAGAGAAAACATGCGCATCCACAACCGGGAACAAAATAATTAGCTTACCGCTACTTTTCTGTTTGAATAGGACTGGGAAGAAGTATTTAATCTTACTTCTTATGTAGTTTAATGACATATATCACTTAACAACTCAGTGATTATCAGATATGTTTGTGTCATTAAAAACATGTTATGGTTTTCATATGTCTGTTCGATATACTGTGCTTTTAAAAATAACTTGTAAACTTGTTTACACAAGTAAATGATTACAAACATAACCAGACAAGTAGATTTGCTGACTCATAATAATAATAGTGACTATTGTAAATAACAGCTGGACATACAGCATCAGAATAGCTGTTTTTTCAAACACAGGACTATAAGTTGTTAAAACTATTTTTAAAGTAAATAGTTTTTTTCTATGTCAGTTTGTTGCACAGCAGTGAAATATTTCCATTTGCAGTCATTTTAAGTCATTTATATGTTCAGATGAGAAGCATTTTGAAAATAACCTTTAGGCAGGTATTAAATGTAAGTTTTAATTAGTAGTTTTTTTGATTATTGTCACATTCTAATTTTAAATGTCATGCCTTCACTTCCTGTTAGTGGAAAACATTCATAATCAACAGAACTAAAGGCTGTAATGAACAAATTCCTGAAACAAACAGATTTCTCAGTAATATTCTAGTTAAATTAGCATTTGTATCGATTGCTCATGCAGTACAAGTACATTTGACGCGTTCTGACATGTGCATGCTCACACCAACATGAGTTGGTGTGAGCATGCACACGGCTCCAAGCACAAACCTTCATCGAACCTGCACACCTACGGGATCCATTCCAATTGCTTTCGGGTGACGTATTCGCCGCAAAGCCTTTTCGGTCTCTTTCCAAACACATCACGAGCCGCTCGCTTGACGTTGTGTGTGACTGACAACAAGCCGGGTCCGAACGGCAGGATATTTGCTGACGATGCCTCGCTGGCCGTTCAAGGCTGTCTAAGACGGGCAGTTTGCTTCGCTTGTGCCTCCTCAGCTCGCCTCATTGGGTCTCCGGTCCCCCTCTGTACGTCCGGAAGCAGAAGCAGGCATTAGCCTCTGGCAGAGCTCTATTAGCCAGGCTGCTTATTTGTTAACAGACTGGATTAATGTGCTGCATTTGGTATGGAAGGCCACCTGCTCGGCTGGCGAAGAGTATTGGTAGGCTCATTGGTCCGGTTACTAATCTGCCTCTGTGGATGATTGCGGGCTTTCTGTGGTGTGATAAGGCAACGAGGGCCTCGCTCCTCTCTCCTTCCTCCTCCTCCTCGTTGTCCCGCTTCTCTCCAGGAACATTAGCGAACTGTTCATTTCCCATAATTCCGGGTCTCTTGACCCCAGAGCTACCATTATCTTGGGTAAATTTCTAGATGTAACGGCCCCTTTCACGGACCCGCCGTCCCTCTCTTGCCCCCGGGGAATTGCAGTGTTCTTGCAAAGTTAAAGACGTCTGGTGGCAAGCGGTCATACAAATTCAGGTAAAGACTTGAGATTTGATTTATGGACTTTCTAAGTGCAGAATTTGCAAAGACTGACCATTTTCAGGCCTGATTCTCTGTTGCGTTGTGAAGGTGACATTTATTTATTCACATGGAAATACCAGAAAGCGCGTTACAGAAGTTAGAAAATAGCAAAACTGCCAGATATGTTCCATGTTTCCATCCACCTATACATCATCTGTTTACCTTCCAGTCTATTCATTCATCTATCTACTTTTTTTTTATAGATTCCATGTAAAAATATGTTAGTGAAGTATTTCTGTATTTATTGTTTTAAAATGGACTCTAAAAAGCGTAGAAAAGACCTGTACACAAAAACCACGGAGGAACCCCTGATCTAATCAGGCTTTCCTGGGGTCCATATGCTGGTCTTAAAGAAATACAACGCATAACAAGATGATTCGATTCTTATTAGCTACTAACAGAGGAAGAACCGATTCTAATAAGAGGAGAAGTCAAATGCTTACAGCCGGTTGTGCAGATCATCCAAATGACCCAATCATCCAAATCAAGGAAGTCGTCCACACGCAGGGCGGTCCCACACAAAACCCTTTACATACTGGTCTACTTGACAACTTGACAGCAAGAAAAGAGCTCCAACTCTCTGTTAACATAGAAACAATCATCAGAGAACTGTGGACTTGTGCAAATTTGGTTCATGTGCCTCGTTCATCCGTACGAGGATGAACGAGGATGAACATCTGGCTCGTACATGTGAGTACGAGCCAGATGTCCAGCTGTCACAGGAGGAGGATTCTGTGTCCCAGAGAAGAAGGTGCGTCAAGACAAGAGTCTTTTTATCTGATTTCAACTGTACCTAAGGTTGGGTAACTTCCATTGAAGTCCAAGAGAAACTGGTGTACTGCAAAAGCCAAGACAGGATTACTAAACTCAAACAGTGTAAAAAGAGAACTGGAAGAAGGCAAAACTATAGACCCACCAATTTTTGGACAAACTGGTTAAAAAAAAGTCAAATAAAAATGCGAAGACTAAAACAGTTTCGTGCAAGTGAACTGAATCATTTCCTGTGCACAGAACGAACCCTCCGACAGGAGGTCCTGATGATCTGATGTTTGGCTACAGAGAAGTTTTATTGTAAAAGCTGCAGGGTAACAGCAGAGTCTGCTGATTGTCTTTTCTTATTTTTCCAACGTCTGCTACCTTGGTAGACTTGCGCAGCCTGGAGAGGATGTAGTTAACAGGTTTCCACAGCTTCCCACAGAGCCGCAACACAAAGAGGTGGCTGAGTTGAAAGACGGGCCCTGAGGGGCCGGCGGTCTGCAGGAGGTGCTGAAGGCTGGGTGTTTGATGCCCCCTTTCAATACAAACAAGCAAACACAAAAACACACACACAGTGGTGATGTCACAAACCCTTAGCCACCCCACCGCAGTGCTGCACGTACCATAGCAGGGACGAGAAATGATGTGTGAATCCTCGGGTTGCAAAGCAGCTAATGTGCAATTTTGAACCTGGAGAAGTGGCAATAAAGTCTCAAAACTCTTCCTCTTCATTGGATGACACTCACTGTCCGATGAAGTATGCCACTTCTTTTTCACAGCAGATTCCCCTTAAAACTGTTAAAACACGAGATTGTCACCCAATCTTGTGTCTACGTTAGATTGGGTGACAATAACGTAGACACCCAATCTAATCTTCTTATGAATCTGAGAATCTTCACAATAATTGTGTCTACGTTAGAACTTCTCGTGTCTATGTTAGAACTTGCCCAATATTTCAGAAATGAGTTTCCCACTGGGGTAGCGAGGGTTGTAGTCTTTCAAGCTGAAGTATGATTGTTGCTTAGGCCAAAAATAAAGCGAAAACAAGCCCAGACGCATTCGAAGCGTCGTGGCGGTGTGATCCGAGTTGTTCTGAAGCAGGATAACGTTGGATGTCTGAGGAAAACAATATCTTTAGCTTGATATGAAAAGTAAAAAAAGGCTTCAAGAAGTTTCACAACCTCTGCAGGGAGAAAGTCAGACGTTAATGCGGAAAAAAAAAAAAAAGAAAAAGGCAAAACGGAACAAAACAAAACTCACGAGGTAAAGCAAAGTGGGGGGAGAAGAAAAGAAAAACAATGCCTGAGCAGAATTTGATGCAACAGGAGGTTGTGTTTTTTTTTCTTGGCGTATGAAGATGAACCAATGAGCTCCCCCGAGAGAAAAGCTTTCAGACCGAAACAAACAGCCTTCGTTTTTTTTTTTTGCTGCAGCAAATCTTCACCTCCTCCTCTCGTATTCTCAAGGCTTTTCTTTTTTTGGAAGAAAGATGTTTCTAGTTGTCTAAGAGAAGTGGGCCAAGCAGAGACCTCCCCAACATATGTGAACATAATGTGCAACGTCAGCACTTTTTGGCACGATTTCATGTATTTTTTCTGACTTAGTTCCCTGAGTGCTCAAACTCAAACATATCACAGTCACCAAGAGGCTTCAGTAGGCAGTGGAACAACTTTGTCTCATTGTTCTGGCAGTAATTCAGTTGCCATGTTGAACAACTTATTCCGTTGCCCGGAGAACAGGACAAATATGTCTTCAAGCATTTTGCTCTTACCAGCATTACCAGGGCAACACGCATCTCTGAAAGACATTTTAAATTTCATAAGAACATTTAATTACAATCCACGGTTTCTTGTTCTCAGGTGGTGCAAATGAGAAACAGATGTAATTTCTCTTTGCCTTCTTTATATATTGAAGCATCATATTGTCACCTTCCTGAAATAGTACATTTTTGCCAAAAATGCTTTTTTTTTGTTGCCTAAATTAGCTTTTTTTTCTGCTAAAAAAAAAGACCTAGGTCATTATTAGTCCGCCTTAATGAAACTCTAGTTTGCATAGAAAGTCCGGCTCGTTTGGAGAGGTGCGAATGTGCAATCAGAAACTCTGACGCGAAGTGACGACGTGATCTCTGACTCACCTAAAAACCAAGGTCCGGGTCCGATCGTAGTGAACTCTGATGTGGTTCAAATGTGTTTGTGAATGACAACTGGACTGGAGACCGCTCCAGGAGTAGGATGTGGGCTATAGCACAAAGCATCGTGGGTAAATACACACCACAACAAACACACGAGTCCAGCACTAGAGGAAGAAATGGCTCAAATATTACAACTGCTTCAATCGGACATCTCTCCACTTATGTTTACACTTCACGAAGAAGGAAGTCATGCTCAGTTTCTTCTTCATGTTGTTTCCTTCGGTGGTTGCTGGTGCAGCGCCGCCGCAGGCGGTTGGGTGAACGGGCTTTTCAAGGGGTTTGGTTCGTTTGACACAATGCGGTCTACCGGACTATCAGATGTGAAAACAGCAAAAATACCAAAGTTGCCCATATATAAAGTCCGAACAGCAATGAATCAGTTTGAAACAGCTGGAGTTTTCTTGCTTCAGGCCAGGTGATTTCATTTGACATTTGTTTGCTGAACTGCAAGTTTATCTTCTGGCAAGTAAAAAAAAAAGAATAGAGCTAAGCAGGATAGCAAGGACGGTTAAAGAAATTTCCAAATGTCACAGTAGCAGAGAACGGCATCTCAAGGTCAACCTGTCTCCCTGACAACCAGTAGACACAACCTTAGAGCCCGACTGGCTGGTTTGAAGAGAAGCAACGAGAAGCTGTTCAACCTTTACAAACTTTAATTTGTGGAATTTGCAAAGATCAACAGAGATGCTGTTTTTAACTCACTGGTTTGTGCAGATGAGGCCAAAATTGAGAAACAGAAAACACTTAGTTGATTCGGTGTGAAATTTTAAGACAATAAAAACATTTTTTTTTTATTTTTTCCCACAGCCGTGTCCTTGCGTTGACCTAAATCCTATGGAAAGCCACTGTGTGGTTAGCTGAGCGGCTCAATAGCTCTACTGCTACATAGCTTACTCCAAGGTGTATTTTTACGCATCTTTACAATGGACGCTGTGTATTTTGTCGTGTCTTTGTTGTATCATTTCATTTTAGATAGACGCACTGTGGACACATTTTGTTCGGATGCCTTCATGTCGCCTCGTCGCTGTTGCATTGCGCCAAATCAACAAATTTGCCTTGCTAAGGATTTAGCTAATAAAACAAATGGTTCATGGAAAAAAAAAAGGAAAAAAAAAACAACTTTTGTCAACCCGGCTGAAAAATTAACGATTACAGTCAGTTACTGTTACCGCACAATAAGAAATAATTTGGAGCTGAGAGACGTGCCATCGCTCCGCCAAGTGATCATTTGTTCCCTCAACAAATGAAATGACGCTTCTCCCCCCCGCCCCCACCCAACCTCATTTAATTTGGTTGCTGGAATGAAACAAAGACACTGAAATAAGGAAATGGGAGGAGAGAAAAAAAAGACTCAGTGATGCAGAAAGCATCCCAGAGAAATGAGAAGAGATGGATATGATGAGAGAGAGAGAGAGAGCCGCCATGCTCTCCGCAGTCAGGTGACAAAGCGCCCCGCCTGAGGCCACCGCCGTCATAAACGCAGTAATAGAGTGAACACACATTTTCATTAGCTATTGATTCATTTCCAATTCCCCATTAATTTTGGGGGGCCATCACCGCACAGTGGCCTTTCTCCTCCCCGGGCTACGTTTCTCGGCTCCGCCTGCTATAACCGTGGTAATTACTGCGCCGCCGCCCCGCAAGCTGTTCACAGTCTCGTACTGCTGGAAAAAAAAAAAGAAGGAAAAAGATGAAGTATTCTCGAGAAAAAAAAGCAAATGAAAGAGAGGAACGAGAAGAAGAGACAGAGGAAAAAAGAAGCAGACTGAAAGGGAGCAATCAAAAGCAGCAAGGCTATCACCTACAGGCGTGCGCTTTGACAAATCGGAATTACAATGGGCCCTGAACAATTGCTGTTGTGCTATTCCAGCCTTAATTGTCAAAGAGCTCAATTTGTTCAAAGCTCAGGGTGTGGGCCGCAGCCTTGGCTGCGTCACTAGGCAGAAACTTTGTTCCTCTTTTTTGCTGTTTTTCTTTTCTTTTGGAACAAACTTTTACTTTTATCGCAAAGAGAGAGAGGAGAGCAAGCGTTGATGACTCGGGGGATGAGTCGACATCGAGGGAAGTCACCTCTGTAGCAACACAGGTGACTTCAGGAAATGGTCACCCCGTTCAAACTTCTGCGGCAGTTCATCTACACTTGCGTTACACTCTTATGGTTTCGTCATGTATATAAATCGTTCCAATGCTAAGCTAAGTGTAACAACTTTAGAAAATGTACCTTTATTTGTTATTATAATGTTTGAAATTTCACCAAATCCTGATTAACATTGAAGAATCCTTAGGGATGATGCTTCACTCGGAGCACAATCTAAATGCGTGTTAAACGTAGTTCCTCGCAAAGACATTGACAACCTTTAACCTTTCCAAGCTCTCCCTTTTCCAGTAGCACCTCCGCAGAAAAGTGATTCAGAAAAGGACCATAATGGCAGGAGGGCATCGATTGCTTTGAGTTTTACGTCATCGTGTAATAAAAAACATACATGGATTGCTGCTTTGACTCTTTCATGCATGTTTGACGAATCCTTTAATCTCCCATGGCAACCATTCAGCTGTGCAAAACGCCTGAGAGGACATAGCCCCGCCTTCGAGAACGAAGCTCCTCCTCCTGCAGTTTTCATGCTTCCACCTCACACAGCGTCCCTTTCCCTCGACGCCTCCACCCAGTTTCTTCGGACTAGCCAGGAACAATTAGCAAATTGCTAATTGCTCGTTAAACGTGCTACTTCTCTGTGCAACAATGGTAAAAAAAAAATAAGGCGTTAAAGGGTTGGTGGAGGAGCCATGTTGTGCTGACTTCCTGAAGGCAGAGTTTTATGCAGTCAAACTGTGAAGTCAAATGTCTTTTAAGTTGTATTTGATACATGCGGCATTTTTATAGCTGCTGAAGGCAACGCTGCTACTCGATTGTGACAACCATGCGCTGGATAACAGTGCTCCATCAAAAACCACCTCACTACTCCCTAAATTTCTTAAGATTACAAAAGTGTTCAGTAGAGATTGTGGTTTAACACGACGTAACTATTTGTATTGTTGTTAAATGTCATGTTTACTTCCCGTTTCATAATTGGTTGTTGTGCTGCAGTTTTATCATGTAAAGCATTTTTGGACTGCCTCGTTGATGAAACGTACGAAACAAATCAACTTGATTTGAGTTAATACATTCAAGACATTGTAATTACCGTAGCTATTCATGCACTGATTTTCATTCTACATGCACCTAACACTTTAAGATTGCAGGATTCTCAGCTGCTGAGAAAAATGCAGGAATGCATGAATGTTCCTGCTGGTAAAATGAAGCTGACCAGCAGGACAGGCTCCGTCGCTCTTGATTTTAGTCTCTTTTTATTTTTTATGATTTCCAGGCATCAGATTTGATAAAAAATAGATGAAGAAATATGACCGAGTCTTACCTGAGAGAGGAAACATCAAGGCATACATGTGGAAGAGAGAGTAAAGGGAGACAAATTAGAACTCGAATCCTTTTGTAGTACAAACAGCGTGTAAAAAAATACATAATGGATCATCACGAAAGAGCATCGATTCCATCTAAGAAGGTGCAATCTTTCATCCTTCTTGAAATAATAGTGAAAGATGAAGCTGACAGAAAATCTACATGTAGGATGGCGCTTGTTCAGGGAGAGTAACTCATAGGTCTTCTGCCGTAACCTGCACAGGAAAGCGCCCCCCGTTTGTTACACCTGCGGCTAACTGCGAAGGGATGGAGGGGAATGAACTCCATCAGGTTCGTCTACCGCAAGAGCAGAGTCCCATGTGAAGCAAAAGATGGAGTTGATTTGGCAAACCAAATCAATTACACAAAAAAGAATCGAGTCACCTATCAAATGTACACTCCGTTTTCTGTCATTCTGCCCAACATGTTTTTCTTCTTCTAGAGGTTCAGGATTTAATATTGAATGAAAAAACGAAACGAGAAGAAAACCCGTTTAAATTCTGAACAAACCTCACAGTTTGTCGGTTTTCCTAAAAAAAAAAACAAAAAAAACCATACAACTTTTTTTTAATCTGTTTTGGATGAGATAAAGTCCAACAGGATTTTCAGTACCTAGAAAACATTTTCGCATCCCTTGAAGTTTTCCACAGTATGTGTTTGACTTGGATTTTATATGCTAGACCAAATCAAATAATGTAGTATGACTAATGAGTCAGCTATGGGGTGCATTTGTATACAACAAGAAAACATTCTGGAAGGTCAGATGATGTAGAGCTGCACCATTTTCGTCTGGTGCGGTTCACTTTCACACTGTGTCAAGCAAACCAAACCCTTGGAAAAAGCTGTTCACTCAATCGCCTGTGGTGGCGCTGCACCGAGAACCACTGAAGGAAACGACATGAAAACCTTTGAAGGAAACGTGAGCCAACTTCCTTCTTCAGAAATATAAACAAACATGGAGTGTTGTCTGATTTTAGTGGTTGTAAGAGTGAAAGACATTTCTTGTTTTGGTTTGATTTACCCACAATGCCTTGTGCTGTAGTCCGCTTCCGCGTTTGAGGCAGTTTTCAGGCCTAAATGAGCACAAGGTTTGCTTTTTTGGTTTGCATAAATGTTCGATTGCGCATTCACACCTCCACAGAAGAACCGGACTTTCTAGGCAAGCTAACTAGAGTTAAATTAACGTGAACTAAACAGGGCTCGTGTGAATGTGTGTTAAATAGTCTGCATGCAAAAATGCTACATGTGAAGGAAAAATTAGCACATCATTCCACAAAGTAAAACATGGTGTTTATGGCATTATGCTTTGCCTTTTTGAGTCCTTAGGAAGACAGTTTGAGCTTAATACAAGACAACCCCAGAAGCAAGGCCTCACTTAATTGTGTGGCAGAAGTTGACCTCCCTAAATACAGCCAGAATTACAAGAAGAACTTGTCACAAGACTTCAAAATTTAAGTTCGTTGGTAGTATTTATCCAATCTGACTGAGCTAGAGCAGGGGTGGGCAACTCCAGGCCTCGAGGGCCGGTCTCCTGCAACTTTTAGATGCATCTCTACTTCAACACACCTGAGTCAAATAATGAGGTCATCAGCACAACTCTGGAGAACTTGACTGCACTTAGGAGGTGATTCAGCTGTTGGGTTCAAGTGTGTTGGACCAGGGAGACATCGAAGAGCTGCAGGACGCCGGCCCTCGAGGACCAGGATTGCCCACCCCTGAGCTAGAGCAATTTAGCAAATAATGTGACCTAATTTCAGCCTCCGGATGTTTCCAGCTGGAACCCAGAAAGACGTGCAACACTAATAGCACTAAAATGTTGTTTCACAAAGGGGCTGATTACCAAAATGTACACCACACATATCTCATTTAATCATAAAGTTGACAGATGTGGCTCATTTTTCCTTCAAATTCATATTCCTTCCACCTTTTCAAAGGTCTATAAATCCTCTCGTGCACCACGTCTCAAATTCAACAGGGACCCCCTTCGATCCTACAAACTGCCAGGACCTGGCAACCTGAGGACAGACGCGCGGAAATAAGCAATCTTGCATGTTGCCCATTTAAGTTGCTCGTAAAATGGCCTCATGATGTGAGCCTGAGAGGTTGGACACAAAGTGCCAGAGCACCAAACTGGGAACAAAAAAAGGAGAGAAAAAAAAATGCGCATGAAGAGTTTTTATATTCGCTTAGATTAAGGGTACTTGGAAGAAGGGTAACATAACGACGGCGTTGTCAAGGAAACAAGTGCCACAGCGACACCTTAATCTGGAGAAATATAATTGGAAAAGGAGCGATAAACATCTTTTTAGTCTGGGTGTGTGATGTACTGAGCGACATCTGAAAGGCAGCAGCCTCAGCACTCATTACTGAACTTATTGTACGAATAACGCTAATGAGTACATGTGGAGAAACAACCTCAGAGGTTAAAGGAAGGATTTACATGCACAAACAGACTGCTGACGCCGTCGCGCGGCAAAAAAGAGCCCGGCTCTGAAAGCCTCCCGTGATTACACGGCGAACACAAACGCAAAGAGCGACAGTGTAAATAGCAGAGGGAGTCCACGAGGCAAATATCAGATCATGCAAGAGTGCGGATGGCGCGCGCGTGCTTGCGCGCTCCGCCTCTCGGTTCTCCGGCACGCGCCCCGGTTGGAGGCCGCGGCGACAGGCAAGTCGCACCGTAGGACACGGCGTTATTAGTGCCTCAACCTTGGCAGAGGAGAGAAGAAGTCATAAAAAAAAAAACTCAGCGCAAATGACATGCAAATAAGGAAGAACTCCAGAAATTGTTGCTATCTCTTGCCAATTATCTTGTTAATTACAAGCCATTGTGGAGGACTCCTACTGTTGGCGGAGTCTCTGATTATACAGTGCATTTGTCCGCACTTTCCAGCAGCGTAATCAGTAATTACTACCTGCAGCTGCAGCCTCGGCGTGGAACGGGCCGGGCCCGTCACGGGGCTATGGGGAACGCCAGGCAGCTTGAGCGATCCCGTTCCCGTCACTAAGTCTAGTCGTGTTGCGGGGTTGATGTAGTCACGTTAGACTACAAATTCATTTTCCAAAAAAAATGTTTTTTTAAATGTATGTGTGCTATGTTCCACAGCGGACCAATAGATCCCAAGTTGTTGGGAAATGACCTGATCGGCTTCCTAAACTGGTTCTTTAAGATCGTTCCTGGTGTCTTAGCATTATGTTGAATAATCCAGAGCATCAAAATGCTGGAATATCTCCTTTAACAGATAAGTGCACCTTCACCAAAGCATCTGGATTTGGCTGCTACTTCTCCAACAAAATCCTCTGGAAGCAGCAAGTGTGTTCTTAGCTGTTGCCATGAAGACAACTTGGCAAATATTGATATTGATATGGACAAAGAATGCAGCCACCATTAATATATTTACCAGTTATGCCCAGGAACTAAAGCTAGCAGCTTGTTAGCTTGTATCTCGTGTGCTTTGATAGTAACAACGATGCCAATTCAAATATTAAGTAACAGGGAGAAAATGACAGGAGCTGTAGTGGACTGTAGTGGACAGCATTCTACATTTTTAAAGTCAGGCTACCTTTGGTTTCCATGGATATACGTCCTTTATCTCTAACAGTTCTTAAAACTCACTAGGTCAAAACTAGCAGCCCACCTGCATCATCCCTCCAGGCAACCGGAAGCCCTCCCACATATCACTGCATAGTGTACTCTGAAAACAATTTGAAATCGCCCAATAAGACATTGTTTTTTTTTCTTCCCCAAAATTGACTTTTTTGCTCCTGTGTTAATCATTTTGATGAAATCCTGTAAAAACGAAGCGCTCCGTCTACCACCTGAAGGTGATTGCGCTAGGCTTTTGGAAACGGTGATTAAGAAATTAGAAATGGGGGGTGCAGGGCCAAGTCGAAAATGAGTCCAAACTTATTCATACACCTGGCAGATATGTTGAGCAAAAAAAAACAAAACTTTGTCTCTGATTGGAAATGATAGCAGGCATCTCTCAAAAGATAATAAAACAATGTAATAGGTTAATTGGTTTCTCCAAATTGCCCTTGGGTGTAAGTATGTGTGTGAATGGTTATATGTCCTGTGCGCCTCTGTTTTGCCTTATGATGGACTGGTAAGGGTTTACTCTTACCAGTCCATCACAAGGCAAAACTTCAGGGGTCACTCGGGGTTATAGACAATGAGTGGATGGGCAAAGATAGCATCCTTGGTACAACCTATAGACACAGAGTCTTGCTTTTGTCCATTTACTCTCATAGAAGCAGTAAAATTCCTAAGTTCAAGTTATTTATCTCGGTTTGAAGCTGTCACAGAAAAGGTTGTACTACGACACGCTAATAAAAGCCCTCACTCCGAAAGAGCAGAATCTTGGAAAAAAAAGCCACTCCTCCACAGCGAGCCGTACACGTAGAGAACATCGTCTTGGTGGAAGAAGTCCAGAGGTATTGGGGCGTTCGAGCGCCAGAACGTGTGGAAATGGTAACAAGTGTGTCGTGTGGTTAGTAAAACGAGAAGCAACCCGAGAAGAAACGTCAGAGGTCGACGTTTCATCGTTAGCCTATTAATCACAGCGGCGTCTGACTCCTCCGCTGGCTGAGCCCGCAGTGTTGAGATCTAACGTTTGTCTGGCGGGTTAAACATTCACCATTCAGACAGAGAACAAATCCCACAGCAGCTAATCAGCTGAGCTGCACTGTAACCCCTTGCAGCTTATAATTATAGATAATCAGCAGCAAAGTCCACCTTGTTTTTTTTTTCCACCACATGATGTGTGAAGGTTTAGAAGAGAGATATTCTATAACTAAGGTTGTAAAGCGTGAGATGAGGCGTTATATGAAATTAAATCCACGAGAACAAGACGGTATTTTAACATTTGCATGATAGGTAAAGGTTTTATGACCTTTACCTATCATAAAAAAAAAAAAAAATCCCCCCAAAAAATCTGTGCTTGAACCTGTAATCAGCACAGACTAAATGAGTCCAGCCCTGATTAGTTCTGCTTTATGGTCGTTTGATTCCAGGGTGGTTCTAATTTCCAAAGAACATTCCACATGCTCCGCTTTTGTGTATTCATGAATAGAATAAGAGGTTTCCTAAATATTAAGATGTGTTTGGAATGATGTTCAGATTTAGTCTGCCTGAAGGTCTGAACAAACTCTGCGAGAACAGAGCTCTACATTTGCTTTGTGACCAGATGTCACAAACACATTTCTCAGAAAGTATCATCTGCATAAGAATCAGGTTTGACCACATAACGTAGTCTTTATGTTAGTTGCAAAAATGTGTTTTCCCTCTAAAAACCGTCTGGGAAACTGACAAACAAGATAATGGAGGAGGGCTGGATGGATCGGGCGCAAGGTGAGAGAGATTGCTGCTGCTGCTGAAATGTGGCTAAAGGCACAGCAGAGCGAGGGATGGGGGCGCAGGAGGCGGCGAGGGAGGCGGAGGGAGGGAACGCTGGATGGCGAGACGAGAGAATGGATGGAAGAGTTGGATGTAGAGAGGAGGGGGAATGCTTCAGTGGCTCCACTTGACAGCTGAGTGAGAGGGGAAGCAGAGTGGCTACTCTATGTAATTTGTTAGCAGGTCCATGATGCATGCAGGCATGATACCACAGCATGCCTGGCGAGCGCACAAACTACTAGAGAGAGAGAGAGATGGGCTGGAGAGAGGGAGGACTGTGGGGGAAGGCACTGACAGATCTGGGTACAGCAATGATTGAACCCAGATGATGAATCAGATCTGACCGGGTGAGGCTGACCGGCACGGCCAGAACCAGCATGAGACAAAACTAGAACCAGTCCATCCTCCTGGCCCCCCGCTTCCCCACCTCTTTCTCCCTCTGCTTGGCTCTGTGGCAGGTGCATCTCATCTCTCTACATGCCACTACGGAGGCAGACACAATTTGCCCAGGCTTATCCAAGACTCCCAAGTAAAATGACACAAATCTGGGCATCAGCCTCCTAATAATGACTGCATGCTGATGAGGGACCTCTTCTTCTTCTTCTCTGTGTGTGTGTGTGCGTGTGTGCGTCTTCGTACACGTCGGCAGCTTGTTGACGTGGGACTGATCCAGGATGCCATGGCAGCTGTCTGCTATAATTACCTGGGAGCCTGATCACGAGCGCACACAGACACACACGCGTGCTGATTACCTCGTAAAGCTAGCTTTGTTTGATTAGCTCCAATATTTACACCAAAGATTTGTTATTAAGAAACATGTGTTTGGCGTCTCGCCACGCCGCACTTTGCGACTTTCTCATCATTTAGAAGGAAACGCAGGAGAAATTTCCTTATTAAACACGACCTAGAATATAAAGGACAGGATGTTTGTACACTGGATTGCAAAAGTTTGCACACCCATAAAGCTTTGTCGCAGTTAGTCATATGATAGCTAGTGACGGCATAGTTACTTTGAAAAAGTAACTTTAATTGGATTACTGACTACTCCGTGAAAAAGTAACTTAGTTAGATTACTGACTACTTGATTTGGAAAGCAACTTTTTTAGTCACTTTCAGCAGCTGCTAACAACAATGCTCCACCACATGTGAAAATTACATTGCCAATACTTAATGGCAAGCTGTTTTATAATAGTAACATCAACAATGTGTCTCCACTTATAAGGTTGAACTGAAGGGGAGATTGTTTAATGGTTACAACAGTACAAAAATAACATTGGTAATTTGTGTGTGTTTTTGTGTGTTCCACTATTGTCTGGAAAACTCTAAGGATTTTAAAGCCCCCATATCTCCCTGCCCCAGCCTCCAGGTTCTGCGTTACGGCCCTGTGTTTGCTGTCAGAGCGCAGCGCACAACTCAGATATCCTTCTGCACAGATTTGTGACATTTATCTTAATATGAATTATTATAATGGCGTTGAGTTGCAAAACTTCACGGACTCGTTCATTCGTGGCTGCTTTCACTTTTATTGCACTGTTCATATCAGTCTTGATGTTTGCGGTTTTCTGGAGTGCAACGTGAGGCTTGACGTCGTTCACAGCAAATACATTTAACTTGACATTAACAAAGACACAGCGGGACAGATCATCCGGGAAATGATGGACAGGGAGAGTCTGACGAGAACTAACTGGATAACAGACAAACTCTGGGATTTATTATGTGTCTCTGCTGACAGCTGTCGTATAGAAATGGAGATCGCTCCCCAAGACGCGTAGAGGAAATAAAATGAAATTACAAAAGAAAATAGTAATGTACAGTAACGCAAAGTGATTTTGTTAAGTAACTGCAGTAACGCGTGACTGACGTCACTGATTATTGCAACATCTTCAATTAATTTTACTGAAGTTACATAAGATGGACCAACTCATAAAAATCTGCAATTCCTGCTGCTGGGCTGTTGTTGTCTCAAACAGCTTGGAACATCTAGAGAAATTGTTTGCAAAATGCCAGTCAGATTTAACTGTATTATTTACTTATTTTTTTTCACAAAGACCTGAAATGTACAAAAGAAAACCATGAATGGAAAACTATAGAGGAATAAATTGTACTCCAGGCCAGATTACTTAAGAGATATTTTCAGATTCTTATTTGACTTGAAAAATTAATTACAGTTCCTTTCAATTTATTTATTTTTTTTTCCCTATTTTGTCATCGTAGCTGCTCTGTGGCTCTTTTCTCGTTTGGTTTCATGCTCTATTCTTTTTCTCCTCATTCCCTGCATAGCAACAACTTCACTTCAATAAAATTCTTCAATAGATAAGATTGGTGCTCGGCCACCATGTTTAAAATCCTCTAAACCTCTGACTTATGTGTTGCACCAAACACCGCTCTGAGAGCAGTGCTCGTAGTAGCAGCAGCTACCGTTTTCTGGGGAGCTGTAGCCTCACCAGGGTATCAAAACTGTCTCACGCCGCATATGGCTCTATACGGTTTGAACCCCAGCAGTGCCAAGCTTTTTCGGGACTGGAATCACGTAGCATTGGTCAACAGAAGCAAAAGCGCCGTCCATCCAACCGGCGATAAATTTACACAGCCATGATAGATGCAAAGAAGCTAGCTAGCTAGAACGGGTATATTAGAAGCCGGTTAGCAGTAGCCTCAACCAGTGACGATGACTGACTGCGACTCAAACATTTGCCTGGACAGAAAAGTCCAGCGAGAGAAAATATTCAAGATTAGTATAGTTTGGGATCTCTGCAGCTCCTCTTAGAGCTGCTCGGTTTAATTACCCGACCTTGGTCACACTGGATGTTATTTACTGGTATTACAGTAATAGGGGAAGGATGCAAATGTATGCCACATTTCTACAATTAAACAAAAATTCAGGAATCAATTTCCTTCCTCTTCACAATTATGCACTGTGCTTGTCACACAATATCTGATGTTTGGATGTGGAAGAAAAAAAAAAAAGACAAATTTTGAGGTGTAAGAATATTTTTGCAATGCAAAGGATATGAGAAAAAAAAACTTGTTTGCTGCATGTGTAATATTGTGGGTTGGAGAACGACACTTCATGATCATGAGTGAGAAAGAGGAAAAAATGCCACTTGGCATTCCAGCATACAGACACATTGGAGGAGCGCAGACATTACTCGGCGGGTTTTCCAGAGGGCATGTTGACGATGCCGAATGTCTCCATCCACCAAACACAGTCTGCTGGCTGGCTGACACACACACACACACTGGCATAAACACACACCCACGGCTCTCGCGCACACCTTTCCCTGCCAGATATTTGCATAATGATATGCACTGTTTATTTGTCATCAGACCTTGTGAAGCCTAAAAATGAACTGCTTGTTAGCTATATGGCTGGCTAAATAGAGCATGAAGTGACCAATGAAAGAGTGGATCCTCTACAGTCAATGTTTTTCTCTCTCTCTCTCTAACCTCGAATTTTATCTAGTTGGGGGGGAAACATGTTTTAGGATGGAACGCAACTATTGAAACATGTACAGGTGAAAGTTCAGGGTCATTTGCTTTTGATACGTTAGAAAGTGAAAAGGAAAAAACAATGGATGTTGCTTTTGATATAAAAACAGCCAAAAAGTGGAAGGTGAATGAAGAGGGCAGCAAAGCAAAGCAGGAAAGAGTTGAGCAACATAAAGTGTCGGGTGGAAGGAGGGCGGAGAGGCAGAGAGGTAGAGGTGGCGGGGCTGATGTGTTTTCTCCATCCATGCCTGACCGCCAGCAGCCCTGGAAAGCCTGTTTTCCAGCTGTCAGGTTTGAACTCTTTCCTCAGATGGTGATAATGTGACAGTGACAGACATCGCTCCATTGATCCGCCAAAATGTACATAACATGCACCATCTGGACAAGAACAAAAATATATAACCTGTACAATAGCGCATATGTTGGTGACAAAGAACTGCAATCTTTCTGACTTGGGCCCTGTACACACAAAGACTGAGACAGTATATTTTTGCAAACAGTTAAGAAAAAAATATGTGTGGTCAAACACATTTTGCAGCAACACGGGAAATGATGGAGTAGGTACACCGGGCCAGTTGGTGGCGCTGTAACACCGAGACAATGACAAAAAAAAACCGTCAAATGGCATATTGTGTTTCTTTTTAGTGAGAGTGAGACGCGCGCAAGACAGAGAGAGAGGGGAAGCGATGACGATGTTGTCGTTTTAAACGGCGGCTCGGCTTGGACGGCGAAACGGAAACCTGAGTGTTTGAAACGAATCCACTGCAGATTTGGGTTTCAAACATAATTGTTTTTGGTCTCCGAAGACAGCAAATGAATTTCGATGCACACCCTTAAATGACGAAACCTTTGTGGATACATCGAATTTCGTCTCTGTTTGGGCTTCAGACCTTCACAATGCCACTTGAGACGACTTTCAAAGACCTCATGAAGCAGCAATACAATCCTCACTGTACGAGGATCGTACAGTGGACTGTACGACTGGACTTCTACTTACAAAGCAAAATAGATAACCTCATAGCTGGTTTTCTGTCCAAACCTAAAATCAGTTCACCTGTCAGACTGGGTTCGTTCGACTCAGTCAACGAAACCATCTCTATTCGATGAGTCGAATAGAGATCGACTCATCCCACAAAGAGTCGATCTCTATTCCCCAGGGATTAGAGATCTACATCAGGTCAACAGAGATGCCTAAAGGGGCTTTGTAAAAATCAGTTTTGCTAGTGGTATGCATCTGTTGACATAGTGTTCGAACTGCCCTGTCTGACAAGTTGATGAACCAGGAAAAGGTCTCACGACCCCTACTGAAGCTTTAAGAAAGTCCAAGTTAACACAATCTATGCAAGCTGAATGCATGCGGAACAATAAAACGTCAATCTGTTGAATTTCTGAGAGCTAAGGCAGCTGACTACCCTCCAGAGTGACCCCCGCCATGCTCCCAACATGCTCATAACCAGCTCAGGTACAGTTTAATCCATAAAGAATGAGAGGCATCACCTAGTCCTTACTCCTTCTGCGCTTGGTTGATCACGCAGTGAACCTGAATTTGGAGTACTGTACGTGCAGAGAATGAGTGTAAACACTGGGTTTTGCCCCCATGGGCACGCCTCCACAAGGAGAGAAGGATTTCTTTCCCTCTAATCCTCCTATTTACAAGAACAGCCACTTTCCAGAGCCATTGTGGACGGTCGTCTCCTTCCATTTACTCCCTGCATGGCACTCATTTCAGCTAGTTTAACGCTGACTGAGTTCCAGGGGAAAGGATTAAGACGTGACGCGCTCCGGCTAGTGTGGAAACAACATTGACTCTGGAACCCTTTGTCTCTCCTCTCTTCTCCCTGAAGGGCACACTTGTTGACTGTATGTAGTGGATTTTTTTTGCTGCTGATTGGTGCAGATGTGCTTTCCTCAGACCGGTCCTGAAACGGTTTGAGCTGCAGCGACAAAACAGCAGCAGCGCTTTTCAACATTCTGACCATCGGAGACTGAAATGCAAATTCAGGTGGTTTGGTCTACGCTTGGAATGGGAATAAAAAAAATCCATATTGCAAAAACCTACATTTTCTGATTGTAACATGCAAGTTTAAGCCTGGGATGCATATAAATTTCTACACCGTGTTATCAGTGCATGAAAGACTTGTGGGTACCAATACAGTTTTGGACAATGATAATGTAAAACAAATAAGAATTACCACAACAGGTTTGACTGGAAAAAAGTAGGAAATTCCAGTTTACATACGGTGATAAATAGCAAAGTTGGTTTGTTTCACTGATCAGTGTTTATCTCTGAAACATTGACAAAAACAATTAAAACAATAAAAGCTGTATTTCAATTAACCACATAATTACGCAAATTGGAATTCCAAAAATAAATTTGCTGAATGTAAACACGGCAATTTAAAAAAACTTTGAGGTGTGCCGATCGATCGGCCGCTGATGATAATCATCCGATTCCCGAGAAAAAGTGTACGATCGGCGATCGCCGATCACTGTCTCTTGTTGCCGATCACATTTATCTCACTGCATGTGGAGTTTGCCTCCCGTTTCCTTCACACTGCGCAAGCGTGCGGCAACAAATCTTGTCGTGTGGAACTTTAACGCTCTGGGAGTGAATGGAGACGTTTGCATATTGCAGCGGAAAATTACCTCGGGGATGAAGCAAGTCAAAATGGATCAACACAACGAATCTAATCAGGCATTTAAAAAACAAGCACTTGACGGAGTTCGGCTACTTCAAGGCTCACTGCAGGAAAAAAAAGGACGTCCGGAGCGGCCAGATAGCAGGTAAAGCAGCGCACAACTACCAACACTCACCCGGATTAGCGTCATAGTTAGAAAGTTAAACAAATAACCCAAAAAATAATTCAAGTCTTCCATTTTGCCAGATAACAACAAGCAGTCTTTGTTGATGTCCACTTGCAGTCCAGATAACACAGTATCATTTTTACCTAAAGCGAAAATTAACAGTCAATCCAGGCTATCGGCAGTGATCGGTGTTCGGCCTCATGGATGATCGGTATCAGAATCGGCAGCAAAGAATCTGATCGGAGCAAAAGTAATGGTTTGATTGACAGGATGAGGTGGTTTTTCAGCCATATCCATATTGGTGTATTTCACAAAACTACAATGGAAACACTTTTCTCACGACACACCAGTTTGTATTCAGCAAAGCCTTTATTTATTTGGTACAATCGCCGTCAACAATTTCCCCAAAATACTGCATATGTAGCTGCTGAACCAGATGCTGATGTCTCACCAATGTACTTCTTTATTTATTGGAAAAATTGCCATTGCAAAAATTTGTTTTTCCACATTTCCATCTAGAAAAACCTTTCTGGATGGAAACACAGCTGGAGACAAATTTGATGAAACTCTTGAAGCTTTTTTTCTTACCGTGTTCATGTCGGTATAGAAAAGCTACAAATATTTAGTTTTTGAATTGTAAGGTTAAACTTTATTCTAGAATGTACTCTGATATTTATGTAAAATATTATTAGGTTCAAGGTTCAGCATATGCACATTTAACTATGATAACTAGGTTTAGTCACTCATTTAAGAGAAATGTAACTGACCTAGTTTAAAATGTTTAAAGTCAAGTAAGACTTAATTATTAATCAATGACTTCCTGTTTTCCTAAGACTGCTCAAAAGCAAAGGTTAAATTTGTGCTCCCTTCTCTGCTAGCAGTCTTTGTTGATGTCCACTTGCAGTCCAGATTGTTACTAATGACCTAATTACCTGTGTGCATTGCCGTTGACAATACTCCCAGTCAGACTGAGGCGTCACACACATTGTGTATGGAAAAAAAGTGACTCAAATTAAGAGCAGAAGAAGAAAAAATAACACTAAATGCATAGTTGGATAAATACTCTCTCTGGAACCACAGCATTACAAAACTTAGATATAATTCAAGGATTAAAAAATGATTCCTTATTGTTGCTTCTTTTATTCTTCTCTTCTGAGTAGAAGAGAAGAATACGCATTACTGCTCATTACTGCCCCCAAGAGGCTGTACTGATAACTGCATATTTCTGAGTGGAAAGAAGACACTTGTCAAAATGGGAAAGATAGTAGAACATAGTAATCTCAGAATCACAATGATTAACTGCATTACAAATTGACATGTTAACGTTAAAATGTAATGTTAGCATGCTGCGTTAGCTCGGACTGCTGTGCATTACGGTCTGTTTTGGTTAAAGTAGTTTACTTGCATAGGGAACATTTATTGTGTTGGGTGACAAATTTGATGACCACTACAAAATGGCTGACACCACCATTTCTTTTCCATTGTGGCAGAGAAATGGGCAGTTCAAGCACATCGACCAATTGGGGAGTCTACTAGAGTAGATTGCTAGTAGACTCCCTGTTTTCTCTCGCGTCACAGTGGATGGTGAAGCTAATGGCACTTCGCTTACTGAAACGAAGCAGCATAGGTTAACCCCACACCTGGGACGACATCTTTTCATTTAGTTTGCACAGCTTACCAAAAAGGCGATTACTATGGGGAGCAAAGCCATTAAAATGCTGACCTTTTCTCTTTGTGTGAAGAAAATCAAGCACGTCGGCGCGCACAGGCGTGTGTGTGTGTGGGGGTGGGCGTGCGCGTGTGTGTGTGAGGAAAATGCCATAAAAACTTACCTGGGTTAGCATGATTGAGTATTTGGAGCGTGATTAGGTAAAGGGCAATATGCCATTTTAGGGGAATGAGTACAAGTGTGAGCATGCATGGTGCCACACAGGCACACACACCTGCACTGTATCAATCATTTCAGTGTTTATTATAAAGACCTTCTGGAGCAAACAGGCCTCTCTGATTCACAGCAACCTTTTCTTTGTCCCTGCTGGCAGCTCCTTCATTTCCAGGTTTTACACAGACTTCAAACATTAATAAAAACCGATCGGAGCACGCAGGGAAAGCAGGAGGATCCGACCCAACAGGCCGACGTCGTCTGAAGTTCTTTCTGATAAAGTAGGTTGATGTATGTTATTAGGGGATGCCTTTGCGCTCTTGTTTTTGCAAAATAAATAAATTGTTCGAACATATTTCTCTCTCCAAAATGTCCTAATTAGGTCTACCTATTGGTGGGCGAGGTAAGTCATCCATTGCCAAGAGGAGAGGGGCAAAAAAACCCCAGAACAATCCAATTCCTTCTCAAAAAGGCAGAACAATGGCTTAAATAGCCTGGCCCTGACTGACAAAAGCAGAATTCACAACAGTGGAGGCGCAAAGGCATTCTTTTGAATTCCTATTATGTTTGTACCTTGGAGATGCCGGGATCTGATTTTCCGGCGCTCCGTTCTGTTCCAATCTCCCTTCATTCACCCGCACGTCGGTCCATTATCATTAAATACGTGTTTGATTTCCACACAATGCACTCATTCCTCGATGCAAACGGAGCGATGAGAGATGTGCGGAGAGAGGGAGAACACATTAAATAAATGGCCTAGGAGTGAATGACAACAATAAACATATTTGCTGGGAGCAATGAGCAATGTCTATAGTGACGAATGATGTGAAGAGGTGAATCGGACGCCGGGCGCCGTAAGAACGTGGAGGTGGGAGCGGAGAGTGAGATAGAGCAAGAACATGATGACGGCACAACAAACCAGAATAATGGGAACTTTGTACAACACAAACCAGTGTTCATACATTTGCCTTAGAAAGGGAATATTTAAAACTATTTTGTGTACTTTAATCAACTTTTAACTCTTAATTTCTTATAGTTTTACAGGCATTTAGGTCATAGCCTGACACAAACAATGACAGACCTTCCTTGATCAGGCTAAATGTCTGTCATAGGACAAGACCTATGAGCTAAAAGTTACAATTTTAATCATTTTTACAACACAAACCAAAGCAAAATACTGTTAAGACAAAGACTGGCTGGACATGAAGTGCTTGTTGGATTGACAGCGGAGTTTCACTTTACGTCACTGTAAATATTAACCTTACCAAAGACTATGAAAGCAGAGGAGTCTCTTTTCACACCATGTTGTATTCAAAGTACATCAATCTGATCTCCAACAAAGCTGGCTTTGTTATTCCAGCGAAGACAAATACCAATGGGTATTTTCGAACTCTTCACAGAGCTACAACTTTGACATCCCGAGCCTCGTAAACTGAGAAGGCAGCTTCATTTCAGGACGTTGGACAACAGTCGCTCAGCGCCTAGCCAAATTCAAAAGCATGGGAAGCAGCTGAAACATTGTTCTGTGTGAGTCAGTCCGTCGTTAAGCACAGAAAGTCTCTCTAAGACAGAGAGACGATGGCAGAGGGTTTGGTCGAGGCAGCTGGCTCACTGCTTACGGCCTTTAAAAATAAACCAGAAATATTATCTTAAATCGAAAAGCCTTTAGCTGGAAAGAGATACAATTACATAGTCGTGTAAAATGAAGAACAGCAAATTGTGAGTGTTTTTAGGCATAATTAGATGAGTCTGAGGACCATTAGTGATTGCGTGCGCTAATGTGAGACTCTCAAGGCATAACAAAGTTTAGTAAAAACTATCAGAGTTGCAGAAGAGGGCATTAACATGAGTAAAAAAATTATAAAATGTTCTAATTGCTTTTATCTAAAACAGAAAGGTGACAATTATACCTTACCAATATGATAATATATTGATTTGATTAATAAAGCTTTGTAAAACCGACAACTATCATATGTTTGGTGAAGAAACTGAAGTAAAATGTTTAATTTTACCTCCTTTTTGGAGTTCTGCTCTTTATAGAGTAACAAGTACAACAAGTTGGTGTTAGCTTTTTAATTATTCATACTCTGTGTATGTGTTATGGCCGCTGCTATGCAGGATAAAACGCCATGTTTGAATACAAGACTCGGGTCTTTTTACATGGAGTTTGAGTTTTCCCCCAGTGTGTTTCTTTTAAGAACATTACTTTTAGATTCTGTTCATCCAATATGTAATGCAGGGGTGTCAAACTCATTTTCACTTTTGGGCCAAATCAAAAATCTGAATGTTCTTAAAGGGCTGGTTGTGCCAAAATGTGTTGATAAAAGCCATTAAACTGTTAAAATATGAATAAATACCTGATCCTCCAGGAGTTTGATTGTTTTTGTGGGGAGTTTTTGCAATGTGGTGCTAATTTAGGAATATTTGTAAAGAATTTTTATGATATTTGAGCTAATGTGACTTTTTATTACCCGACTTCAAGTAAGGCTGAGGCAGCATTCACTTAAGCTCAACAAACATTCGCAGTAAAATCAGAAAAAAATGTGGGGATCTGTTGATTTTGTGTGAATTTTGAGGATTTGTGGAAAACTGGAGGAACTTATTGATGTAATTTGGAGCCTAGAGGGCCACATAAAAAGCGACGGCGGGCCAGATTTGGCCCCCGGGCCTTGAGTTTGACATATGTGATATAATGTTTTTTTTAACATACTGGAAAAGAAAGTACTGGTATGTTCCTTGAATTAGATTGCTTTGTTTTACTTCTTTTTTATGCTTGAATGACTCATAGGTGAGGCAAAAGCAGTGCCCTGAAAAAAGGCTAAAGTGTCGGTATGTTAAATAAAAAAAAACTTGCTCCAGCAAATGTAAAATATATGAACGACTTACTTGTTGGATGTGAAATATAGATTATGAAAAGAGGACTTACTGTTTTCTCTTTAAAGCCTCTGATTTTACTCAAGATCTGGTCTCTGTTTTGTGGAAACGCAGTGAGTGAAGAGTCTGGTGCTTTCCTTTCTGTTCTTTGTGCTCATATTTGGTCAGGCGTGGTAAACACGACATCCCCCCAGAGTCTAATATCCAAAATGATTCCGAGACTATAAAAACGATTCTCTCTCGACTGGCAGGTTTTCGATGTCATTCCCCTTGAAAAATCAAAGAGAACAAGCTTTTTACTTCTACTCTGCTGTTTGGCACTGACAAACGGTGACAGTGGGGGCGATCCGTTATCAAAGAGGACGTCAGGTTTCCAAAGTGATGGGAGCCTCCACGGGCTGGAAGTCAGTGCAGTGTGAAAACAGGCTGTGCTTGGAGCTCCTTTTTTTATGCTAAATATACATATATATATAAAAAAAAAACATCTCTTCTCTTATTTCACTAAACAGACATTTCAGAGAGTACTCGTGTCAGAGCAATGCACCTGAGAACGGAAGGAGAATGTATGAAGAATGCTGCCAATAGTAAAAGCCAATAGTAAAAGTTCAATCAGCTTGATCAACCTGTGATCAGACGATTCATGCATTCTGACAGCAACACCCTTCAGTGTTGCTGCTGTTACTGAGGTAAGGCAAAGCAGAATTAAACTAGGTTTTATATTACATGTTAAGACATGGCTGTGAAAGAATGAGAGCGGATGGACGGAAAGGCTAAACGAATTACAGCAAAGCTGCTTGGTTGCGTCAACTCAAGCCATCAAACAATTTCTGTTTGAGCTCTACCTGAGGATTTGGAAATGTTGGTATCTCTTTTTGAAAATATTCTTACACAGTTTTAAAATGTAATTTGTTTTGATCAATTTTCAAGTCAGCAGCAAAAGAATGGGAAAAACCAGACATTTAAAGACTGTATTATTTATTTCTCTCAAAGAAAACACAGTAATTCATATTTAACATCTGTCCTTCCTTCGTGGGATTGCCACAATCGTTGTTTTTGTTTAGGTTCATTGATTGTTGCAGGTTTTGACTACACAGAATTTAAAAAAAAGGGGGATTTTTTTTTTCCATTTTACCTCTTTATCTTTCTAGGTCTGATTTTTAAACTTAAACATATGGTTCAAAGAATTTAGGCAATACTTTTATTTTGTGCAAACAAACAAACAAACAAAAAAAGCATCACAGATCATAAGCGGTGCTTCAACGTCTGTGTAGAACAATCCAGCCCTGACTTAGGTAATCTAAGTGTAAAATAAACCTTCTCTAAATTAGTTTAGATTCCTGAAAAAGCAATGATTGATCTAATTGATTTTAACATCTAATATCAGCATCATGTTTTTTATTAGTATACGGTCATTTGTTGGTATTCAAATGCTTATAATTCTATTAAAAAGTCCTTAAAATGTGACAATTTGAGGATGTAATCTTGAAAAAATTAACAAAATCTGTATTAAGTTAAATAAATATCAGGATCCGATAGAATATGGACATTAAAGCTGTGGTTTTAGTAGCACATATGTGCTAATATAAGATGCCAAAGCCAGATTAAAATGTCCGTTGTTGTAAACCTCTGTGTTACAGGGGAATCCTTTTCCTTACAAAACACTGGAAAGTCGGCTTTGCTACCGATGTAACGAATGAAAAAATAACCAACAGCAACAATGACAAGAATCACTACATATCGGTATCAGCAGGTCAAGCAAAACAAATACAAATGGAGACAAAACAATACAAATGGAAAGTGTTCGTCGGACACAAAATGTATCCACCAGATTAGCTCTAGTCTTTCCAGCATGGGGGAAAAGCTCAACATTTGCTGCAGCACCGGGTCACTTGTTTGGATCAGAACATGATGCTCCTAAATGGTAAATGGCTGCTGCTAGATGAAGTGTTCTTTACTTTCAGACATTCGCATACCATCAACGTATGGTGTGTGAATAGCTACTACGGCTGCCCCGTGCAAAGTGGGAAAAAAAAAAAAAAAACTGAAACGAAGGAGAAACCGTTTGAAAAAAGTGGAATGTTTTATAATACTTGAATACTTGAATAATGATCCAGACCACACACTCTTTGACACACACACACGCGTCGTGCTGACATGGCTGTGGATCAAGAGGGGAGGCTCATCATCACCCCGCGCAGTGAGATAACTGAAGAAAAGCCAGGGCACTCTGGGTAATGCTCCTGATTAATAGCATTCAGCAGACATTAAGGCGCTATGATTATCTCTCCCGCACTGCGCTTCTCTCTCCCGCTATGCTAATTATTGTGGTTTCGCTCGCAGGGGAAGTTCTCCTCCACTATTTTTTGTTTTTTTCTTCTTCTTCCTCTGCTGACATCGCTCGTCGACAGAGTCGCTTTCTCCCCGCTCCCGTCTGATAGCCTATCATTTGTTATCAAATCATTAAAACTCTCTGTTGCAAGATAAATCACTGGTGATTATGTGAATATTACCGATGACTGACAAGGGATGAGACGTTAGTAGCTAAAATCTCAAAACCTTTTAAGAGTTCTTCCAGCATCTCTCCAGATTTTACTTGATTCAAGAGGAGACCCAGGAAAACAAGATGGGTGAGTCGCATGGATCATTTGTAAAGATATCTTTAAATTACAACATGTTTATGACTCCATAACACACTTGCTTCGGGGCAAAAAACACTTTTTAGTTACATATTTTAGAGCTGCAGAAAGACAGAACATGGAATCTGAATAAAGTGGAAGATACAACAGAAATAAATTGTATATAATATTATTTGGCAACAATGTAAGGTTCTAGAAAACAGCACAGCTGTTATATTTGTGTTTTTATGTCTGCTGGCCATCAACTAGAAACCAAATGCGAGTCCTTGCTTTCTTTTAGCTGCTGCCAATCAACGCTACTTAACTCTGACTCTTTGGCATTTGATGAGTGGTAAGACGTGATACACTTGACGTGTTTATTGACTTCTCCTTTCCGACTGTGACAATGCCTCTGCCGTTGAGAAAAGGCAACATTTTACTCTCCGCCGCAGGCGAGCCTGATCTGTGCTGCTAACTCTGAACGCCAAAACATCTTGAAAACGAGCTCAGGCGACAAGCGAGCACGCCCTCTGGTTCCTTCAATCACTGTTCCGGGCATGCTCTCGTCTCTCCGAGGCCTCGTCTTCCTCGGTGTTGGGAAATAGAGATGATTTACGCGAAGCCTACTGGCGCCGCTCGCTGCGGGGAAGATGGCGAGTGCTTCACGGTGGCACCGGAAGCACTGGCAGGGATTTCTCGCTGGCCCAGCGTAAAGGATTTTGATCCAGCCTCTGGGGACCGTAGGCTCAGGGCGAGGTGGCATAGGAGATCTGACACTCAACGTGAACGGGACCAGAACGAGGCAGACAGGGAAGGTCACAAGGTCCCCCTGGAAATGTGACTCTGTCTGCGCTGAGTGAAGCGACGCTAGGCAGAGGAGGAACCACTGGCTTGAAGCCCGAGGAGAGGGGGCTTCAGTCGGAGAGCGCGCATGTGGGGAGGTAACAGAAGCTGACAATGGCGAGGTGCGTCCCTGAACTCTGAGTGGACTGGCAAGGACATGTGACAGCATCCAGGCCAACTCGACTGTCAGTGCCGCTCAGCGACGGGCCGCGCTGATGACAGCAGACAGCGGCCAAACACCATCTCTCAGGAAAACGCACGCTCGGATCTTTTCTACACTCGGAAGCTCTCATCAGAAAATGAGAGTATCTTACAGACTCAAAGGCGACTGCCGGCGCTGACTGTCAATTGGCAGAATCACGCAATGGTGCCTCGTAGACGTACTCGTGAGAGGCTTTCACAGATTCTTTCACTCAGAGATTGAGTCCCTTACTGCAGATTTACTCAACTTACACAAAATCCGAGAAGAAAAGAAAAGGAAAAACGGCAACGGTTTATTGGTCTCAAAATGCTGTGTACTGGGCTTTTCCTCAACCCTTGAGAGGACATAAAGTTCTCCAGAAAATCTTGATAAATATGTTGGGCTGATTACAAAGTTTCAAGCAATCCAGCACGAATTGCTTGAAACCAGACATATAGACAGGGTTTATCTTTTTCCCTCAGTCTCACCCTTTCTTTCAGGTCTGCTGCAATTACCAAAAATTATTTTATGGTTTATAAACTCAGAATAATGAGAGATTTTGTTTTTCTTTTTTCAAATTCAGAAGTTTACAAAAATGTCCCTGGTACCTGGTAGAGCTGCAAAATGGTGATTGTATTATGTCAATCACCATTTTGGATTTTCTACAAGCTTCCCACCATAGTTTGTTGGAGTTTGTCCCACTTCTCATTACAGAACTGGTGTCAGGTTTGTGGGTTGTCGTTTTAATGCAAACAGACCTTTTTAGTTCTTCTCACAAATGTTTTATGACATGGAGATAAGGGGTATTGCTGGTGTTCTTGTCCACTCGGAAGACCAATTTCTGGCACACATGCGTCTTCCTGGCAGATGTCTTGATGTGACAAGTGGGGACAGCCTCTTGTCCCGTTCCTGACTATAAAGTCCTCATTTTATAGTGTAACAATGATTATTGTGATCAAATCTTTCAATTTTAGTTTCATCGGATAACAGGACTTAATCTCTGGAGGTGATGGTTTTTTCCTTTCCTTGCGTTTGCAAACTGTAACATGACTTTTTACGTTTCTTTGAAATCTTCCTCTCTGTGTGGCTTTTCAGCTCACATCAAAACAAGGTTTGTTTCACTGTAGATAGTAACATTCTTACCAGCTTCAGCTAGCGTCGTCCTAATGTCTATCGCTCTTGGTCTGGGGGAAAGAATAAACTTTTTCAAAGCAGTCTGACAGAATCATCATAGGCCCTTTTTCTTTTTTTTTTGTATTTCTACTTTTGCAGCCGTTGGGGCTTTTTCTCTCCCTCTCCTTCATTGAAAGCTGCAGCGCTCCAAGCGAGCGTGAACTCCTGTGCACGTGCTCGCACGCGGCGTGCAGCGGGTGAGCCGCCAGGTCCGACTCCGCACTGCGAGGTCAGTCCCCGTACCGGCTGTCAGTAATTGTACCAGAGGGAGGTGCGCGAGGGTGCCATAATGCAGGTTGACATCTCACAAGACTTTTAGGCAGCCAAAGTGCTGGAAGGAAGGAGACGAGGAACGGGACGCTGCACCTCAAAAGACCACTGACAGCTTGGAGGGGCCTGAGAGTCTGAGCCGGCCAGAATGTTGAAACTTTGTCAAATTGGAGCGCCGCTTTTCTGCAGCGCATCGCTAGAAACGTGACTATTGAACATTGTCATGTTTTATATTAGTGGTGTATAATTACGAAGTGGAAGAATTTGATTTGAAAACGATCGGCATTCAAGTAAAATTCTCACGTGGTTTTGGTTCCAGGCGTTGAACGGGAACATCTTTTCATCCAAGTCCTTCCCTTCGAGCCTTTACTGTAAGTTAAGAGTTGTCCTGCTTGACGGTGAACCTTTGACCCAGTCTAAAGCCTTTGGGTTTCTCCAAGGATCGCTGGGTCTTTAACTCCATCCATCCATCAGCCCGAACCAGCTTCCCTGTTCCTGCTCAAGAAACGTTCCCTGAAGCATGACGCATAGAAAGCTACTGTAGCTGTTGAATAGCTTCCTGTGATCCTTGAGTTGTCTAATGTGTTTGTCATGATGCTGTTTGTACACCAAAACTTCTGAAACGTTCTCAGGTGCATTCATACCAAGATGGAAATACACACACAGAATCAATTGACTATTACAGTGACTTCTGGGAGCAATTGGGAGCAGGCGGATATATTTTGCGGTGTTAGATTTTTATTTATTTTGTTTTATGAGAATTTTTTCTAAGTGGTGTCCACACCTCTGCTAATGGCTTAATGCGCTAATAGCAAAACACATGTTTGGATTAGGGATTTTAGCATTAATCTAAGCCAGCATACCTAGGTGGGCCCCATATGGGGAAAAGGAGGGCCGACAATATGGGTCCCACATGGATTTGTCCACAGTTTCCATGGTGCCCCCACACGGGTTTGCTCATGTAGGGCCCATGTAGGTGGTGGTCCTACATGAGCAAACCCATGTGGCGGGGCCACCATGGAAACTGTGGACAAACCCACGTGGGACCCATATTGTCTGCCCTCCTTTTCCCCATATGGAGCTCACCTAGGTATGCTGGCTGGGTATAAGTGTTTGAAAACTACATATCATTTAACTTCCGCTTCACAATTACAAACACCTTTGTCCTGATCTCCCGCATCAATTAAATCGACACGTTGAAGCTCTCAGTTCAAACACGACTAAATGAATAAGGTTCCATGGAACCTACCGTTTTAATGGTGTTAAATCTATTTATTTCGCATTCACAGCTCACATGCAGCAGTTGCTCTCCTCTTCCTCCTCCTCTCCCAGGAGCTTCAAACACAATTTTGCTGCCACTTTGTTATGATTGCAGCTTCCAATCTGATTTGATTCATGACAAATGAACAGATATATATATATATTTTTTCTCTCTGCAGTGTTTTCTGGCATTCAACAGAAGATCACCATCGGTGGTGGCGATCTGATCACATGTCCAAACACCAAGACGCGCACAAGTGCACCATTACAGCTCATGCAATGTCCTCATGTATGCGCAACGGCGGTATGAGTGGTAATCAAGGCTGGGACAAGAGAGGCTTTTTTTTTTTTTTTTTTTTTTCCTGGGGTCTCTCAGTGAAGCAGGGTTAATTTTGCTGCTGCCACTTGAAAGTCAGCAGGTTGCTGTGCTAATTAATGGAGCGTGACTGCTGTCCTCAGGCAAATACGCACACAGACGCGGGCGCAATCACACCCACACAGCCACTTCTGCTTCACACTCGCGCACAGGCACAGGCCCACCTCTTCTGTCACAAAAAGCAGGCACAGACAAATGCGTTAACTTTCGAGAGAGAGGAAGAGAAGAGAGAGCGTGTGTGTTGGCGAGTGTTGGCGTGCGCTCGTGTGTGTGTTCGCTTGGTAAGGCAATCAAATGACATGCAGCTGCACACTCAATCAGAGCAGCTTCAGTGAAAGCTAAACACACACCAAGGTGGCACGGAAAGCGCACCCCCACACGCTCACACATTAGCATACATTCAGTGTTAATGCGGATACCTTTACCTGATATCACAGCCGTCAGATGGATTGTTATTAATTCAGGTAATGTGCTCGTTTTGTCAGCGTTAGCTTTGTTGAGCCACAGCTGAAGTGGTTGATCTGTGCAGATGGCGACTAAAAACGCAACGATTGCTTAACAGTTTTTAAGTAGTAGCTGCCACACGCATTTTGTTCCTTCTTTTTCTTTCCATTCTTGCTTTCTTTTTGACCAGACAAAACCGAAGAAATGAAAGAAGCGACTGAAACAAACTGGATTTAAAAAAAGTTTTTTATGCTAGCTGGTTTACTTCTATGCCTTTTAAAGAAAAGACTATTTAAACAAAGTTCAATTTACTTTTTTAGAACTCTATCTTCAAGTAAATACGCTGATTGTATTAAAAAACAAGAATCCTATATCTTGACAGTTTGTTAATGCATAGTTTTAACAAAACATTGAATACATTCACGATCTGAATACAGAGCCGGCAGCTGCTGCCCAAAATCAAAATGAGCTTGACTTTTTGCATTCATCAAATCGGAACAGATCCAAACAAGTGCAGATATCGATCGTCGCGACGTAGCATCTTTTCAAAAGATTGGGATTTTGAGAGGCAAACGGCAAAATGAAGTCACGCAAAGAGACAGATGTTTACGACGACGTGGCGCTGGCAGAAAACTTGCCGGGCAGTACATGAAGGGCAGACGGAACGAGAGCGCAAGGTGTCCCGAGGAGCGTCTTTGATGTCCGCCTTCTCGGCGGCCTGTCATTATGAATCACTGTCCTTGTTGATGCCATGCGACAGAGTGAAGCGGTTTTGAAATTAGGAGTTTACAACTCCACTTTCAAAAAAATAAATAAATGAAATACTTCATCAGTGGGTTAGGCTGGAGGTGCAAAAAAAAAAAAAAGTGTAATGAGGCCTGCTGCATTCAGCATCTGCTGGAACCAAGAGAAATTTGTCTTTTTAAGGCATTGGTCTCCGCCTCGGGGTCTCCGGGGAGCGGGGGGGTAGGGAGGACTTTCCTCCAGCGAAGTGACTCTCTGACACCAACCCAGTTTGCAAACTAGCATAATTTTTGCTTTTAAGCTGAATCTTTACCCGGAATCATAATTCATTACGGCGGAACGTAGAGAGAGAACGAATCGGGGGAGTCCAAAAAATTACTTATAAAAGCCATCAGCGGCCTGACAAGGGCGGTAAATCTTGGCCCGCACTCAGGTGTGACTGCATTGTGTGAATCAGGTGTTAAATTTGGAATTAGCTGCTCGCCGGCTAACAACACATACATCACACTAATGCAGTTCTGTCATTGCCGAGCTCGCCCTTAATCAGGCCGCATCTGTGTTCTGATGAGGCGCCTCGGCGCTCGGTGATGATGCACGCACTCTCCGTGGCGCGCCCGGTCTCTCGCCTGCAAACGGACGCATGCACACCCCTAGTCGTGCACACACACGCACGCACACCCCCCCCCACACACACACACACGAAATGATGCAAGAAAGCAGCTCCAAAGAACCTCGAGGTTTGCATCGGACTGGCGGTGAAATTACAGTTTAAACAAGCAGGTAGTTAAGCAGTCTCTCTCTCTCTCTCTGTGTGTGTGTGTGTGTGTGTGTGTTTGCCCAATATGTTTCCTTTAAAATGACACTTTACCATATTTTTTTAAAATAATCTTTCTCCCAGCGCACTGCAAAAATCATCATTTCGCATGAGATTTGTCACATTTGTCTTACATTAAGTTGAGTTAAGTTGAGTCTAAATTATAGATCTATTGAAAACCGAAACACAAATTTCGTCCTGTATGACAGACAACTTAATATCTTGCAGATAGATGAAGAGGAAGCAAAACGATGCAAACGTTCCAGCCTTAACAACAAAAAAGCTTAACAACGTGAAGCGGATTTGATTTCAGCCGGCGCTTCATGGAGCGATGCTGCTACATGTTTACAGCTCTGTGGGTCAAACTTGTGTTGCACGTGAACAAACTAAACATCCTTTCTAAATGCTTTTAGTGAAACAGCTTCAGCAGAGTCAGACTGCAGGACCAACACCAGGTTTCAAGTCTGAGAGCACGTTCTCAACTTGTTTTAGGTGTCTGCTTTGATTAGGACGTTCTAATAAATGACATTAATGGCATTTCTCTCTATTGTTATTGTGGCATTTAGCGAAAAGAAATAATTTCGGGTTATTCCAACTGACCTAAAAGAGGAAAAGCTTGGACTGGTTGAACCTCAGACAGTGAGGAAGAAAGGCGGGTTTTTATTTTGGATAGAAACTTAAAAAGTAAAAAATATACAAAGGTGACTGTTCAGCTGTTTTAATATAAATTTTTCCCTCATCCATGCAGCAGCTGGCAGGGATTCAGACTTGTTTGCGTTTGTCTTAGTACAGTTTAGGTTTGCCAAATAAAGGAGAGAAATGCAGGTCGCTACGTAACGATGTAATTGAATGAAATCATAGATTATAGCCAATCAATAAGCAGAACACACAGAAATGTCAATTCAGTTTTTAGACAAAGTGTCATTTTATGAAATATAAAATGTTTTGTCTTGTTTTTAGAACCTTTTCTTTCTTACATCATGTTTTTATAAGTTCTTGAAACTTCTGCCACTAGCAGCCATGCTGTATTGAAGGTGAACTCGCGTGTGTGGCCACACCAGAATATTGGCGGATGTTTCTGTGAGCAGGTTTTGTCGCCTTCATCTCCTCCCATTATCACGTCAAGGCAACATAAATAAGCTCAAAGCTTTTCTGTCCATCAGGTGCGCTACTGTCGGACAGAGTTTTGAAACGGCTCTCATCGCAAGCCGCTACGATCTTTTCCGCCGACGTTTGTCACCAGATTGTTGGGATTTGTTGGCTTTCTTTCTGGAGAAACAGTAAACACTATTCTTATTTTGTGGCCGCAGGCAGACCCGAGTGCTCATTTTATTCCTGATCAAACTTGTTACTTCAGCTCCATGGGAACGAGAGTGGTCATAAAAACCAGCTTCCTGTTGCTTGCTAATAGAAACAAGGAGTCCTGTCTTTGCTCAGGACAGACACGCCTCAGCAGAGGCAGGCGGAGCGGCTTCGGATGCATCCGACTTCCTGGTTTGTTTTTTTGTTTTTTTTCTCCCCCCTCGGTGACACACTGTCAGTTGTGACCTGGATATCCTTCATTTTCACTGACAGAAGGTGGTAACATGGCGCGTTTCCACTGACGACTGTGCAAATTTGAAACATGTTTTTCCCTGCTCAGCAAGCGCTGCCCAAACACAGGCAGCCTGAATAATGTTCTGTGCAGAGGCGCCGTGGACGGAACAGAAAAAAACCCAAACTGAAACTTCCCCCCCAAAAAAAAAACAAAAAAACAACACGCGTCATCGTATGTAATGTTCGCTAAAGTGGGATGAAAGAAATGAAGCATATTGTGATGGCGAAGCGACCAGAGTTCTCCAAAGATGGATCGACTGAACCCACGTCATTTGATGCACTTCAGAAATAACGAGGCGACTGTAAATATTTGCGTTTTGCGCAATTTATCATTTCCGATAAACACACCGAAGTTAATCGTTTTGATCAAGAACTGAAAATGCTCCAATAAATTCCGCTGCGCCAGCAGCTGGTGAGCTCAAACCTTTCCTCCACATCCGTCGTGGTGGTTGGGTCCGATACCTCTTGTGATGTCACTGCCACAAATAAACGCCGTGTGGAATTTACAGAGGAGGCGCACTTCTTTAAGACTTATTTTTGTGGACTCCTATCGTAGAAATTCAGAACTTCCCAACACAGATGCCTTTTGTTGTTGTTGTTGAGCTGCTAGTGAAAGTAAAAAAAAAAAAAACACCACTGGGTTTTAACTTTAAAGTTCCACAACCTCCACGCTGCTCTCTTCTCATCCAATCTAGAAAGTTTTTGAGGTTAGAGAAGAATTTTGCTATCGGGATGCCCGTTGAGGCGCTCAGAATAAATAATGTATCATTACTTAGTAAAGCTGGAAAGAAGTGATTTTATTTTATTTTTTTCATGCTTTAAGAATCTGCTTCACAGAGACACGAGGCGTCACATTTCATCGAGAGACGGATGCCTTCCTTCCTTATTTCGCCGTGAAGGTAAGGGAAGAACCCGCGTTGGTATTGCTGTTGCAGTAACTCTTGGCCACAGTGGGAGGGGTCCGTCCCAGTTCATCCCAGGGATTATCAGCTATCAGCCCCCGCTGACTTCTCCACAGTGGCTGGCTCCCAGCTCATCTGCCTCTGAGCAGCGCTTCACTGCCCGTCATAATTGAAGCTGATACTGCTCCCCCGTGGCGGCCATTTTTACATTTCCCTCCTCCCAACCTTACGCCAACACCGACCTCCTTTCCGTCTCGCATTCCTCCAGGTTTGCCCGTGACTCTTATCACTCCCCCATTTCCACGCCAGGTGAGGCGAAGGCAGCGGCGGTAGGGGGGTTTAAAAGCAACGGTAGCAGAAAACCTGGAAGGAAGAAATCTGTTTCTTTGAGCTTCGACGGACAGTCCGCGAATAGCACGCAGTTCGGTAAAACAAAACGGCACGGAAATTGGTTTTCGGAGGATAGGCCGCTGGTGTCATTATGTCTGACGCCGTTATTAAATTAGTATGGCTTTCCTTGTAAAGATATTGCAAAAGGAAAAAAAAAATAATAATAATGCTTGGCCCTATTTGCACTTAGAATCAAAGTTGTTTGCTTCTGCTTGGAAAGAGAGAGAGAGAGAGGCGCTGGTTTGAACTTTCAAAGGCTCAGATTGAGCCCCAACACTGTTTTACCTCCTTTGATCCTTGACGATGTCAGACAAAAGACGAGTTCTTTGAGGGAAGGATAGAGCGGCTGAATAATTTCTCCACTGTAACCGGTTAGGATTAATGCCACAACACCGAGGTATTTACACAACAATGTGAAGGGGTGGTATTATGTAAAATTGACTTTTTCGAGCTCTACATCAGGCTTTAATGTTAGTCAATCATCAAACACATACATGGAGTGTTACTTTGATTATGTCGTACATGTTTGACATCTCCCGCGGCAACCACTCAGCCGAGCAAAACGTCTGAGTGGTTGCCACTCTACGCTTACAACCACTCAGCTCCTTCAGACTAGCCAGCAGCAATTAGCAAACACCTGGTGGTGCGCATCTGCTGAGATCATCACACGACCTACTTCTCAGTGCAACATTGGTAAAAATATTGTGAAAGGGTCAACAGAGAAGCGATGCTATGACTTCCTGAAGGCGGGGTTTCAGAAAAAGTTTCAAGGCATTAAATCCGGAAGCAAAATTTCTTTTAGGTCATATTTGATATGCGTAGCATTTTTATAACAACTGAAGGTAACATAATGTCAATATATAGTGTAACCAAGCAGCTTTGTGCTTGGAAAGTAAAAAAAGTACACCACCTTTAAGAAGGTGGTGTACTTTTAGTCCAAACATTTTATAAATTAGTTTCTCTTGAAATGAAGATCCTTCTGTTCAGCAGCATGCATCAACAGGTAGAGGAGGAGAGTTAGAAAATGTGCCGGTCTGAAAGCTTAGAACTGAAGCACTTATTATGAGAATTTGGTTTAATCTCGTGTTTTTATCTAAATATGCAAATATGGGTTCTTCTGAACCTCACTAGGCTGGATCTCCTTTGCCACCCATTTACTGGATAAACAGGTACAAAGATTCTACGTTTATATAGAAATGATTGAAACTGAAGCTTTTATAATGTAAAAATATACAAATAATCACATTGTTTGTATAGATTTAGTTTAGTTTACAGAAGAGGTCATCCTGGCTCTGACCTGGGTCAGTAAGATCATAGATCTAACAGAATGCAAGTTCCCCTGTTTAGCGCAAAGGTAAAAGGAAGTGCTTGGGTGGGAGGAAGAAGGCCAATCCAGCACCAGAATGCACTGCCGCATCTCCGTGCCATCCGAGCTGCAGTCACTGGGTGCGGGGGGAAGACAAATTACCAGAGGAATGACTGGAGAGTAAAGGCAAGCTCCCCGTCCCTGCCTCCTCCAGATGGACCTAATTAAACCATTAGCTGGCAAGTGGGTCCTGATGACTTCATCAGGACCCACTTTGAGCCTAAATAAACGGCACAAAATAAAGCTGCAATCAAAATTGCAGTCCGCTGCTTTTTTATGCACCGTTTATCGGCATTGTAGCAACCTGAAATAAAAATAAAAAAGTTGTGGAGGAGGACTTTTCCCGTAAGGAACTGAAGCTACACAGCCAAGCTGCAAAAGCCCTCTGCAGGTAATCCTGCTGTAGGGTCCTAAACAAGAGTGATGGTTTAGGATGAATCATCCAGAGATGAGATATGAAGAGGCTCTCTCCATCCCCTCCTGGGTCTAGTTTATCTGCCGTCGCCTTTGCCTTCCTAAACATGCATGCACATGGAGGCTGGCGGTGCGAGCCGGGCCGGGCATCATTCATTCTTTCTCGGTATCTTCGTACATCTTCCCCCACTGCGCAAGAGCTGCAGCAAAGCAACCGTGCACACAACGGCTTGCATTTTCTCCCTCCATCTGCAGCTCTTGGACGTTTGAGTGACAAGCCAATGATCTGTTGTGGATTATTTTTTTCTAGCAGAATTACATTTTGGGTCTGAAAATGAGTCCGGAATGACTGACTTCCTCGTCAGTCACCCAAACCACTGCAGCGGTCGATGATTCTCAATCTATCTCTAAAGTAAGCCAAGACGCCCTACAGAGGAAGATCCTTTTACCAATTAATTCATAGGTTAGTGTCAGGAAGTGTGACTCTAGTAAATAATGTCTACCTATAGTAGGTCCTGTTGATCTGACTAGTTTCTACTGGGTGTTTTCACGCCTGATAATCCAGTAGATCCCATTCGATTGGGAACCAGAATTGCAAAATTTGTTACGTTTTCAGCGGGTGTGTAGTTCACTTTTATACAAGACTGAGTCAAACAAGCCAAACCCTGTAAAAACATGCTGCCCTCATCGCTACACCAAGAACCTCTGAAGAAAATGACATGGAAACCTCTGAAGAAGAAACTTCCTTCTTCACAAAATGTAAATGACAATGATGGGGTGGCATCAGATTTTAGTGGTTGAAGGATTTATTTTTGCTGTTGGTAAAAAGACCACAAAAATGTATCCTGCTTGCTCTATACTGTTTGTTTTGGTTCTATTTACCCAGAATGCCCTGCGCTGCAGTTTGCTATGCTGCTTTTGGAGCAGCATCCCGTCCACTTCAACCGAACCGAGACGTAGAGTTGGATGTCTTGGTCGGCCTTAGCGTTTGATTACGCATTCCCACCTCCCCAAACACACCGGACTTTCAAATGAACCAGAGTTCAATTGAAGCGGACTGAACAGGAATGGTTCCCTTAAAGTCATCAGGTGCAATCATAAATCAGAATCAAAGTATAATATTAATAGGGTGATAGGATCTAATGAAAAGTTTTCAGAAAATTAAATTACACTGAATTAGACATGAGAGTTGAGTGATTCATTCACTGTTCATCTCCATAATTAATAAAATAAACTCCAGGAGAAATACACTGCTAAGTACATGTATATCAATTTAATGTGGTTACTAGGAGGAGTGATTGAAGGCAGACAGAAGTAGAAAGACACAAACTGGCAAAGTGTAGGTAGAAAATGGGGGACCTTTATGTACCCCCCAAAAAAACTTGGGTAGATAAAATATACCTAAAAGCATGTTGTAGGTCCATAAAACAATATCCTTTCCAATAAAACTCCATCTGGGGACTGTGGTTACTGCCTCGGTAAGCATTACTCAAACGCTTTACCGTGCAGGACTGCTCCAAGCAAAATAAACACGAAATGGCCAACGGGAAAGGAGCCCAACCCGACGGCGACTTCGGCCACAGAGATTTATCGCCCTCTTTATCACCCCGTAAAGGTGAAATAATAGCCGGTCATAAATCCTTTCGGATCTCAGCCGCCGTTATATAACTCAGCGGGGCTGTTTGTTGTGAGGTGGCAAGCAGAACTGTCAAGCTGATCTTACAGATGTCAGCTCTGCCTTGGAAAAAAAGAGAAAGAGAGAGAGAGAGAGAGACAGAGAGAGAGAGAGTGTGTGTGTGTGGCTGCTGAATCATGGGAAATATTTCCACCTACCAAAGTTTCAAAGGCAGGTGCAGTCACCGGGTCGCCCCGCAGTTGAACCAAAGATCAGTTCTTACGGGAGGAGAATTGGCTGCCTCTGTTTACTTACTCAACTCCTACCTCCTGTTTCTGGACTTTATATATATATATATATATACACCATCAGCTAATATAAGAGTAGCCGCTCCAGGGTGTGCCTCACTTTTTCCTTTCCTTTATTGTCTTTTTTTTTCTTTTCTTTAATGCATCCCGATCCATCTCCTCTGTCTCTCCGCTCATCACATCCTCTACAGTCTCCCTCTCCCCACTCTCCTCCCTGACAATGAAATACACCGACACCAATCTCGGGGGTCCCCTGACGCCAAAACACAGCTGTGTGGCTGTCCCACTTTCCCGTCATTGAACGCCCCGCCTGCCAACACTTCTTCCACGGAGTTCTCCCGACAACAGAGCTTTCCCTTTTCTCCTCCCTGTTGCTCCCCCCCCCTCTTCCCCCAACGCCTCCGCCTTTATCCTTCTCTCTTCCGTCACTCACTTTACCGCAGGATGGCAGCGTCAAAGATAAGGGGCCAAACAAAAAGTCAACATTCCCGTGAACATCTGTTCTGTAACGCTGCTCGTTCGCTCGCTCCGGTGCTCCATTTTACGTTTGATTTCTCTGTCGGCGTCGGGGGAACGCCACCGCGAGCTGCTAGCGTGTGACATGCTACAAGGCGTGCAGAACTCCTTTGCTGAATTGAGAAAAAATAAAAACTAAAAAAACAGCAGCATATGCTTCAGACAGGCGCTGTCTGATACTACAACGAGGAGATGCACCCTCTTTTTAGGAAGTGGAGCGCCCACCTGACACGAACAGCAAGGCGTTTACAGGTAGAACGGCTCACTTTAGACAGCGGAGAAGAAGCGAAACGGAGCCGGGTCGGCGCCTGGAGGGCCTGGCGGGGCTCTCCTTGAAACTATAATGAAGACAAGGATTCCTTATTGTGCCTGAAGGGAAGTTCAGGGTTTGGTCACAGTACAACATCCTTGAATAGGAGATTTTGCACATAACATGTTGATGTCAAGATTGTACCACACAATGTCAATCCAAATTAATTTTAAGAATGAGATGATGCAACTGTGTAACAGAGATGCTGCTAACACTTTAAAAAGCACTTCTAACTGGGATTTCAGGGCCATTTATGCTACAATTGTGCACGTAAATGTGTCAAAAGGTGTGGAAACTGAAGAATTTGCATGTATGTATTGAAGCATGTATGTAAATTTCTGGTGATCTGGTGCGGATGAAGCAAAACCTCCACCCAATCCAAGCTTGTGCACCCAGTTGTTTAAAAAACAAAGTTTGTTGTATAGTCGTTCCACTTCGAAGAAATACCACCTCGCACCCTGATGTTAAGTTCATGCTTAGTGTATGTAAACCTCTGACTGAATCTGTATGTCTCCTCAGGACCTAAACCAGGCAAACCAAGCGGCAGATATCAATGAAGCCCTCAACAAAAAGACCTTTTCTGGTCCTGATTTGTTCTCATGGCAGAATGGCAAACGCTCGAGGCGGCCAATCCATTAATCCTGTCACATGGTAAATATCAAGAGACAGAAGATGATTGACAGGACGGAGAAGAAGGCAGTGACATTTTCAGTCTTGTTTTATTCTTGCAAAGAAATGGCTGATTTTGACTTTTCTAGCCTTTGAACTAAAATAACTATTGGCAGCACACAACTCCTTTCATGTCAGTAACATGTGAAAAGGGCAGGAAAGCCCCACTTTTGAGTCTTGCTCCACCAGTGTGTGTGCTTGGGATTGCTGATAGTTTTCTTTCGTACACCCAAAGATACAAAACAACAAGAAGCAGCGTGAGATGAATCTAGAGACATCATAGGTGACCGAGGACAGTCAGGAGCACTGAGAAAAGTGTTTTACGCCTTTATTAGATCGGTTGTTACAGCTGCAGCCAAGTGGTAATTCCTGACTGATCTTCAGAACCCGATGGCCGGTTCTGAGGCCCAGCCAGCAGGCTTCACATGTGGGGGATATTGCTTTTATTGTACTGATGCCGAGGCCCAGCGAGGACACCCTTTAGTCCTAATGCCCCTCTATAATAATCACTGACATCTCTGTGACACCGCCGCTCCCTCCTCCACGCTCATCTGACGCTCTGGTGAAACCAGCAATTGGCTTCCACTCAGCCAAACTTAATCCAGCTGTCCCCGCCTTGCTTCCTGGCTGCAGCTTCTGCTCGTTTAAGGGAGACAACGGGCGGCGGGGAGGAAACAAAGTAGCTGGGAGAGGATTCATATTTCGACCCGACTCAGTCACTCTGCCCTCCTCTTTTGTCGGGAAGAAGCAGTGTTTAGCACAGTCAGCTAGCGCCCATGCTGGCTCTATTGTTCTGTGTAATTGCACTCAATGGACCTTGAGAAGTACACAGGCTGCAGACGTCGGTGCCGTCTCTTGTGGACTCTAAAAGGGGGCCGAGACGTCAAAAGCAAGCCACCTCTGTTGGTTTATTGCTTTTCTGTGTTCGCAATTAGTGCTCTGCTCCTGTACTCTGCTAGTTCCCTTGCCTTCACTTGTTCTGTTGTCGCTTTAATCATCCATCAAACCGATGCTCTCTCTGAACTGGGACATCTTGTCGACCTGATGTTTAACTCCTTTTCTCTACCGCTCCTCAATCATCCGACCCCTTTCCACAGTTTTCTCGCACCTGCCCTAGATGGTTTCTAGCATTCGCCCTTAGGCATTATACCTGCCACTGAGCTACGAGTGAGGGGGGCAAGAGCACCGGCAGCGTGAACACATACACTTACAAACGGCACACTTGTTCATTTAACTTCCTTTCACTTACGATAAATGAACACACAGACACAGGGTTCCCTGGAAATCACCTCCATTTTCCATCAATCTTCTGGTCCCGCTCTCTAAGTACTGCCACCTCCATGTCTGACCTCACTCTGCTCCACTTTTCCTCCTGTCTCCCTGTAGACCTTTCCTGTCTTTATTCCTTTTATACAATGCCCAACATGAAGGCAGAAGCCCCAGCTACCCAAAGGAGAAAGAAGAGTGTGTTCATAAGAATGAATGGCTAAGAACAGAAAAATCCGTGGGGATTTTGAGACTGTGACAAGTTGGCTTTCCGGCTGTCCTGGTTGAGATTAAAAAAATTGCACAGATGTAATGGCCTTCAACAAAGCGCTGAATCCAAACCAGAAACTGGAGGTCTTTATAAGATACTTGTATCTCGCCTCACAGATTTGGGCCAAACTGGGAGAGGCGACTCTTGAAACAAAAGGCTATAAATGGTCAATTAGGTAAGATTCATTGAGGTTGCTGGCATGAAAATTGCCCTTTAGGTCTCCAGCAGTCTTGGTGCGACACTCTTGAGGAGCGCGACAGATATCACAGAGGCTGGGGGTTGGAGGGCTAGTGGTTGTTCCATCAGACCATTGGTTCCCGAAACCCTTCCCTCCCATGTTCCATCAGACCGTTGGTTCCCGAAACAACCCACCGCCAGACCACAAACAGAGTAAAAAAAAACAAACTAATGGGGTCCAATTGACCCTGAACCTTAAGACTGCAGAAGGGTTTTTATTTTTATTTTGAAGAACTGAACATTGTATTGACTATGAGACCGGGGTTTAATTCAAAAGCTAACATGCTATGCTATACTTTAGTCCCTTTCACAAAATACCTCAAGCAAGAACTAAGACACCTTCTGGTCATGTTGGCGACTTCTGAGGTGACAACAAGAGCTGATGTCAACAAACTCCTCCTATGTCTTTGACCTGCCAGGCAGGGCAGTGATCTTGGTACAAATGTATACATATTTAAAATAACATGAATAATTCAAACTACACATGGGAAAACAATTTCTGTTCTTAAAATTGCTTTTACACAAATAGATTAATCTCTACCTGTTGTTAGCTGCTGCCACTATTGGGTAAATATAAGATATCCAACTTATTAACATGTTTACTGTAAATTTAGTGCTGACGTTACTGTCAAATAATTAAAACTTAAATACTACTTATCTCAAAACCCAAACAACTTTAGTTTAGTACTCCTGTAAGGTTAAAACCTATAGCGATAACACTGGCATGACGTAAGCTCATCACAAATGACGCGAATGACAATCGGTATGTTACACACGCAGAGTAGCTTTGGCATGATAAACAATCTGCTGTTGACACATTGGTATTGAAAATCTGCATAGGGCCCCAAAATGGCATGGGCCGGCCCTGCATGCATGTCTGATATTTCATGATTCAGATCTTACTAAAACCAAGCAAACCAATCAAACTACAAACCAACAGACGTGTCATAAAACAATGTTGTTGCCTTCATAAGTAACAGAACAAAGAAAACCATGGATAAGAATGAATGAATGTCACACAATCTCCATGTGAAAATGTCACATAGAGATAACAGATTGAAGTGATGTGATTGCAGAGATAACAGCAACAAGCAATAAAGATGGCATATTAGTGAATAACAATGTATGTGTGTGTGTACGCTAAGGGGGTGGAGTGTGGAAAGTGAGGGTAGGGAGGGGGGTGTTTAGAGCAAAATAATGCCGGCTCCCATTTCCTCAACTTCAATTAAATGGCTTGTGACAGCACTCATGTGAGGGGCTATCTGCCGCGCGCCACTTGACTCCCGTCATTAGGGTGCGATGGTGCCAGGCTACACCAGTTTTATTAGTGTATTTTTAGCAATAATAACCAGCTGGTGAAGGGAGATGGCTGTGAAAGCGCTGGGGGCCCCTTCGTGATGGTGCCACCCTGAATTGGAGTCTCTAAGTCGGGAAGGGCTGACTTTGCAGTGCTCTTTGCTAGCGTGATTAAGCCAAGAACGATGAGGAATCCTGATTTGGATTCATGGGTTTTTTTTCTAAGCGACTCGCTATGAGGTAGCAGAACATCACCGAGAGACGACAACACAGGCCGTACAGCTGGTTGCAACACCTCGTCTTACTAAAAGCAATCTGTTGATGAACCGCAACAAAGTGGAAAGGAAGGTAAAACGTGTCAAAGTAACCGCTTGCTAAGTCTTCTGTCAAGCTTTTGTTTAATTAAAAATAAAAAAGAGCTAATTATAACATGCGCTCGTCTCAAACAGTCGCCCAGGTATAACGCCCTCGGTTGTCAGGTGTAAACAAGGCTCGCGGTTACACAGCAAGAAAAAAAAAAAAAATCAATCGACATCTGTTAATTTATCTCGGGCAGGAGACCAAATTGAAAAATGGATTGCTGGATGCGTGCACGCTGCAAATCCTGCATTGTGATCAAGAGCGATACGTCTCGGCACCTGCTTAGGGCCCCGTAATGGGCATCGCGGCAGTTTGGCCGAGCGCGCAGCCAATAAGGATCGGATTACGGGCCTGGCAGGAGAGACGGCCGGCGGCAGGCAGGTGTGTGGAGGACCTGGGAGCTGGAGGACTAGAGGGAAGGCCTGCCAACCAACAAGCCTGATTATTACACTCTGTCTCCAGGGACAGGAAGAGTTTATTGGTTTAGACCCACCGACTCCCAGTTTTACAGTTCGAATACTTCCAAGAAATATTCATACCCTCTCCATTACTTTGCCTTCTTACCATCACAGTTAGCATGGCCAGCAGATAAACAGTGTTTTTGGAGTGGAAAGTTGTTTCTCTGCCATTAGCACATTGAGCAGCGCATACACAAGATCATCTGACATCGCTAAGACCCTCCTCCGGGCTCCGATTGGTTGTTTTTGACCTGGAGTGGTGCAATTCTTTGGCAAAAGTGACTTTATTTTTTCACAGAAAAAAATCAAGCTCAAGGACATTGTGAAACTTTAAGTTAAAAATAACAATTTTTAATAAGCTCCATACTGCAGCTTTACAGTATGTAGTATATAAACATTTTAGATTTTTATTAGTAAAAAAAATTTTAAACCACCCAGCAGTTTCCTTCCACTTCACGATAATGCACTGATTTATTGTGGTCTGTCAAATAAGCCCTAACTAGCCTTAGCATTGACGGTAGGCTCTGCTATCAGGAAAACACTGTAGCATAGAAGAGAGCGCTAAGACCCGCCTCCTAACTCTGATTGGTTGTTTCTAGTTAGCGCTGGAAGAAGGCAGTGGAGATTGATGCGTTTCCACATTATTGTATCTGTCTCATACAATAATGTCATGAAACAGTGAAAGTTTGGATAAATATATTAAAATAAAAGTAACTGCCCCTTTAACATCTTCATAGGGCAGTTCGTAGGAAAAGTTTAAGGACTTTAGAGTAAAAGCAGTTGAATGTATGTCTACACACCAAAGGGTTAGCATTTTCCTTCAACTGTACGATTATGCATTGTTTAGTGTTGTTTTCTCACACTAAAGCCCAAGAAAAAAAAAGAAAAGATACTCAAATGCGTGACTGTAACATGATAAAATGCGAAAAACTTCAAGGGGTGTGTATACTTTAATACAGAATTGGCGCCACATCCCAGCCAGCATACCTAGGTGGGCCCCATATGGGGAAAGGGAGGGCAGACAATATGGGGCATGTAGGCGGTGCCATGTAGGGGGTCCACCGTGGAACCCGTGGACAAACCCCAGTGGGACCCATATTGTCTGCCCTCCTTTTCCCCATATGGGGCCCACCTAGGTATGCTGGCTGGGATATTTTAACTAATGTGGGTTAAGATTTTAGCACAGTAAGCTGAACATTTAAAAAGGTATTTGCGGATGTATAGGCTATTTATGATGTTTATTTTCTATTTTCTACATACATGATAGTAGCAATACTTGGGGGAAAAAAATCAGGATTTTTCTCTAAACTGACACATGCAATCAAGCAAGAATTTCCGCTTCTGCCAAATGTTCTCATAATGTGTCCCATTCTTCTTCTCTCTTTCTTTTTTTTTTTTTTGGGTGGGCGTTATATTCTTCAGGTGCTGCGTCTCTCCCTGGAGTAAACAATCACAAAGAGTGCTATTTGTTCAAGGCTGCATGTGCCAAGCAATGTTTCATATCAACAATACCGGGCTCCTCTAATAGTTCCCCAATCTGCTAGATTCGCACAACGGTCCTATTCTTCTGTCGGAGTGCCTCCGTTATTAGTGGCTGTGGTTGTGACACCGCCGCTTCCCCACGGCATCATTAAACTCTCATCCTATTTCGCCTTGTCTGAACAGATGAGGTGAGGGTGGCTGGGAAAACCGTTCTCTTGCGTATCCTCGCCGGGATCAAAGCCGAACTTCGTTCCAGGTTTCTAATGACAGGCAAACAACAAACAAGACTAAAAATCTGCTGTTTTTTGTTATTTTTTTTCCCTCCTCCCCGCAAGCTTTGTTTTTTCTGCCTTACTGTAGTCAAAATAATGACAACGCGTTCTCCGGTTTTAACAAAGCTTCAGTGAACATACCCTCTGACTCACGTTGCATAACAACACTCCAACTCGCAGCCAGGAGGTCTGTGGGTGATGTTAAAAGCTAATCTGCTGGTGCGCTCATGCTCTTCTAAATTTGCGCCGGAGATAACACTCTCATTCCAGCTTTCAGCCCTTTTATAATGAAACTGTTAATAAACGCTGTTAAAAAAAAAGCACAGTTATTGTTATTGCATTTTTAGACCCCGCGCTCCAGCGTCCATTGATAGCATAATCGTTTTCACGAGCAACAATGCTGTCTGTGAATAAGTGGCATTTGATGGTAGAATAACATTTAAATGAAGCAATTAACAAAGCCAGCCTGATACATCAAAATGCCCTTCGTTTAGTGGAAATCCTTCAGAGCTTTCAGAAACACTGAAAGCAGAGCGAGGAGAACGCTCAGACGGCCGCTCTGTGAATGTGCGGTCGCTTGTTGAAATTGTGTATTCTGTTCGTACCAGCGAGTCGGATCGTCTGAGTTCCCAGTCAGAGATTGCCCGACGGCCCGGCTATCTCCCAAGACCTCTGTGAACATAAAACATTCCCCCGAAGTTGAGCGTGCAAAATGTTTATTAGCACTTCTGATGGTTTGGATCTCATTAAGACGGTTGCAGCACAATATATTCTTGTCCCGTTATGGTTTGAATGCACAAAACGAAGAGGAACACGTTGTAAATTTCCATAGTTTTACGACTTCACTGGGACATAATAAAACTAGGCAAATTAAAAATGAAAAACTTTTACTTATAGGATCTTTGCTTAGAGTAAAAGGTGTTAATTTGCCATTTAGCTACCCGTTGTTCACGTCTGCTCTGAGTGTTCAAATATCTGAAAACTAACAAACCACTGGACTGACTATTGTGGGCTTGTTTGTCTGAGGTAGATGAACAAATTGCCTCCGCTCTTGTTTTTGTACAGAAAGTACAATGCTAACAGCTGATTAGCCTAGCTTACCTCAGTTTAGCTTGAAGGTTTAAGCTAGCAAACTGACTCTTTACCAAACGACTTTGTTGAAAAGTTGTTTCAAATCTCTCCGCTGCGCTCCAGTTAGATTAACAAATTAGCTGGAGTCTCTATTTTGTGAAATAAATATCAAATTAGTAGGTTAGCCTAGCTTGTCGTAGCTTTCAGGCTACAACTAGCAAAACACAGAAACATATTCACACAATCTTGCAACTATTTTTGTCTGTATGACATATTTCTGTCAGTTTAGTAAAGTTCCATTAAAATGTTACAGAGAAATACTGAAAATAAATTTATAAATTATTGAAATTTTTAAAAAGCAAGTCGCCTACTAAAGTACTTAAGATTTTGCCTTTAAAAAAGCAAAACATAAATCTGAATAGGTTTGTTTCAAAGGTAGAATCGATCAGTGGTTCAGATCCCCACTTTTGATCTCTTGTCAAAGATGGAAACAGTTTAGAAACACCGAAAACATTTAAAACAAAAAGTAATTTTGTGATTTTGCCACTTCCTAAAATTCCAATTAGGCAAAATATTTTCTACTGGGTTACAGATCTTCTAAATAACAACTTTAAACATAAGAGAAGACATAAATCACTGGGGGGAAATAATCAAAACAAACATTTATAACCCAGAATTTTGAATTTCAGTATAAACTGTGAATTCCTTGTGTAGATGTCCTTCTGCTTGGGTTTCAGCGAACAGGCAGGCGGTTCCTTCAAGATATTCAGAAATGTGTGTTTTGGCCAAGATTCAGCACTATGACACCACTATCACTGTGTTTCATATATGCAGGACATTTTTAAATGATAATGTAGAGTTCTTTTACCAAACAACCATACCGATGTTCAATTTTGTGCTTTCAACTGACCTTTCTGATGGTTTTACGTTGTTTGTAATAAGTTGCAAACAGCAAGCTCTTTCCTTCATGTCTCCTTGTTGCAATATTGATATGAAAACCACTGAGGTTTCTGTAATTCATAGACATTTCTGTTCTTTTTGCCACAACAAAGGCCAGGCAGAAATGTACAATTCTCTATCTTGTTTCACGATAGTGGGTAACTTATTGATACATTACTGCAAATGTCTGAAAGAGACACAATTCACAGCCATGAGGTGCTAATAAAAGGAGGAAAACGACGTCTACAGCACTTATTTCAAGGTGTGGGGTAGGACCAGCTACACTTGACTGCTAGGAAAACACACACAGAAACACGCGGTGTTTGTGTGTGTTTGAGGCTGCGAGCAAAAGGAACGTCTATCTGTGTGTATCCCAGCACCAGGAAGGCACATTTGCCTGAAGACAAATAGTCCTTTGACCTCGATATGAACCAGCAGCCCCTGGTGAGCGATAACTCATGACCTGGTGGACTGCTAGGCTATTCATCTCTCACGCTGCAAAGGATGAATGCGATGATGAACGCGCTCACTCGCTGCCATTTAGATAGCCCTGAAGTCACGGCGGTGACAAACTACCCAGACACAGCGAACCTTGTTTACTCTGTCTGCCGATTCAACAGCAGGACATCACAGTACAGACTCAAACTGTGGCACGGAGAACCAGAGGGTCACCTCAGAACAGCTACACGCTGCAGTCATACCGATAGCTTACAATTTTGCCGTAAATACCAGTACGTAAAGAATTAAGAACTGACCAATCTATTGAAGAAAATGATTGTTGAAAGGAAGTCTCGTCTGGCACGATCATTAATCATGTAGAAGCAGGTGCTCTAATCAAAGATGTGATCAAAGAGGTGAGCAAAGTACTTTCCAATTAGGCATGTTTTAAGTGTTGGTCTAACACGCAGGTGTCAAACTCTCGTTCTGCATCTTTTAGACCCGTCTCCGTGTCAGCGCACCGGAATCAGGTAACTGGATCATTAGCTGGATTGTACAAAATTTGACTGTACGCCGAAGACACAGTGCAGTCATTTGATTCAGGCGTGTTGGACGAGGGACAGATCTACAAGTTACAGGACGCTGGAACCAAAAGTCTGGATGGAGGTCAACATCGTCGTCCAAGGCATAAAAATACAGAAAAAATAAATAAATCATTGACCGTCTTTTTGTTTCGAGTCTCAGCTGTGGATGCCAGGGAGGAAAAACTCTGCTGAAACAGTTGCCAAAACGATAAGAGCACCTGCAGCCCAGAGAGGTCACCACACTCAACCCGCAGCCACTTCTCCGTGTTAGGAGTCTCTGGTAAGCATCGCATGGCGCTGCACCCGTTTGAGCGCTCCATGCTCGGTTTCTCATACGCACTTGCACAAGCACCCTCTTAGAGCACTGATGGTCCATTCAAATTAAAATGAACTTCCATCACGCTAATAGGTGGAGTGGAGAACAAAGCCCAGGCTCGCCGCAGTCAGCAGGAATACCGGGAGGATTATCTCTGCGATCGTCAGAGCTATTATCATTAAACCATGTTGCCACTTTCCCGCTCTGCAGCAAACCAACAGGGCATGCCAGGTTTTCTGCAGCAAAACTTCAAATTAGCTTGGCTGATACTTCAAAAGCGTGTAACTCTGGGAAAAAATACAACACATGATTTTTTTTGCTTTCCAGAGTCTCAACTAGTTTAGGTTGCTGTTAGGTATAAGCTTTAAAAATGCACTGTTTCAAAATATGAGAAATTTCTACAAATTAAAGATGAAATGTCAGAGTGACCAGTGTTTTGTCCAGCTAAATGTACAGAAACAGGTGACAGCTTTCAGCAAAAATAATCTATATGGTAAGAAAATTATTACATTTTTTTTTTTTTATTTTACTCACAAAACAAATCATACTTTTTGTTCTTTGTAACACTACAATAGCCTGAACATCGCCATCCTGCGCAATCCAATTTGACTGCAATCTTGCTGCGCAGACAGTCGCGGCTTTCTGCCATTGACTTGGATTCCTGCAGCGGAACTTCAAACGGGCCAATCAGCAAACAGAAGGAGTTGTCGTGAACGATGATGTTGATTTTCTGAACTGTTTTAGAATTGCAGTCTGCCTGTAGCAATGGCAATGGAGGAAGATAATGAAGTCGTTCAGTCCATGTTGACCACACTTCCAGATATTAATTTAATGTCAACAGCCATCTTGTTCTCTCGTTGCACTGGGAGACGGTTATTTACAGTGCAGGCAATGTCAGGTAAGCTACATAACATCGAGTACATCCATCTCAGACATATGTTAGCAATTTGGTACAATTTAAAACTTCAAACGTGTCTACACCTCTAGAAAGCAGACTTCTCGCAAAAGCCGAGAGAGAAACTCTCCACAAAGCTAACTCAAGTCTGGGTAAAAAACATAATTTTATAAAGTTGGCAAACTAACATTTGATAAAATGAGCAAACATATACGAGTTGCTTGCTACATACACGTGATATACTATGAAGGTATACTAAGGTCTTAGAAATTTTATAGTTTTCAGTTTAAGGAAAAACTTACTGTAATAGGCATGGAATAAGAAAAATGTTATTACATATTTCTCATACGAACAGATACTTGGCCATCTAGAAATATAGTCCAATCACAAAAAAAACACACACACACACCATAGAATCTAAACTCACTTCTTTTATTGCAGCAGTGCTTTAAATGAAAGCAGCTGGATAATGCCGTGACTTTTTGTCTTTTATTTATATGTGTGTGTGTTAATATTATGGAACCACTGTATTTTTCCCTCAAGGCCGCCCCATCGTAAAATTCTTTTACCAGTCACATTGCAACGCAGAGAAGGGTCTTTTTCTCACGTTTAACTCTGATTCTGAATGAAAAACCATTTCCTTTCATCTCTTCTTCTTAACCAAAATACCACGCCATACTTTAAACCCAAAGAAATGCCAGAAATATTTGAAGATGTAAAAGAAAACAGTTCAAATATCATCGAGATAACTTCTCAATCCAGTCTATTTCGCCATCGTTCTTGTCTGTTTTTGCAGGTATAATTTGAGCAGGAAATTTAATCTTCAGCTCCGTCTAACTGCCTCTTCAGAAAAAAAGTAGGTAAAATTAAAGTTCATAGACGTGTCGGGTCTCATCAGAGAGAGCGAGAGGGAAAGATGGATAAGAAAAGCAGAACAAACAGACAGGTAGTTCAGAAAAGTAGATGTACTGTATAGAATCCCCCCTCCTGACCCCCAATAGCTACCTTGGGTCTAAATATGGAATGGTGGTTATGTAGGTCCATCTGTTCCAGCATCTCAGGGACGCTTTCAGCCTCAAGATATCCTGTCTTTGTCCTTTATGCAAGGCAACATTTGTAGCCGCTGGTTCTACACACCCTTCACCCTTTACAAACAGCTACAGCCCCGAAGCGCCGCTGACTGCGGAGGGGTGAGGATGAAATTCTCCGTTATGACACAGCCCATCCAAGCAGACCCCCTGCCAAAGCGGTTCGTGTTTGTGCACGCACGCGTGTGTTTGTGTGTGTTCAAACAATCCAGCTGAATCCGACTGGATGTATGCTCAGGCCTTATCTGGGGGAAGCCAAATACACTCGGAGCTATCGGAGGCAACGGATGGCTGATTGGAACTCTTAGTTTTTTCGGGTAAATGCAAACACATCTACTGCGCTCCAGCACTTCAAGCTGTACAAATCAAAATCGGCCAGCGGGGAGAAAAGCAAACACCGCGGCGTGCGACTGCGGGAAAAAGTTGGGAGGCGAGATGTTATCGCAGGGATCAGCCCAGAGGTAAATAAAAACTCCAAGCTTGACCCCTGCCAGCCAGCGAAGTGCTGATCTGCACAGTTACTGCAGTCAAAGATTATATATTTTTTCTTTTTAAATATCTTTTCATAGACTTGAAAGATAAGCCCTGTTGGCCTCTCAAAGAAGAAGACCCAAACGGATGAGAAGATCGATGGATGAGGAAGGGATTTACTGAGGGGCAGAGAGGAGGTTTTATGCAGGGGCAGAATAATGAGGCAGAAGTTTACATTTATCCCCTCATCAATATGTGCTAATCTGCCATTTAGCAAATCTATCTGCCAATTCTCGAATTAACTTAATGTGATTTCCGTCTCGCCACAATTGGCCGTCATCACAGAGTGAATCAGTGTGAGAACATACTTGATACTCGTCACTTTACCCTAAAAAGTGATGTATTATGCAAAATTCACATTTTCCGTGTTTCTGTACTTCCCCTTGGGTTTCTACTGGTTCTAAAACCAGACCAAGCACTTGGAAAAAAAACCAAAACACCCAACTGTCTTTTGGCAACAAGTTAATGTGTTTTGGTGTCTGGAAAATTAGCCTTTTCAAAATCCTCCAGAATACGACGTCACCAATCAGCAGGCACTGTCCCTCACCTAGTAACCCCAGCTCGTTACCTAGCAACCCAAGCTCAGCTCCAGCTTGTTTATTCAGCTGGTGTTACTGCTGTATGTGTTGTACAATGGCTGCTGGAAAAGACAAGACATCCAGAAATCAATTGCAATCTTGTCGGTAACGCACAAGGCTCAATGTAGAATATTGTCATAAAGATTTGACAAGTCCATTTTTAGTATTATGATATTGTTACTTGCCAAAATTTAAGGAGGTCCAAATGGCGAAAAAAACAACTTCGATTTTCAAAAATAAGAAGTTTAATCAAAACCATTTTGAAAAACAGGGATCACGTTCTACTTTAGTAACAAGTGGTGAGATAAAATTAAGCAGTGTTAGCTAAAATGCCAAGTATTTTCAAAAAATATACTTGGTGTACATAAAGATAGGGAACAAAAGCAAAACCCAAGTGCACATCTGTGCCGTGTATCATCACTTCTTGCCAGTCTGGTACTAAGTAACACTTTGAGCCTAACAAGTTATTAGCCAATTAATTTACCAGGCTATTGTTTAGCTAGCCTCCACTCTGCTGCTTGACAGGAATATCTCTTGTGAGCGGTGTTCCTTCAGTTTCAAGGCCATCGACTAAAATTAAGAGCAGATTTTCTCTGGTAATTGAACTCTTCAACGTTAAACCAAAAATGGCATAGCAGAACAATTTTTGAAACCCCGTGATAGAAGTAACTTCCTGCTGATCCGCTAGTAAGATTAAAGAGTTGTAGTGAGGAGCATCCCTGGCTACTTCCTATTTTTTAAACATAACTTGAAAGCTTTCATTGATGAGTCCTAGCAAAGACTTAGCTTTTGTCTGTACCCTTGCCCTGACTGATAAACTATTAGATCATTTTTGTCTTTACCAGCATTTTATTTTATTTTTTTGCAGAAAATGACTTTTGAATTGCACAAGGGGAAAAAAAAAGAATTGAATCTATTTAACCTGGTATCGTTTTACATAACAAAAAGCCGGCATTTCAATGGGCAGCACATAAACTTTTTGATCCACCGTACAACAGATTGAAACCACTTTCTTTAGCCCTCCAGGGGAAGAAGAAAAAAACATGCTGAACAGCAAAAAGGACCAGCTAATTAGTCTTCTCCGCTCATTCACATTAATAATCTACAAAAGATGGACAGCGGTGATTATTGTGATTGAGTGTCTTCCTCTGTCCAAGTTAAGTAAATGAAGGTTAAAACAAGTTTTTATTAGACAAACGGACCCTGCCGCAGCACTCTCCAGCGCCTGCCTGGTAACAAAAAGGTGTAGGACTTTTCCAGAACCTCCAGAGAGAGAGCCTCTGGAGAGGCCCTCTTGTAAAACACTCTTCTCTATTAATGGAAATAAATGCCGTTAGCGGCCTACACCTCCACCGCCCCACCCTGGAGAAAGACGTGTCTATTCTCAACCAAAGTCCCCCTTCATTAATGTTATCTCAAATAGGCACAGAGTCCGATGGCGAGAGGAGGGTACGGTGAGCGTTTAAGCTGCTTCATCCAATTTCATTATTCCAGACGAGGCGGAGTGTCAGTGCTAACTTTGCAATGTCAGCACGGCACGCGCTGCTCTTGTACTGTGCTCTGGCGGAGGCATGACGTAAGTTTGAAATATTTAAGTCAGGTGGAGTCGGATGCCGATCACGCAGTCGGGATTTTGTTGTTTTTTTTTCCTTCCACTTCCAAGCGCTTTTCAAACGGCAGCTTAATTCCTGGCTAACTCGCTATATGCGAAAAAAAAGAAGAAGAAAGGAAAATAAAAAACAGAAAGCACCGCTTCTCAGTGCCCAAATTCAAAACACCTTCTTTGGCTATTTGTGGGTTATGAAATAATGTGCCCGTTCACGGTAGCAGCTACCGTGCTGCGAGTCCGACCAAGCAAGCCAGGAGGCAACAATAGCATTGTGCAATGCTGCTAAAGTGGGAGAAAAGGAGGGAAGGATGTGGGATTAGAGGTGGGAGAGAGCGATGGAAAGAAAGGAGAGGGTTGGAGAAATAGTGAAACTACCGACCGTCAAACGATCTGGCCTCTCTCCAGGCATGATGACTCAGGGATGATGGCACAGTTAGAGCTAATTAGGATCATAAACAGGAGGAATGTTTTGCCACTGTGAAGTGTGGGGCGCTTGCCTGCTACTGGCAGGACTTCACATTAGACACAAGAGCTTGTCTGGATACAGTGCATTAAGTAAAAGATCAGATGCCCTCACTGGACGTACCACCATTAAAACTCAAAGACTATTTCAATTTGACTGAATCGGTTTCTCTTTAAATTCGTCTGTGCTTGTTAAATTATTATTCTGTTGTAGAGCTTTAACTCCCAAAATAGACGAGTCCCAGTGGAGGTTGCAGGAAGGCTGCTAAATCTGCTGTTACATTAAAACACAACAGTCAAGGTTTTAATTGTTTGGTGTGCTTGAAAATGCTAGCAGTAGGATGCTCTTGATGCATACATACATTAGAGCTACATGATAAGTTTCAATGTCTCGCTGATTATTAAGCGAGACAGCAGCATATTGATTTATGCTGCGGTCACACTGACCACTATGTTACCATTTGTGTTGTAGTATTAAGAAACATGTGTAATGAAAGTCTAAAAATGAGGACATGAAGCAAATTTTATGCAACATTTGTCACATTTTTTTATGTGTTCCCAGTTTGAATAGTGCATGTTTATTGGGATCAAGAATATGGAAAGCACACTGTTCCACTGTGCAGGAATAGACCTGTGTCGATATAAAATAATTAAAAAAATCTGAAGTTTCTATGAATTGGTCAGATCATTATTCCGCCAACTACTCAAAAAGTTGGTCATACACACAGCCTCTAGCAGCCTGAGGTGAGTGAAGCATCATCAACGCAGACCGAGAATCTGCATAGTGTGGCATGAGATTAGATTGTCAAAGGCAATATTTGACAACATGTTAGTTGTCAAATAACTATCTACTGGCCCTACATGGGTGTTTTAGCTAGCATTTCATATGGATCGAGACGTTTTTCCACCTGGAGATGAAATGCAAAATAAGATTGCACTCGTTTGCTTTTGAATCTGTAATTTAAGTTCATATGTTGCTTTGTTCTCTAAAACTGCACTGTTGGATTACGATGCTTTTAATTCAAAGAATAAATGAACCTGAAATTAATAATACAACATTTGAGCTAGTGTAGTTATCCCTAAAAATGAAGACCTCTACACAAGGGACTGAGGTTCTATGTCCAACACAGTAACTTCCAAGCTCTGAATAAAGTGCTTTTTGTCTGCTGTCTCTTGACTTATTGAAGCCTTCTTGTGTCAGACAGGCTCTTTAGCTTTGAGATTCTACCTCTTGATCAAGTTTTGTAAATGTCGTGATGCACCGAACCATGGCTATCACCACAAACAACTCTGGACATAAACTTACCTCCACAACTGCTTGAATCAAAACTAGCCTCACTTTTTTTTTTTAAAAAAGAGCATTAAAAGCAGCTATAAAAAAAGACAGTAAAAATAAAAATACAAGGATTTGGACCTACTGATGTAGTTTAGAAATGCCGTTTGGATATTTACAGACCACAAGATTTGCTCTCCAAAAAGGCTCCTTTCCAAGCTGCTTCGGTGTGTGTGTGTTGAGAAGTTCCAGAGCTGCGTTTCCAACAGTGACAACCCGCTGCGCTGCTCGCGTCCATCCCCGGAATCACCTGGCACTCTTCTACATCATCAGGCCCCCGCTCTGTGTGTTTATGAGGACTGGCACCTCCCCTGCACATCCTTACACACCGTACACAAATCTTCAGGAGTGGCACACACACACACACAGTAACAGACACGCAAACAAATTACCATACGGAGGCAGCATCTGATACACTCCAGAGTTTTATTTCCCAACGCAGGAGCTCACATTAGTGGCGCGGCGCTCTCGCAACGTCTTCCCCTGAAGTAGTCGTCGTTTTTCCAAAGCTGTTGCGGACAGATTGATGGAGCGTAACACATGACTAACTCAATTATAAACTGTTTTGCGTTTGGTTGCCACGACGACACGCGCAACAAGTTATTTGCGGCGTGAGTAATGCCGTTATCTTTCCAACTGTGGGAGTCGTGAAACAACAGACTAATTAACTTAAGTGTCACCTTTTGATTTTTGCTTTTTTTTTTTTTGTACTAAATCTGCATCTGTTCCTTTGATGCTTTTGTTTTATTCTTAGCAGACGTGGCCGCGGCGGCCCACCAAGAGTCCAAACAGTTTGCACCAGTGAGTCATTATTCTCCTCAAGTTATTTGTTGCTCCTGAACTTTAAGCACATATTTTTTCCTCTTTTATTTATTTATTTATTTTTTTTACATCGGAGCTGAATAAAGCCAGGAGGGACTATTACAAGATAATTACTAATTATGCAAATGCACCAAAGTTGTGCTATTCCCATTCTTTGGTCATTTTATCTGCTGTCCTCATGAGAGGCCACAGTCAGGAGCGCTAACCTCTTTTTTTTCCCCTCTCCCTTCCTCCCGTCAGCTAAACGCGCGGTCACTTGGAGGACGCGGCATCCAGAACGGACCGACCTCTCCGCCGCCGCTTGCCCCCCAAATCTCCCCCTTAATCAGAAAGCGACCCGTAAATTCACAGAGCCATGCGAGCGCACGCAGCAGAGCGCCGCGCCGTTTTCTCCGCCGGCGCCGACCTTCATTAACCTCATAAATGCCAGCGGTGCTCCCGCCACAGCTCGTAATGCCATTATCAACACCGGCACAAACAAATGTGGCAGAAGAGTTTCAGGGGGCTTAAAAAAAAAAAATTAAAAATGGCGATCCACATCTGCAAAATCTCTCTTCCCCACCGTCCTCTCATGACTGTGACATTGGGGTGTCCCGACACGGAAGCAGTCTCACCCACCGCCCCTCCGCCCGGCTCCCGATCCTGCTGTGATTGAACCTACATTAGCAAACTGCTGGAGCGAGAAACCCGCACGAAGCTCTGCACGCGTGCGCCGTGGTGCAGCTCTGCGTGGGCCTACGTTACAGAATCGTAACACCGCTGCGTGTTCGCAGAGGCCGTCAAAGTTGGTTTTCACCCAGGAAAACTGAACAAGTTTGATTAGAAATAGCACTCGCAGCTCCAAAAACCAGAAATCTGTCTGCTTTTTCTTTTCTTTTTTACTCCACTGATCCTTTTCGAGTGAGCTTTGGCAATGAGCACATTCCTGACTTTTCTTTTATATATATAAATATATATTTTTTTTCATTTATTCCTCACAGCTAGCTTTTTATTGCCGCTATCATTCAGCCTCCATGTTCTCATTGTGCTCCACATTACAAAGACTTGTGTTCTCGATTTGCATGCGTTTGTCACTGCGCTTTGTGCCGTTGCTTAAAAATTGCTGTAGCGGTTACAGCATTCCCACTGAAATATTGTTTTGATGTTTTTTTTTTTTTTCCTTTAGGCTTTTTTTATTTATTTATTTTTTTAGCTCTCACAATTTGACAGATGATAGCAGGGAGGCAGACAGGAAAATGACTGGAGAAAAAAAAAACAAGGCTTGACACCGAACGTATGTGCATGCAGCTGGGATGGTAGCGGGGCTGTTGCTTCGAGTTGCAAGACGCGAAACGAGACATGAAAAATGGATTTTTGTCAAACCTTTCCGGTGCAAAGAATTTAAGCATCGTTTGAGTAACGTCAGACGGGTTTAGAAGAAGTCAAACACAAACCTGCAAACATGAGACTTTGCTTTTTCTTGTCTTTTTAAGGGAAATGACATGACATTTCCCTTAAAACATGTCTTTTCTCCTTGTATGTGGCAATAAGATTCTCGTGGTACAATAACTTAAATGCATAATTATACCACAGTTTTGTGGTGTTAAACAAAAAACAACACCCATCCGTCCATCTCCTGTCCTTTCAGGGTCACAGGGATCAGGGAGGTTTGCATATTTGCAACGGTAATTGGGCAAGAAGTGGAGAACACTAGAGATGCATCAATCTGATATTAGTATTTATATTGGTCTCGGTTTTGATAAAAAGTTCGAGGTCCTATCTGTGACAACGTGAACAATCCGTAATATTTAAGTTTGTGGTGCTGGTGCGGAGTTGTCAAATAAATGTGTAACTTGGTACATTTGAGTCTGTTTAAAACAGGAAGCTTTTTAATTCAATTCGTCACTGTCGTTTCTGTATCGGATCGGTATCGGACGATACATAACGACATATCCGTATCGGAAGTGAAAAGAAGTGGATCGGTGCGCCCCCAGTGTTCAACGTGAAGAACTACTGCTGCTTAACAAATATCACTCTGATTGTTGCAGCTTTAATAATAGTTTTGTAAAATGCTACAAAACGCATAATAAATGCAGCGTTAGTTCCGAGTGCATGTTGAGATTAGCTTGTTGCTAAATCAAGCTGTAAGCGGAGTCCACAGGCCTGCATTCCGCTGCTTAACCAATTCTCCATCTGTACTTTAAAAAAAGGAGCTGCAGTGATAGAAGTGATTTGTACAGCTTGGGTTTTTTTCACACATTGAACTTCTCGTCTCCAAAAGAACTTAAGGAAACTCTGGTCACCACAGCAATACCCTTAAAGATGACTTTTACACCACAATGAAAGGATAAAATGCTTTTTTGTGGTCTTGAAACCATAACTTTTTACAGCTTTAATACCTTGACTACTGGACCTGGTCCAAGGATGCTCGCAGACTTCTTTGTTTCATCTCTATGAAGTTATTGTTTGGCTGTAAACATGGATATTCCCAGCACAGTTCCATCACACACACACACATTTAAAGTGCCTGGTCTAGCCTCGACAGTCTTAAGTAGCTTTTTAAAACTGCGATATACCTTCATACCAGTATGTGGCCAATGTCTAAAAGGTTGAGAAAAATCCAAAGTTTTAAGGGTTAGGAAGAAACAGCCAGACTTTTCATTTTAAACTCCAATTTGGATGACATGAAGACCTTCCAAAAGTTTCCATGCTTAATCTTATAAAGAAATAAGGTTTGCTTAGAATATTCCGGTGCAAAAAGCCCCCCCAAAAAAACAAAAAAAATATGCATAGAAACCCATTTTGCTCGCCAGAAACAGCTCCTCAGACATAATAATAATACAGCTTTTAGACCAAATACGGATGTGTGGATGTTAAAAAGCGCTCTCCTGCCTGACCTCTGACCTCAACTCGACGCCCCCCTCCGTCACTGCCGGCGGCGCTGAAAACCGAACCGCCTGCAGTTTACGCTCCCTTATTCCACTCTGGATGTCACACAATAAGGGACCTGTCTTCCTGGGGACCTGAGGGGCTAGGGGGGGGTGTCGGATGTGGGAGGACCCCCATCATCCTGCGTGACCCGACCCTCATCTTTCCCATCCTTATCCCCCTCCCCCCGACCACCTCTTCTCCTCTCCTTTTAAAAGCCAAACCGGACTCCTCTGCTGCCGCCTCGCTGCGACTGAGGGCGTAAACGGTAATTGCGACATAAATTATGTTACACACACTGTGTTTTTCACGTTCCCCTCCAAGCCCCCCCATTGGCACTCTTGATGACATGCTGATATACTGTACCGGGACTACATGCTGATAAGTGTGGCTATAAAAAGAATAAATTTTTTAAAAAAAAGCAATGTTGGTACATAAATTTCTGTGTTACTTTATTTTTGTGGATAAAGAGGAAGGTCTGCCTCGTGCGTACGCCACGGCGAAACCGTATGCGGATGACTGACAGCTATTAATCCACAGAGTGTCTTCATTGGGGATAACGGGAGGGGGGGTGGACTGCGGTGCATCCACTCAGGTGTTGCTGTGCTGGATCTTATTTCTGTCAGCGCCGTCCCTTTGGAGACGCTAAAAGGCTGCGATTGATTAAAAGGTCGGTCAAGCACCGCCGCAAATAAACGCTAAAGCGATGCGGAGAAAGTCCGAGGAAAAGAGACGAGGGCCGTTGGAAATTTGAAAAGGTACAGCTGGGGGGGGGCGAAACGAGGTGATTTCTAGGAATTTGAAGCATTAACCAAATGGTGTCAGACTGCCAAAAAAAAAAAAAGAGAGATAAATCTCTAATCTTCACTCTGGGGTTTTTTGTTTTGCCCATCAAAAAATGAGCAACTTTAAAAAAAAAAAAAATGAAAAAGTGAAATTAATAGAAGCTGCAGCATTTTTGAATGCACACAAAGGTTTTAGCGAGTCCATCTACAAATAATCTGCAGCCTTTCCAAGAGATTAAGCCCTAAATGCCATGCAGTAATCCCTCTGACTTTTTCCCCCCCCCCCTCATCTTTTCACTTTAAAATAATTGTGTGAAAATCTGAAGATGACAATCGTTTGGCATTTCTGAGGAAAGGATTTGACACCAAGAGGAGGAAAATGAAAATTTGGTCAGGCTTATGGATAAATCTGTGCTGAAGTTTGAAGTGAGAGTGAAAAAATAAAAAATGACAAAATAATAATAATCAGACGGTTTGGGAAACGCATGAAAACAGCCATGTTGGTACATAAATTATCCAAAGAAAATATCCAAAGTGTGGGATCCAGGTCCGGCCATGGCCACAGCTCATTTCCATTCGGCCCCCTGAGCCGGGGCCCCTTAATGTCCCGTGTTATCAGTGAATCAGCAGCGCTGATAAATTAGCCCCTACCTCGCACACACACACACACACACACACGCAGACCCCCCCATCCCCGCCATCCCCGCCATCCCCAAAAGGCCCCGTCGGCTAATGTGCGCGCCGGCGTTTGTGTGGCGCTCGTATGCAATGCTTAATGTTGTGGAACCAATTCTGTCGTTTCCATTATGTAAATACATTTGCCTCGGCACTATATTTTATGTATTGTCTCCCTTGTCTCAATTACTTGGGCTATTAAAAATCAAGAGGTTATGGAAATGAAGTTTGTGGTCGTCTGTTTTGCACTTTGATGACAAGCGACAGAAAAAGAAAAGTGTTCACGGGAGCTCGTTATGCGTTCGGTCGCAGCCGGGTACGTCCGCTTCCCGTCCACGTTCGCGTCGGCGTCTCGGCAGCATGGGGTGCACCGTCGTCGTGGCGTCACGGACACACGGAGCCAAATGCGAATCGAACGTGCCGCGGCTGGTTTTAATAGAGGCGCTTAAGACGACAAAAAGATACTATCACTTATCGTGATGCAAGAGCACGAGATTGCTTTTGACGTCTTAATGGTGATTTCTGGAATGCTTTAGGAAATAACCTTCAATGTGCTGCAGGATTGAAGCTTCCACCAATTCTTCTTTCCAAAAATGTCATTCTGTTGCTTTTCTTTTGCCGTTTTTTTTTTTTTTTTTTTTTGTGCAACATAAAACAAGAGCGAAATCACCGAGCGATCACAGATCGAATCGAAGAACGAAGTGTGGTCAGTTCTGCAAAAACGCAGGACTATCTGGCGTCTCGCGGTGAGAGGTAATGAGATTGGTTTTATTATTTTTGATGGCATGCATTAGTCTGATGTAATATCGTTGGTAAAGATGGTATAAAACCACACGGCAGTGTGTGTGTGTGTGTGGGGGGGGGGATTTGTTTACAATGAAGTCCCCCCAACCCCCCTCCCCTCAGTCAGAATCCATTACAGAGCCGGGTGCGGCGTTGGGAGGAAAAGTCAGTGAAATCAGCAGGCTTTTCTGTTCCCATTACGAATCCAGCTGATTGTTTTCCACTCCGTCTTCTGCTTATAGTAATGTACTCGATTGGGACTCGTTTGAATGCACCGAGACTGCATTTGAAAAATTTAAACTGAGTTTTAAAACTATATATAAAAATTAAACAGGGGTTCGGGGAGGAATTACATTTTTTAAACCTCTTTTTTTTTTTTTTCCTTTTTGACATGCAGGGCCTTGATTGCTGGTCCAACATGTGACTTTTCGCAGAGTGACGGACTTATAAAGCCATGAGGAGGGACACATTTTATGGAAGAGAGGGGGGCTAAAGGGCACCCATTAGGAAAATTATCAGGATTATCCCTGCAATCTTTCTGAGAGATCTAAATATAGTTTGCACAAATGTTGATTTTTTTTCCCACTCTTTAATAGAGGGCAGAGGGTATTGGGTCTGAAATAAGAATTTAAAAATGAGATCTACCTCAGAGAAACTGATTAAATTAAACGATTCAAAAAATAGAAATGAGGAAGTTAGACGCACCCATGTAAATTAGTAAAATATATATCTTTTTTTTATATATATATATAAAATATCTTGGAATTTTATACATAAACGAGTTTTAACGAGCAGCAATAATAAATGCAGTCCAAAGTAAACTTCAGAGGAGAGAGACTGTACGCGTCGCTGAAACGCGCCTTCCTTAACAAGGCGGCCGATTATTTGTTCGCTTATCCGCGTTTCCAACAGAGAATTACACCGCGCGGAGAGTTACGAAGCGCAGCGCGCGAGCGAACGAACGATGCGCCCCGCCGCCGCGCGCGCCTATTCATTCTGAATGCGGGGGGGGGGGGAAGAAACGGAAAAAGAGAAAGGGGGGGAAAATGAAAACGGGGCAAACTAAAAAGTTGCCGTTACCTTTTCTCTTGGATCGCCTCCTCCTCCTCCGCTTCAGCTTGCACCGGACCTGGCCGCTCGGAGCGCCCGACGCGCGGCCGCCGTTTCCAAGTACGGATGCCATCAGCGGCTCAGGAGCGGAGCGCGCGAGCAACTTGGAGCCGACTCTCCTTCCGACTCGTGAGCCTCTCCGAACAACGCCGCGTCCTCCTCCTCCTCCTTCTCCGCTTCTTCTTGCTCTGCTCTCTCCCTCTCTCTGTATGTACACAGATATCTCTCTCTCTTTTTTTTCTTTTTTTTTCTGGGTGGGTATTATCGCCGCGGAGGGTGTCGCTGTAGAAAGTCCAGTTCCAGCCTCGAGCCCGTCGGATGTGAAAGCCTCTGTGCCGTCAGCGCAGCCTGGCAGCTCTCCGTCTGCTCCTCTCCGCTCCTCTCCGCCCCTGCAGAAATTTTTTCTGGCATCAGCCACTTTGGGCTCAATCACGCAGGACGCTTATCTATTTGCTGCCGAGATTTCTAATTAGGGTCCAATCGCGGCTGTTCGAGTGGGTGTGACATCAGCGGCGACACCCACCAGCGCCACACAACCCTTGTTCACCCACCGTGGGTATTTTGACTCACTTCTCTACTTTTTTTTTTTAAACCATTTCTCGTGTTCGGAGCTTCCAAGTTTGGTGATGTTTAGCATCTGCGCTCTAGAACCCCCACCCCTGTGTGCCACCCTGCAGAGGAAACTTCACTGCAGGGCTAAAAGATGCTATTCTGAATGCAGATTAGAGGAAGAACACAAAAACTCTCTGCCGGCCTTTCCCTCTTTCTCTTTCCTATAACGTCCTGCTGTCTGTGCTTTTTTTTTTTTTTTAATTGTTCAGTCCAGGATTTTTTTTTTTTTCTTTAGGATTTGCTAAATTAACACCCTCTATTTCAAAAAGTCAGGGAAAAAAACAATTTTAGTACTAAAAATCTGAAAAGTGTGGCATGCTTATTTATTTAGCCCCTTTAAGCATAACGCTCTACAGGAGCGCCTTTTCTTACAATGGTTGTGTCTTTTCACTTTCAGTTTGTGCTGGGAAAACTGCATCCCCCTCAGCATGATACTGCCACCACTGACCCGAGTTTGTTTTAGGAAATCATCTGCAAATTGTGGCGCAATCACATTGATTGTCAAAATAAAGGAAGCAGATGAAGTGGTAACGCTTTATTTGGCTGGGTGTGCACAAGACTGACATGATGCTGTCATAAACATGGTATAACATCTGTCATGACCACAAACGAGTCTTTATGAACGTCTTTGAACGTCGTCATGAAATTTCGTTCTGTAAATAATGACACTTTCAATGCAAAGTCGCTCTAAAAGTTGCCTTGAAAGTCTATTAAAAGTGCCGACTTTTTTTTGTCATTATTTACAAAATAATGCAAATTTGGCACTTTTAATAGATTTTTAATGCAACCTTACACTAAAAGTGCACGTCATAACAGTCATAGACATTCGTAAAGCCTCATTCAGAGTCATGACAGATGTCATGTTTATGACAGTGCCGTGTCAGTCTTATGCACACACACCGTCAAAGACAGCGTTACCAAAGAAGCGTCTTTTTTTTTAATGTATTTTGAAATAAAGTAGGGCATATTAGATATGCAGCCTATATTTGCACCCTTACACAAACTGCTATCAGACTTTGAAATCAATTTAAATATAATGAAACATTAAGGTTTTATGATATTCCTACAACAGGTAGGAAGTCCATAAGGGAAGTTAAGTTGAACGCATGTTTAGTTCAAGCCTGTGTAAGCGACCCTAATGCTAGTGTATGTAGCATTTGAATGAAGTTTATTAACATAGTTTGGCTTATCGTGCGCAATGTTTCAGACAGGTTTCCAAGGCTTGTGATTACGGTATTTAATCAGCGACATCGTGACGCTTCCACATTCTCAGATAAATTAATCGGCGGTAATCCTACGAAGGTTCAAGGCTCTGGATGTCGTCTTATAATCGAACCGTTCTTCAAACGTCTCAACAACAGGTAGGAAGTCCCTGTTAGTGGTTTGATCTTCGACAAAGCTCTGAAGCCTTCACGGAACAGCTGTGATTTTAGTACGAATGTCGTTTTCGTTGCCTTCAAGTAACGGCCGCTTTGTGTGCTCCTCAAGAAACAAAAACACAATTCATTTCCTTTTCCTATATATTTGCACACACCTCATTGTTGGTGTTGACAAGAAAAAAAAACACAAAAAAACGTGGAAAAACTTCATGGGCAATGAAGACAGTTTAAGCTGAAATTAGTTCCCTCTTGAGGAACCACTTCTGGCTTTCACACCCTCTTGGAATTTGTTTGCAGGTAACCTTCAGCAGAGGTAAAAAGAAAAACTGTGTTGTGGACGCAAAGTTTGAAGATTGTGACATTTTGGCATTTTTGTGCGAACGCGCCGTGTCAAAGCTTTCACAAGGCATTTGTGTTTTCCGTTGCTGCGGGTTGTTGTGCTGTTTGCCTGGCCTCTGCGGTTGAAGGTCAGCTTTGGTGTTTGAGGTGGGGGGCGGCGGGTGGATGTGGGGGCGCCACATGCACACGCAGGTACATGAATACACGCAGATCTTCAGGCAGATTGTGCAGATTTTTACAACCTGACAAAAATTGACTTGCCGTTGCCTTCATTCCATTTCGGTGTTTGTTTCTGCTGAGGCCAATAAGGCTCACCAAGCAGGGTGGCATGACATAGAGGGTGGCAAAAGCACTCAATAAAAATAAATAAAAAAATAAAAGCTGACCCTCGACTAGACTTTTTTCTTTCCTATCCTGTGTGTGTCCTATCCTGGCTAATGAGATTAGGAAAGATGCGCCCCTTAGGCTAATTACTCATTAGCTTAGTTATCAAATAAGCAGTTTAGCTACCTAAGCTACCTATTAGCTTAGTTACCTATCAGCTTATGTGACTAAGTTAATATTTGGATGAGTTTTTAGTTACTCTATCCTAGGTAACCGTCGTCTTAGTTACCTAAGATAATAGTTACCTAATTATCTTAGGTAACCAAGTAAAGATACCTAAGCTTAGTTACCTCGGAAACTATACGTTCCCTAAGTTAGGTACCTAAGCTAGTTAGCTTAGTTGGCCAGAATGGTTATCTAGTTAATTTCCTAACTAAATTACATAGGTAATTTGGCTAGGGAGTTACGTAGCTAAGTTAGTTATCTAATTTATCACTAGGCAACTACGCTAAGCTAGCATTTATCATCTCTAATCGAAAGCAATTTATTGCGTTTTTAAAGGAAACATTTGATAGCATTTACAGATAAGATGCATTTCTTTGCATTTTATCATCTTTAACACAAAATATGAAACAATGACCACACAAAGACATGTAAATTATGCACCAAACAGTTTCAAGATTTATCTGGGTGTTAAAACACATTTTAAGTTGCCTATTAAGCGTTTGTTTGCAGAACAGGCTTCACCGGGGGTGGAGGCCTCACCCAGCTAGCCATTCATGCACCGCGACAAGTCCCTTTATTCCAACACCATTCCAGCTCTTTCAATTTGCATGATGAAAAGGAAGAAAAAAAATGTATTTGCTCTAAAAGCATGACACGTTTGCCGAAATCAGGCTGAAAAAGTCACTTTGAGGCCCTGGCTGCTCAGCGGGGAGAAAAACTTCCTCTCAGACAGAGGAAACAAAAGGCAGAGAGGGGTGGCTGGGCGGTCCGCCAAGCCGCAGTCTGCCCTCAGGACACCCACAAATATCCATGTAAATTGCACTTTAGGACAAATCAATAAAAGTGACAAGTTGCCAATTCCACTATCAGGGCTGTAATGAAGGTGAGCTGGTCGTGCGGGAATCGTGTGGGGGTTGCATTCATAGATAACAGTGAATGGGTGAAGTGGTTTGGAAGTGCAGGTTGCAGAGAGAACACAAACACACCGACGTTGCAAGGTCACTGTAGACAGATTGTTGTCGTCCGGCAGAAGCATGGAGACTGTCCCAGCTTATCCCTGTTGTCATTTGCTGCATGTGCTTTATGTACGTCTGCACTTGTTCACACCTTAAAGCAGTCAGGAGTTCAACACCAGCTGTTGATATCATAATTGTGAGAATTTAATTATATTTGCTCAATAGAAACACGCCCATATCAAAAACACCTGTAAGTTTTGGAGTTTGGATGAGGTGGGCTTTTTTTTTTTTGGCTCTATCAAAATGTGTTTATTTCGCAATACTGAAATGGAAACACTTTTTTCACATCACACCAGTCATGTGATCATCAACCGGATGTTGCCATGGGCGCAAACCACGAAGAAGACAGAAAACAATAGAAAGATACATTGTCTCTTTAAAATCTAGAACCCACTCTATGATCTGTAGACATTTAAAATATTTGTGTATTTACACTTATTCGCATACATATTCATATATATCTATACTTAATACACTGAGCCGAGACGTTTATTGACTTAATTTGACATTTATGATGTCCCTACTGCAACCATAAAAACACAAAAGGCAGGTTTTCAATACTTCTGTAAAGCAGTCACGTTGGTCTGTGTGACCTCGTATATGACTAGGACTTCCTGTTAGAAGGTTTGGGAAGGATCTCACCTGACGGCGGTAGATCCGTTTTGGTGCGTGTTGGTTGACGTGACATCCAAGAAACTTGACCGGACGATGGAACAGCTTGCTTTTGTCTAACTTTCAGCCTGTGTTGCTGCCGGTTCTACAGGACACTCTCTAGTCGCTGTAGATGGGAGAAGAGTTTTATGTCTAAGTCTACTAACATTGGATTCACAGATTTCAGTCAGTGCCCATTTCAGCAGTTCGCCCAGGTACGACAGCCACACCTGGGCGGATTACTCATATGCAACAAGTCGGCAGATTTTAGCAAGGCTATGCAAGAGCACACACACAAAAAGACATATGAAAAACATCAAAATCAGAGTCAAATCATGCTAAAATGAAACATGAAAATCGTACAAAAAAGCCAAAACTGAACATAAAATACTATCCACTGTGTGAAACTTGCTGCACAACCTTAGACTACGAGGATGTCTGCGCATCCTTTAAAAGTCTTAAATTATTGCATCTAAATAAGGGTCTTGAAATGTTTTAAATTTATTAGGGGAAAAAAACCTACAAGGTGGTTTTAAATACTTTAATCACTAGTACAACATTTTGTGGTGACAGGATTATTTCATCTCATAATCTATGTAGTTTATTCTTTTCCATGGGATTTTTCCGTCAGGCAAACATTTGAGTCGCACATCGTCACTGCATTCTGAAGCTACAGCTAACTAGCTGCTAACATATCCTAGCCGTCATGCTATCTTTCTGTGTCTGTCACAGACATCGTCACTGCATTCTGAAGCCACCGCTAACTAGCTGCTAACATATCCTAGCCGTCATGCTATCTTTCTGTGTCTGTCACAGTGAGGTGTGAATTTATCGCCAGTTGGCTGCACAACATTTGTCTTCACCGCTGGCTCATGTCTATTGTCAACCCATACAATGCAATGTGCATTCCTATATAAAATATGCAAATTTTTTCTGACACTGGTCTTGCATTTCATTCATAAAGGTCTTAAGGAGGTCTTAAAAAGTCTTAAATTTGAGTTGGTGAAACCTGTAGAAAACACATACACATATACATATGATAGCATCAGAAAAAGATAAAAACACAGAATAAAGAGCAAACGTTGATGGTATTATAAAATGAAAGTTATTTGAAAAGGAAAACTGTTGAAAACTATCCAAAATAAATTGAGTGTGTGGGTGTTGGTATGGGTTGCAGAAGAAGGGAGTTGGCCCCTGTCGGAGCCCAGCATGTGTTTTTAGAACTGTTGATAAAATGTCTGCGGGCTAGCCAAAAGTCAGCTAAGGGCTGACACCTGTGTGTGTAAACTCCTCTGAAAGCAACACTTTTTTTTTTTTCTTGTCTCATGTTTTCTTATTTAGTCAAACACTTGGCATTAGTTTGATGTCATATCTGTGGATTAAAGAGTTAGATTGAAATTGTGATTACAGCAAACACGTGGCAACAACTTCTGTTTCACCCCCACACCCCTGCCATCAAATCAGACACCTGCAATCTAAGATAAGGAGTTCAATCAGAACACCTCTCAAAGACGTTCATTTCCTGCTCTCCTGATTAAGATTTTCTTAAATATATATTTATAGAATGTGTTCTGAAACGGAGAAATAAAAAGTTAGCTTTTCTCTCTCTCTTTTCTTTTTTTTTTTTCCAGTGGCATTCAAAATGACCAAAATAAATATTTTAACACCTTGTCGGAGCTCAGGTAGCACCGTCTCCATGGTGATACATGTGTTGCTCTAATCAGAACGCTGTAATTAACAGCTTCTTTTTTTTTTAAACTCGCTCTAGAGAAACAGCATGTGTTAACATTCAACGCAGAGCATTTGGGCCCCTGAGAGCCAAGCAGTTATGACAACAACTCTGAGTTTTAGCTTATATTCAGAGTGCAGTTACAGCCACAAACTTTAATTGATTTTATCTGGGATTTAAATGAATGAACAACGCAATTAATGCACAACACACACAAAAAAAAGGCAAACAGAAGCCACCTGAGGGCACAGCTGTCCACCTAAATCTATATGCTGTTAGGACGGTGATAATTAGAGGAGCGGTAAGGACAGAGTCTTAAGTCTGGCTCTTTAATAGCTTGCTTGAAAATAACGTATAATGGAACGCTTTTCTTTTTTTTTTTTTAAACGCTTTACTTATACATTTCCAGATATATACAAAAACAGTTAACACCTCACAGATACATGAGACAATAAATAATATATGTAGCAATGACACAAATTAATTGTGTCGTTCTTCCGGTTCTTGACTGGCGTGAGAAACGGCAAAGTCCACAGTTTCTGTTTTTGCTATACATCATTACTGGTAAGTTGTACGAAAACGTATGTGACGTACGTGTTCAAGTCGCGAAAGTGACTAACATTTTATAGCAAGAACTGGCTTAAAAATGCTAAAAAAAAAATGGCTGCTTTTCCCAAGCAGCCATCTTGGAAAAATGTCCACCGATCTCAAATTTGTGACTAGTGGGAAATATGAAAAACATACAACCTGCAATATGTATGACTTTCCACTTTGTCACGTTGCATTTGTGGTTGCAACGTGACAAAGTGTGAAAAGTCAAAGTAGTCAAAATCCGTTTTAAAGGCCTGCATCTAGCGTCGATAGCAGTGACACTTGGTCTGCATTGCCTTCAAAACTCTGACGATTTCTCTCAATGAATCCTCCTTTATCTACCTACTAAAGAAAGACGAATCGAGAGAACTAACCAATTATGACACGGAAAATTAGTCTGAAAACTGTCACATCTTAGAAATAAAGTTGTCGCTCCTTGATGGAAATATGGTGCTGAGGGAAAGCAGGTCTGCTGCTTATCGACCCTCCCAGCCAGGTAAATGCAGTGATGGAGGCTTCAGAGGCCGCCCTCATCAGTCTCCGGTTGAGTACTGACTTTAAGTAGTTTTTTTTTTTTTTTTTTTAAAGTGGTTGGGTGGTGGTGGGACGGATTAGGTGGCGCTGGCCTTATCAGGTGCACAGGCTGCTCGCAAGGCGGGCGGCTGGAAGACTCACGCGCAACCTTCATCTTCCCTCCGCAGCCGGTTTGCTCCTCAGCCTCTAATCCACGGTGAGCGGCAGCACTCTGCTGCAGCAAGTCTGGGCGCAGTGTGTGTCACACACACACACACACACACACACACACACCCCCACCCACGCACTCTGTGCAAGTAACAAGCAGGAACCAACCCATGATGTGTTACAACTGCTGCTCCTCCTTTATGCTGACAGGTGTTGCCAAGTTATTTAAAAAAAAAGTGGGATTGTTTCACAATGCGGATTCAAAGCGCTGTCCTCGTTTAGTAGCTTTTTGAACCGTGAGGTAATATAGGTCAGCCAGTTTACGGAAACAGGTGTGATCTACAGCAACTCTCTACCTGCTGGTGGTTTTACTAATATGGCATATTTGTGTTTTTTTTTTTTTTTTGTTTTTGGCAAAAAACACAAAGATGCCACTTTGTAGACAATTTTAGGTGCTTTCCTTTGAACATTTTCCTCATATATTTCTAGTATGCATTGTTGCATTGTCCTTGAAGTGAACTGAAATGTACTCATATTAAAGCAAAATTTTGCAACCTTTTGCCACTGTGATAAAAAAAACACATATTATGTTTCATAAAAAAATAAATAAAATCTATATATTTATTGCCTCTTTTTGCAGATGCCATGAAACAATATGTACTATTTTGAAAATTTTGAATTCAGATATGTTTGTAACAAATCCTTGCCGTAAACTAAAAGTGACGCGGAAGCTGGTGGGGCAGAGCTCTCTCAACCAGAATATCCAAATTAATGGCTAGAACTGTTAATATAAAACTACAGATTAGACTAATTTGTCATGCACAAGTCATGCACATTATGTCTAAGAAAAATATTCTACTGATCAGACTGTTGATTGAGCTAAATCTAACTAAATGTTAAATTTGAGGCCAAATCAAGACAATGTTGATGTGTCTAATGTTTAAACGTGCTTAAAGTTAAAACTAGCATAATTGAATTATCATTTTCCAACAATTTTTAACACTGTTGCACTTTATTTTTTTTAATCAACTTTTTACCTGAGGGAATGACGCAAGTAAATTAAGGCAATATTGTAAATGTGGACTTGCTCTGATGAGTGCATTTGAACATTTGCCTTACTGTACTGTGTATAATTACGAACACGAAGAACCCTAATTGCTACCTAAAAACTCTTGGCTCACACCTCAGTACAAGGTTGAATTCCCTGACTGAGTTTTAACTTTGAAAGTGACTTTCAACGTTTTGTTTTTGCAACACGTATCTCCAGTCGGTGGGTGGGGGGCAAATTCTTATTTCTTGCAGAGGAACTGCCACCAATGCACCTTTTCTTCAGCAACAATCTCCATTGAAAGACTTTTTTTCTCTTTTTTTTTCAACCTCAGCCCGCCCCTCTTAAGTGACACCCATTAATCACATTAGTTCTTTGGGAGAATTGTCTGCTGAGCGTCAAGTCTTGGCTGACCCCAACATTTGGAGAGTGAAGATAAAGACGTTGCACTGACAGCTATGAAATAGCCTCTTTTTTTCTTGGGTCAGCATTCAGGGGAATATGAATATTATTATCCACAAAAAAGGGAGTGAAAACAATTGAGTTCTTGCGTTAGAAGAGTGGAACAGGAACGACAGATCCTCAGTTTGGCAGCCTACAGAAAGCAGCATTTTAAGGTGAGGAGAAAATGTTTATTAAAGTCATAAGTTTCAAGTCAAGTTCTTTTATTTCACTTCTTGTATTTTTTATTTATCCTTTAGATTCTTCCCTTTTTGTTAACATCGTTCACACGAAATCGGTTTCGGTAAAGTTTTTATGCCCCTATGCTGTTTTAACATGCCAAACCCATAGGGGGCAGTGCAGCACAACAATAAAACCTCTGTCAGCCAATCAGATGGCTTCAAAACAACGACAAATTCCTATCAGGAATTAAACCTGGCGCCAGGAGGTTCACTTGTGTGAACAGATATATAGGTTAAGCTACTTTTAAATAGTGTTTCGGAATACAAGGTTATTAAAAAACAATTAGGAATTGTGTCAAAGCAAGTATGTGGACATTATGGCGTATTATTTGTCGCAGACAAAACCTGCTTTTCCATGTACACACACAAACACAAATACTGAGTTTTCTCAAATCTCCACTTTGGTTGGAGCTTTTATAAATAATTGTTTTTTTTATTAAACTGAGTTTTTGTGTCGGCAAAACGCATTATAACAATGTGTTTGCTTTCAGATATCCGACTGCCTGTGGACTAGGCCTCAGTTCTCCTGCTTCCTCCTGGCCTCAGCTGTACATTTCTTCTGGATCACATTATCTGGTTCTATTATCACTTTAAAACTCTGCGTCAGTATTTAAGTATTTGGACTTTTCATTGTTCGGTGCTGGATGGTTCCATGTCTTCGCCTGACATCTGTTGCAGTCCAATTCATGCTCCTCAGCTCTTATCTGTCAAGTTTTTGTTTTTATGTAAGTCATCAACACGCCATTTTCTCGTGCCTGCCAGGTTCTCGGTCCCGCCAAACTACACTTCATTACGTTTTCTGAATAAATCCATAACTCTCCTCAAAACTCTGCGTCATCCAGTCGTGGTAGTTATAGATGTTCCTCGGGTTCAGCACACCCGAATCAAGTAAATGGTTGATTTTCAGGCCTTTTGCAGAACACGACGATATGCTCAAGAGGTAATTGAACTATTACTTTGGCTTTATTGAAACAGGAGATCATTTCTTGAGGACTAGAGTTAAACATCCCTATACAGAGTCTACGTTTTTTGCATTTATTCTCTGCTCTGTTTTGATTTCTTTCTCGTTGAACTGTGTTGTTGCTGCCTTGGTCAGGTTTCCCTTCCAAAAGAGATCTGGGATCTCAATGGATGAAACTTGGTTAAACAAATCAATATGTGGAGGTACAAAGGACAATGGAGGTAATAATCATTAAATTCCATCTTCCGAACCTTATATTGCTTCATAATGTAGCCTTACGTCTTCTTTTATCAGGAAACCAAACATCTTCTGACATGGCGGATAATAAAATGGTCTGAAACCCAGTAATAATTTGGATTAATATTGGAATCCTTAATTTCAGAAAGCATTGAATATTATGGCTCTCTTTGTGAGTCTACATTCCAATCAAAATGTGTCTCTGAATAGGAGCTAACATCATTGCCCTTAATGTCACGTAACATTATCAGCTCCGTGGTTTGGCACAATGGAGCCATTGTGCTCTGCGGTGAGGAGAGCTTATCAGTGAAAGACAGGAAAGGGGAAAGCGAAGGAGAAAATGAATAGAATAAAAGTAAATTTGATCTCTGTTTTGCAACAGAGCCTTTTTCACAGAGCTGCATTCAGAAAGACCTTATTCAAACTCAATTGATAATAAAAACAGATGGTTGGTGTTTGTTCTGATTGTTAAGCATAGTGCTTTTTTTTTTGGGGCTAAGGACACAATTAATTTTACAATCGAATAGTGTTGTCGTTCGAGCTTCAAGCGAGTGATGTAATGAGATCCAATGACGGTTCTGTTTTACTTTTAAGCAAGTTCACGTGTCTGTTAGACATCTCAATGTCGTTTCTTTACCAATTACCATATTACGGGTTAGGTTGAGATGTAGAAAAAAAAGACTAAGTATTTTACATAACCAATTGATGTATTGTATCCATCCATCCATCCATCCGTCCGTCCATCCATTTTCTAATACCTTTGTCCCTTAGTGGGGTTGGGATGATTGCTGGTGCCGATCTCCAGCCAAGGTTCCGGGCGAGAGGCGGGTTACACCCTGGACAGGTCACCAATCTGTCGCAGACTCATAGTATTCTTTAGTCCTTAAGTCTAGCTTTTCCTTCAAATTATTTATTACCGATTTAGCCTAGGAAGTTGGAGCGCTTGACGTCACACCGAGGTGCGTTCCAGTTTAGAAAGTCAAGAAGTCGGGATTTCAACATGGTGACGCCCGAGGTGACATTGTTCGCAATACCTCTTACAAACATCGTTTTAAGGTTCACTTTACATCAGCAAACGCCGCTTTGAATTTGTTCACCTTAGAGTTTTAGGCGCCACGTGAAACTTTTATGTGCGTTTTGAAAAATATCGCTTTGTGAATTGTTTCCACCACAGCTCACTAATGTTGATGTGAGGAGCGGCCATATTGAAACGTGAAGTCAGCCTTAAAAATTGTAAGTGGGAGTCGTTGAAGATTTCCACTTTTCAAGTGGGAAGTCCGACTCCGGAGGATGTTCCAGTTGATTTTTTTTGGCACGGAAAATTGGAATTTCCAAGTTCCCACTAAAAACAGAACCTGTGAATACAAAGAAGTTCGAAGCTAGACCCTGGTGATTCACCCGAAGTTAAAGCCAATGCCATATGAAAATGTTTAAACAACTGAAGGTTACTTTAACAAGTAAGAATATCGATGACAAGTATGCAAACTCAGAATTGAATGTTCTCACCGTCCCTTCAATAAAAGCATAAATAAAGGAATGTGCAAAGCTATGACCACATTAATATGAGATGGAGCTTGATCTAGGCAACATGGGGTTGTATTTTTTATAAGGGTTGTATTTTGAAGGTTTTTAAGAAAGAAAGGTTAAATCTGGAGAAATCTGACCTCTATTTGACTCATCAGAATAGGCTACTGAATGAGCTATTTGCTCTTAGCCCGAGTTACGAAAAAAACTTTAGTTTTTTTCCTTTTGCAGTAGAAAACCTTTTCTAGTCTCTTCACAACATGGGGTCTGCTGTGTTTCTTTTTCTGTCTCATCGCTGTTCCTGCAGTATTTACATCCTCAGATTGGGAAAACCAATTGTTGATTGTTCACAGAAGAGAAAAAAAACCCCAACAACAAAGAAACAGCTTACTGGTGAAAAGGTTTGGGATTTAAATCACAGCAGATTTGATTTGTGTGGTATGGAGCGAAAGAGCGAGAGGTTTACGTGTCACTGCCAGGCTTAGGCAGCTTTGTGTTAATTTGTTTGGGACTGAGGGGTAGCAGATGTTCATTTATTTGTCGGATTCTGCTGCTTTAAACATTTTGAGTTTTAATGACAGATTGTTTCCCGCTTCAGCACTGTGACATATATAATCATTAAAGAGAAAATGGAACGGAAGTAGACACTAGTAGATCTCAAATCAGTATTATTGTCTAATAGGAAAAATATAAAACTTCTCCATTTTAAATCTCAGGCATTGCTTTCACAAATGTTACCTTTCTTGTATAAAAGGAAAGGATGCATGTTCTTGATTGAAATAAAAAAAGAAGTGTGTTTTTTTTTCTTTTTACATTTCCTACTGTCTTCATTCTCACTGGAACAAAATATAATATATATATATAATCTTGTGTCAAGCTCAAGCTTCCGATTTTCCTGCACCTCCTGAGATAAGTTTGTGTTCTCCGACAGACAGCGAGATATATCTGCGCCGACAGACGGGGGAAGGCGCTGTGAAGCTCCTGAAGGTAAAGAAGCTTGTTGTGCCAGGTCTGATCAGGGTGAATTCTGCAGCCAGAGGGGAACTGATGCACAGCTACGTTTTGCTTCAGCTTGACTCATCAGTATCAGGCAGGTACAGTGGCGGTGAAACTCCCCCCCAACCTCGCTAAGAGCAAGTTTCAAGTACAAACGAAAAAAACCTTTGAAATTCAAAAACAGAACTCTGTCTCTGCCTCTCTCGTGGATAACCTTAATGTAATGTAATGTTTTTCTGCTCGTGGATCTACTGTATACCTCGTGTGTTCGTGGATTGGCTGACACGTAGCCCACCAGTTCTCTTGAGTTTTTCGTACGGCGCAGCAAAAATATTAAGGGGAATGAAGCATACTGGAAATTTCCTGCGATGTAAACGACGTGCGAAGAGAGACATGCCGAAATATTAATTCAATGTTTAGAAGATGCTCGCTAAAGTGATCCGGATACTGCTGCCTGAACACACGTCAAACCAGATTTTTTTGCTGTGGTCATTTACACTTTGCAATCTCCAGTGTGAGCTGGAAACAACCTGAAAGTGCCACATGGAGAGCATGCTCAGTGTTTGTAGAGTATCAATGACATTCAAGTCGGTTGGATGCGACTTGGACGTTAAGGCACATTTAAATCGGATACGTATCGGATATCCAAGTGGCCTGGGTCACATTACATCAAAAAAATCAGAATTGGGTCACTAAAGGCTGCGGTGTGAACGCAGTCTATGTTAGTAACACTGGAGGTTCTTTCCGGTCTCATCTTTAACAAAGCAAACTCAATTTGTTGTATTTTTAACCCACTGTTTGATCAAAACGGCATAAACCTAGCCTCGTAAAAATCAGCCTCTCGCTTTATGCTTCACTTCACACAAAGTCTGGACCCTCAGCTATTGAGAAATACTTACCTGGAGGCGTGGACTCTGTTGAAGTTTTGAATTTTACCGAGTTGCTAACTTTTGCCAGTGATGATGTATGATGCGCCAGGTTGATGCTATGAATCTTACCTCCACGATGAAGAGAGAAGTATTGAGCCGAACAATATGGCTGCTAATGTTAATTCATTACTTGGAAGCGTGGCCAACATGGACTGAATTACTTCATTCAGCGCAGAAAATCAATGTCTTCGTTTACAACTTCTCCTCTTCGCTAATTGTAAATTCTACTGGAGAAATCCAATTCAATGGGAGAAAGCCCAGAAGGAACACTGAAGGGAGATGAGAATCGAGTGGAACAGAGTAGAAAAGCAATGGTCAGGCTAATTTGTTACTGGTCTTTTTTTAAAGACACTCACCAGAAGAGTCAGAATCACAGCAAAGTTACTTAATTGGCATTGCTGGAGTTTCCTTCCGGTCTCATATTTCACCCAACAAACTCAGTTTGTTGTATTTTTGACCCACTATTTGATCAAAATTATCCTTAACAGCACAAACCCAGCATCTGGCTAAAAGACAGAACCTAGCTGTTTTATTTCTGTGTTGCTCTTCTGGTTGTGACCTCAGAATAAACGGGGGGACAAGGGCATCTGTAAAAAGGAAAAAAAAAAAATCTAATGTCAGCAGGGCTTAGTTCTGATCAAACACTGTTCGAACTGATAGAAACCAGAATGTTCGGCCCGCTTGCTCGGGAGCCGGTTGTAATTGAAAATGAGCAAAAAACAAAATCAAACAAACACTGTTGCGATCACACACCTGGGATAGAGGAGGAGGGGGTGCCCTTAGCTCGTCCACAACCACACACTCACACATCCAGATTTGGATATCTGCCACATATTTGCACAAAGCGTCAATACATCTAAAAGGGAAAATTAGTAAACAGAAGCTTATCATCTTTTCAGAAGATCCCAAAGGCCTTGAAGCTCAGCTGTATCCCATTTTGAAGACGAAGATTAATTGCCTCTTTTCCGCCCCGACAGTAATCCTTGAAACCGCCTTTCGCTTCGGCACCGCAGCATCTATGCGCCCGCAACCTCTCATCTCACGCGGCCTCGTGAAGTCACACAAGTCCTGACGAAACACAAGCACAAGTATCCTCCAACGCTATTAATCTGCCCATTAGCACATAAAGGCGAAACATCTAACGTTAACGCGGGGCTCACGCGTGCTGGAAGTCTTTTCAGACAGCCGGCCAAAGCGAGTGGCGTGAATGGATTCATCCCCAAATGAAAGGGGATGAGTCAGCTCAGTACGGTGAGCCTTAGCCCCGCCGTTCTGCTGCTAAGGCCCCGCCGTTCTGCTGCTAAGGCCCCGCCGTTCTGCTGCTAAGGCCCCGCCGTTCTGCTGCTAAGGCCCCCGCCGTTCTGCTGCTAAGGCCCCCGCCGCTCCCACTCTTTTAATACCTCTCGGAATAAAGCGCAGGTCAGAGAGGGTGCGCGTTGTTGACACTCGCAGGTGTTGAAATAATCAAAGCGGCGCAAGTTGCGGGTTTTAATTAACAGGCCCCCCGTCTTTGTTCACGTGACGGCTCGAGCCGTCGAGCGCCAACATATGGCGCGCCCAGTTTTCGCAAATCCTCCAAAAAAAAAAAAAAAACGCCGGCCCCTGCGTGGGATTTGCGAACGCAGCAGATGAGGGCTTGATGATTATGAGTGCGCTTGCTGATGGCTGTCGGGGCTTGGAAAGGTTGAGCCTTCGACTCGTCGAGCCCCCGGCATATGCCGCCGGTGGATGCGGAGAGGTCATCCAGATCCTCTGCCAGCGCTGGTCATTTCATTACGCCAACAGATGGCTGCGGGGATTTTATCATTAAAATATCCTTCTGTTGAGTCTTTCTCATATCATGAGAGTTATCAAACTGACACAGATTGCGGTGACATTTAACACGTTTTCCTCTTGGAAATGATTTTAATGGAGCTCTTCATCACTTCCCAACTGTCGACCAACTGCGCATCAAGCTTGTGGCTGAAATATCTGGTGTCTTCAGATTACCAAGGATTAGTGTACCAGGATGCCCTTCAACATACGGCGGTGTAAAAAAAGAAGTGTTTATCCCCTCTGTACACACATAAAAACAATGTTTTCATATCATTAATTTGTTAAACCAACCTGGCCTAGTGTGAAAATATTACCCCTCTTATATAATTAACTGCAATTCTCGTTAGAGCCCCACCCAGGCTTGATTAGCGCCAGACGAAGAAACCACTTGAACGGAACCTGCTGACAAGAAGAGAAGAAGAAGAAGGCTGCAAGGTCACAGAAAGCAACATCGAAAACAATTCAGAAAGGTATAAGAGTCAAAGTCATGCTTTGGGACAACGGGGAGACCCAGTGAAAACCGTAATCCACAAATCAGGAAACCATTGAAGGTTGTCTGCGACTCAGTCAAGAGGCCACAGAACCACTTCTAAGGTTATTTTGAGATCTCATAGTCCAGTAGATCTGTAGACCTCTGTCATGTATTTAAATGTACTCTATTGTGGTGAGTGACAGGTACTGTGGCTAGCTGCGTTTCCGTTGACCATACAGTTGCGCAGTTTTGTCATTTTGAAAATAATTTAGCTTAATGGAAACATGGCGGCTGCACAGTGGTGCAGTTGGTAGAGCTGTTGCCTTGCAGTAAGAAGGTTGTGGGTTCGATTCCCGACCCTGGTCTTTCTGCATGTGCATGCGTGGGTTCTCTCCGGGTACTCCGGCTTCCTCCCACAGTCCAAAAACATGACTGTCAGGTGAATTGGTCTCTCCAAATTCTCCCTAGGTGTGAGTGTGTGTGTGCATGGTTTTCTCTGTGTTGCCCTGTGACAGACAGCGACCTGTCCAGGGTGACCCTGCCGCTCGCTCGGAAAGTTGGCTGGGGATAGGCACCAACAGCCTTCCCAACCCCACTAAAGGGACAAGGGTGTACAGAAAATGGATGAATGAAAACATGCCAAGCGTTAAAGTGGAGTAAACAGGGCTGGTATGAATGCACCCTAAAGCACTACAGACCTCTCTTGACTCAGATAATAAGACCAGTCTTCAACTATGAGAAAGAGACTCTGCAAGCCGGTGTCTGAAGGTGAAAAACCTGGTTGGATTGAGTAGCTTAATTAATGAAACCATCACTTGAAAATGTTGTATAACATTACATTTAAAGAAAGAAATGCAGAAAAAAAAATCTGCAAAAGCGCAAATTCCTTTTCGCAGCATCGTCACGTAGCGCTTCGTCCACCAAAACCCTCCATGGCAGTGGTGTGCGTGTCGGACTTTGATTTGGACTGAGATTACTCGGCACTAGAATGCAGTCAGTGATTTTTTTTTTCCTCCTCTCCTCTCCCAACAGGGTATTATGTTCCTGCCGTATGGACGCTTATTACATGGCCCTGCGTGTTTCTGTCCTCTGAAAACGCCGAGCCATGAATAGGGTGTAATCAGTCTCGGAGCCAATCAGAGGCTGATGTCTGGTTGACTGACAGGGAGGTTCTCTGTGGGCCTCTGATGAGGCCAGAGTTAAAGGGCCGTCGCCAGGACGAAGACAGGCGACGGACAGCAGCAACTCACCGACATGAATGTAGTGGTGACTCCATACTTTAGTGTTGAAAAGTAGATCTTTGACGGGGCTAAATCAAAAGTAGTTCAATTATTAAAGGAAAAATGGAGGATTCGGAACACTGTTTAAGTTGATTCCAAGTCTAACTTTTATTAAAAGGCTATTGCAGTGACAGTCGCAAGATAGAAGCAGAATTTTTAAAATAAACTCAGGACTTTCTTGCTGCACAGCGTCAATTCTGAAACCTATGGCAACATTTAACTTTTTACAAGCTCACACCTATAGTGGCCTTTCGTTGGAAAAAATAAAAAATTCCCCAGCACCTGAGAAAGCAACAGATGTAGATGCTACAATATTTTTCAATTTTCAGCAGCCCAACTTAAAACCGTCCTGTACCTTTTTTAGAAAGACATAAAAGTTAGTTTTAATATCAGACCTGCTGCTTTTCAAAATGAATATATTTATCAGTTTTGCTGTATGTGTCATCCACACCTACAATAAAGCCTGTGAATGATATCTTGTTTGCAAACCCTGAAAGCAAATGTACTATCTGCTAAAGGCAAACAGTAAGTGTATAAATCCAGCCTGTAATACCTATGAATGGTTTTTCATCTCAAAGCAGCTGAAAAGGTGAGGTTGTTATGACTCAAACAAAAAAATATGGAGCCTTGCAAATGTATTCGGATTCTTTTGGACCTTTTTTTCTTTTATCTTTTGTCCAGTTACGACGACAAACCTCATGATATTTTGTTCAGAGTATGAACATTTCTGCATATCTGGGATGTATCTGCACTCAGCTGAAGTTGCAAAGTTATTATTACTACTATTAATATTATTATTATTTTTGCAAAGGCCTGGGCTTGGAGACCTTCAGCGTTTCAAGGAAAACCTTGAGTTCACCAATAGCAAATGTCATCCGCTTGGAGCGAATCGTCTGACCAAGAGGCATTCAAAGTGTTAAAAATGTAAGAAATCAAATCTGAAAATCAGAGAAAAAAAAATGGTTTCCCCCTTGTCATATCTGTGTGTTTTAATTCGAGATCCGTTCGTACGATCGTTCTGCCACAAACTCACACGAATGAAGTGTGGCTTAATGTCAGCTCCCCTAAACGAACAGTAGATGGTGGTAGCAAACATTTTTACATGCGGATGAGTCTCAAACAGCAGCTTTTCAAATTGTTCAACAGTACATAGAGTTTATTTCTGCACATTTAGGAAAGAGGTAAAGAAATACATTGGCCCTCCTTTCGCCCCCCCCCCCTCGTCTTCTTTCACTACCATGTTCACATTTCCCACATATCAAAAGACAAAGTGTCTTTACTTTCCATCAGCTCTGGATAAAAAGTACGACATGAGGTCTACACAGTGTTTGACAAAACGCAGGAAGTGAGAGACAGAGCTGCTAAATCCCTCAAGTTAAGCTCATCACCTCCTCCTTCTCTGAAGGCTCCTGTCTTTCATCAGGCAGGGTTTATCACCGCGTCAGAGACAGACAGTGTTTGAAGTTTCGAGTCTCTCCGCCCCACCCCCAAGCCCCCACCCCACCAACTCACTAAACCACATATTGAGGTGAAGCAGCGGCTGAGATTAGATCCCCATCAAAACAGGCGAATGGGCCCGTGAGAGCAGGAAGAGAGGAGTAGGATTCGGCTTGGGTGCCGTTTGACATGCCAGACACACGCAGGCGCATGGGTGGAGTTTTTTTTTTTTTTCCCTCTGGCAGGAATTTCAAAAAAAAAAAAAAAAAAAAAAACGCCTGACAAAAAGCAGCATCATACAGTTGGAAACAGACAGTGTATTTGTGGGGAGAGCTGTGGCAGGGATAAAAGGAATGTCGATGGGAATTAAAGCTGGCGGATCGATAAAAGTGGGGGAAATCGACAGGCCTGTCAGCGGCAATGTGCCGCAAACGCTAAACGTAGCAAAGACTGAAAGTTCAGCATTACACGTAATAAACAAATGGGATTATTTCTGGAGATACTGATGCTGTCACAACAGGTTTCTGACTGCAGCGTTAGGGTTGTGTGGGATTGCTGTTGCCGACGCCGCAGAAAGGAAAGTAGCTATTGGCTGTCCCAAAAACGTGCTTTTTTTTTCTTAAAGGGGCAGCACTAGGTATTTTTTTATAACACAATCAACTAACTATGTAACCTTTAGTTGATATAAAAATGCCATATATATTTATAAATGAAATTTCACTATGTAATTTAATGCCTTGAAAATGGGTCTCTGTCTCTTTAAGAAACTCCTGCTCTTTCTGAAGCTCCACATTCAGGAAGTCATCACAACATCACTCCCCTACTATCCTTTAGCAGCAATTTTACCACTTAGTAGCATCTCAGATAATGAGCTTAGCAGACGCCGGGTTCACCATATGCTTGCTAATTGCTGCTGGCTAGTCTGAAGGAACTGATGGGGGAAGTCAATCAGTGACTTCATGAAAGAATCCAGGCAACACATGATGTAAAGCTCAAAAAACAACCTTAAACTCACCACAATTATAAGTGATTAATTTTACTGCAGGGCTGTCTTTTTTTTGACAAAGACAAGAAGTTATTTGCTTCGTTACTAGAGATTCTTTAACAGTCCGGATGTGAAGGGTCAGGGTGTAGCTCCAGCTGAAAGGACCCGCCCCACCCTACAAGAGCTTTGAGATCGGGACCCGCAGCAGCACCTGCTGCGTTGAGGAGAGCGAGAACAGAACGTGCCTTCCTGATTCTAAGACTCAAATAACTCCTAAAACGTTGGTTACAGCAGTCGTTAAGACACTATGTTTTTTGTAAGTGTCACGAGAAGGTTCTGAAAAGTTGCTAAATGTAGCAACAAAGTAGCGACACTCTGACCCTCGCTGGGTAACCTTGAAAAAGCCTACCGCAGCTTTGTGCTATCATGGATTTTACAGAAACATTTGAAACAAAAAATGTACCACCTGATGTAATTGACTTTATTTAAAAGCTTTAATTATTTCTAAGGCTGCTAAAATAGTACACGGACTCCCACCACTGACGACAAGACAATGCGCATCTGAATTGCAACAATAACGTTTCAGCGTCGTGTAAACGGGGGCCTAGTGGTAAACCTTAGAGATAACGTGACAGAAAGTTGAATGCTATGAACCAAAGATAACAGCTGTCTGGACTTGTCTAATTTAGTTTTTTTCCAGCATAAACTCAGAATGTAGCAAAAATATTCAAAAACGCCAATCCGCACTACCAAGAAGTAGCAAATGAGCATATAGCAACTAGCTAATACATTAGCTCCCTTCTCTTGCAACGCAGTTTCACTATGGCCTGTCAAGAGCTAAATTAAAAACATATTCATTAATTATAGTGTACTGGTATATAATAAAATAATGGTTATAATACTTTATTGATCCCCTAGAGGGGGGAAATTTGGTATATTATCAAGTGTTTGATTTTGCAAATGAATTGTTAGCTGTTAAGCTAGCTAGCATCTCCATTCAATTTAAGTGGAGAGAATCTATTAAACACTGTTTGGCAGGTTGGTTGTTAGCCTTGTCAAAAAGTCTAAATTATAGCTACAGAGAGAATTACAATAAATGTAAAATAGTATTATGTAATATTTTCGTAGAGAAATTTCCAAAGCTGTTACATCTGTACAGACTCCTAAATGGCATGTAGCTAAAAGAAAAAGGGATTTCTTCTCAACACTTTCCAAACCTGCTTGCTGCGCAACAATCTAGAGAAGGCTTTGCTTTAAATTCTCCAAGGAGATACGCATCATCCAAACAGTCCCAACAAACACCGCTGCCGCTGATTCCAGATTTTCAGCTAAATGCTGTAAGCACAGAAAGACGGGATCAGAAGTGTTTCCTGCTCTGCCTTTGATTTGTCGGCGCTCCGGGACGGTGAACTGGTGGGGGAATTCTTTTTTTCTTCTTCTTCTTTTGGTCTCATTAGACGGAATTGATTTCTTCAAAGACGACTGTTGTTTTTTTAATTAAAACAGTGAACTGGCTAATTGTGAAATTGATTCAGGTTGGTGTTTTTCACTGTGTGGAGCAATATGCTGGTGCCCTCGGTGCTATCTGTATTTATCAGGGAGAGTAAAGCAGCTTGCACACACACACACTGTTGCCTGTCTTTCTTTTTCTAATTCTTGGAGGAAGCTGTAACGCACACACACACACTGACAGTTTAGGGTGTTTAATGCCGTAATCCCGCAACTCTTCAGAAATGTTGAAGAAGTTTTTCAGTAAGCTGAACGTATGAATGACAGTATGAAAGTCCTTTCCTCGCTTTGCGAACCCTGTAAGCTCATCTGCAAAGTAGTTTGAAAGTCGGCATCAACAACAGGATTAAGCGTCAAACTTCTGAGGTGATGTGGTATTAGTTCGCCGTTGCTCGTTTGGACAGTTGAATCCTAAATGTGTGTTATGTGGACATGTTCAGGGGTGGGGATAGGAAGGAAACATGGACTTTCCACTCCTGTCAGTATGATTTATGTCATGCCTGAGAAGAAATTTGCCTTTGAAAATTGCGTGACAAAACTTCACATCAGTCTTTCTTGAGAGCTAAAGTTACCTTCAGAGGTTCTACATTTCGACGAGGTGTTTCGCCACTGGATTAATCATCGGGCCTTAAATTATTCATTCCTTATCCAAAGTTGAGAAGCTGTACTCGGTTCAATTTCGTTCCATGATTTGGAACGAAATTGAACAGAGAAAAATGGCCCCTTGTGACGTCGGACATTTGTGTTTGACCGAAGGTCTACCAGGTCACGCTTTATTTTCCCTCTATAATTGTCAAGGACAATCTCATTACAGAACTTCTAACGGATTTCTTCTGTTATTGCTCTTAACTTGAATGACCAAGGGTTACCAAACTTTTCCGTGCCCCCGAAAAAGCATTCGCTTCAGATTCGGTGAGTCCCCTTTGCAAACACGCTAGACAATGCTGCAAAATATGCACAGAAACAAACTTTTAGAATGTCTTATTCTCTATTCCCAATAATTATTGCACTGACTTGGCACGAATGCAGCCTCATACCTTTTTATTTGCTGTAGTTTAGTTGCTATGCTAGCTTAAGCAGCAAAACTGCTTGATAAATCTGACCAATCAAATAACATTTCAATTTAGATTATATAAGAGTGACTGAAATAGAGATAACATTTTATGATAAATTAATATTTAAAAATTTACTGGCCCTCTGGTGACCGACTACTTTAAGGCACATGATCACTATGTCATTATTATTTGACATAAATAAATACATAAGCAAAAAAGTAAATGGTAATTGGCAATTACTGGTAATTGATATCCACCACAGTGGTGCTGGAAGAACAGCAACTCGGCGACACAAATTGTCTCCCGCAGGATGCTTCCCAGCGCTTGCCTCTGGCAGAGGCCGACCCTTTCCCCGAGAAGGGGCTCGGTGAAGCACAACGGGGGCTCAGAGTCTGAACTGGAGACGCGACAGCGCGGCGTGAGCGCTCATGTTGTTGACTCTGTCGGGAAACAAATCCCTGGTTCGTTAGCTGCATGCGTTCTAATTAATCACAGCGCTCTTGTTGCCCAGTTAAACGGCTGGCGTTGAGGAGAGTGTCAGGGAGTCAGGCTTATTTATTGCTGCCAAATATTTCAAGACTTCAGTCAGCTGTCGCTTCTGCGGCTCTCCTGTGGTTCTGACAAACACAAGATGATTTAGTCCGCCCTTTGAGGTTTTATAAATCAGACTTCTGAGCCAATGAACCTCACGTTGCTTCGCCCTGTCTGGACCTTCCAATGTTATGTGGCACCTTGGAGTGATTAGAGAAATGCTCAGTTTTGGAGAGGAATTTTGAAGAAACGCAATGTGACAAATAAAGTCATAAAGCACTGCGTAGTGCACTGTATGCATTCTGAGCTGGGCGGACATGCAGTGTCTGCAGAAGGTTGCGATTACATAGTCAACCATACCGATTGCCTACATTTCTTATGACAAACTTCTTAATTTTCCCCCAATCCAAATGCATACAAGCAAGTTTGCAGAAGCTAGTTGGGCGCCTACCCCTGTTTCCTCTCCCTCAGGGCAGCCACCGGACACATGCTCGCTTCTGTGAGTCTTTACGACTGGTAGCGCCAAATCTAAACCTTGTCAGCTCGCTTACCAAACAGTTTGATGTGAAAACTGTTTCTCACCTGGCAAGTTTCCTGTGAGTATTCAGATGCCCCTTTGTGTGGACATGTCTGGCCTGTTCGCTCGCTACCTGCTAGTTCCTGCACGTCTTTACAACGGTTTGTGGCGTAAATATTTACATCTCCGGCGGCCGTCCACGTTGAGTCCGCCTTGAGTACAAGTGGACCATTTCCAAGTGAAGTACACCCAAGTATGTGGAACCCTTAAGAGTGCAGGTTTCCTTTGCTTCATGGTGAAAGTGCAAAAATACAAAATCTTCCCAAGTATTTTTTTTCTGTCTAGTTTTTATGCAAATATCTTGGTACACTTGAAAGAGACTAAAAACTAACTTATAAGTAACTTTTCAGTGATACATGGGAGCTTGTTTTAAGTCAATTATTCTTGAATACCAATAAATTCTAATTTCATCAATTTTAAGGAACTGACATAAAACAAGCTCCTATATGTCTTGGTGAAATATTAGTTGAAAGTTAGTTTGTGTTACTTACACTGCACAAAGATACTTGCACTGTAAACTAGACAGGGGAAAAATACTTTATAACGTTTTGTATTTTTGCAGCAAGGTTGTTAACCCTCAAAATTCCTCTTGAGTGAAAATTCCTCCATAGTGGAGTAAAAGAATAACTGCCAGTTTTCACAAACTCTCAATGGAGATTTCTTCTGCCAATGCAGATGCAGTTATTAGGCTTAGGGGACAATTATGTCTTCTCCCACAACCTGGTTGGTTTGGACAACCTTTTTTCTCTGATTCGAGAACTGCGTTTTGATGGGATTTCGGATATCCTAGCATTTGTTAAGTAAACTAAAATCTGAAATATTCTGTGAAAGGGATAAATACTCTTTCATAACACTGCAGCTTTCTGTGGAGATTTTCAGGGGCTCCAACAGAATGCTGGCTTGCCAAGGTTGTGAGGATAGACCGGGTAAACATTGAGATTTCATCCCAAACAAAGCACAAATCTGGCTCCAGAGAGGGAAATCATTCTCACCTTAGTCCCAGCGAGACTAAAAAGGATCCAGGGATTACAGCGCGCGCTCACTTCACTTTAATCGACGTGCAAAGCCGAGCCGGCTACCGTTGTCCTTGTTAGCCGTTTAAAGGGAGGAGGCAGAACCGCAGCGGTGCTGTAACACTTAGCTAAACAAACTGGTGAGTAATTACTTGTTCTAGTTACAGTGTAAACATCCAGCATGTTCTACTTGCTCTGTTTGTTTCCCCCTCCTTGAGCTCCTTGCGCGTCTGAAACCAGAAATATTCCTCCCTTATCGTCTCGACTCTCAATTTTACCGAGCTCGCCTTTTGACTGCGTTGCCGTTTTAAGTGTTTTTGAGGTTTCCTGTGTTATGTCACGCGCATGTGATCTCCATATAGCTTTTTTTTTTGTCTTTTTCGACATCAAACGATCAAATGCCGCGTGTTTACGCCGTATGTCTGTTCCACAAGCCACTTCTTTTTTAACTTCGACATCATTACGCTCGTCTTTCATCCCTCCTCACCTCTCTTCCTACCCACTGGTTCCTTTGCGGATCCAGCTGAGACTACGGCGACGGTGAACGCGGCACGCGGGTGACGCGGGAGAAGGAAGACGCTCTCCGTCTCTGTTCTTCAGGGAGACGAGAAAGACGAAGGAAAAGGCCCTGAAGCCGTTTCACCGGGACACGGCGCAGGGGGAAGAAGGCAAATATAGATTAGCGCATGAGCGCGAGCAGGTAGCGGGAACTGGTGTTATGATCCATTGTCTAGGGAACGGTGTCCTCTCGAATCGCTTTTCAAATCGACCTAAACAGTAATCTGGTGAAACGATATGTAAAATAAACACACAGACGCAGGTGTTTGGATTCAGGTGTTTACAGGTACACCATCTTGGGCTGCTGATGCGACTATAGTGCGTCATGTATCAGATAGTATTATGGTGCTTTTCAGTGACGTTATATATGAATGTGTTGTAGTTTCCTGTCTTTTTCTCTCTTTCTGTAGGCATAGGAGCAGACTTCTAGGGTGTTTTCCTGTATTTTCTTTATCCTTCATCTCCTCTATACTCGCCTCCCTCTTTCCATTTCAACTTTTAGCCCCACCTTCTGTTGTTTTTTTCTGTTTTGTCCTTTTTTTATGTGTATATAAATATTCATAATAATATTAATAAGGAGGTGCATCGTGGCGAAAGCTGTAGTGACCGCGCCAAACTCAAAGGCTACGATGGGTCGAATCTAGAATCAGCATGAAAAAAAAATCTATTCTATTTCCACAGTACTCGTCAAAAGCAGATCCTGCTACTCTAACATTTTAACGGTGTGTAAACGTGTAGTTTTATTTGGAAACATTCACAATCTTGATATGACCCAAAATGAAAATGACTTTTACTCCCTGCTGTAAAGCTTCACCAGTGAAAGTAAACACTGTTGGAAATGACTTGTTAAAAATACTGATAAAACATTTTAAAAATTTCAATGAACTACAAAATGTCGTAAGTGAACTAAATAAATGCAGTAAAAAGGGGATCATATTTTTCATTCAGTGACATGTTACTCAAAGTAACGTACAATGTGATTTTTTTGTATCCGTTTTCTTTAATTCAGAGTAACTCTTGGTTCATCATCCCAACTTCACCACAACTATCGAAGGTTTCCGAAAGCCCCGGTACATCTTGGCATTAATCAGCTGAGCCATCTTGAACTCTTTTGGCAGTGTTTCTCTCATTAACAAAGTAACCCATGACAATGTCACAGACCCAAGCTTTAGGCCTGTCTCGTTAAGGGGAACGCTGCTGGATGGAAGGACTGAAAATGATCAGGCTACTCTGAACAAAAGGATCACGCTTAATGACTTTCCTTTGTTTCCACCAATCATGCGGCTCAGGCCGAAGTCTCCCTTGGAGTTCGCTGGGATAAAGACTTGAGGTTTTGTCCGCTGGGATCAAGAAGTAAAAGCTGGGGCTTGCTAGAACTTTTCCTGGTATGGCAGGCAATCTCAATCCCTTGCAAACAATTTCAGCGACCAGTATTAAAAGATATTAAGCTGGTTACTTGATAGCATAGGTAACATTTGATCAAAAATAAAGACTAAACTTTAAACTGTGTAATACTCAAGGCAGTCTCCTGACAGAAGTAATTTGGTAAATGTTCAAAAGCATGCCTCGAAGTCCTCCACTGCATGGCTAGGTAGTAAGGACCTTGAAGATGAAAGAATACTGACATGGCCTTCTTCCTTACCGGACCTACACCTTACTAGGTACATGGAGATCCTTATTGAACAAGAGATTTACTGTAAAGGAAAACAGTTAATCTCTGAACAGTATCTAGGAGGCTTTAGTCGCTGCTACACAAAAATGTGAAGGTCAACAGATCAGGAAACCGGAACAGAAGCCTGGCTAGACTGGTTACTGATTTGTTATAGATTTTCTCTATGAAAGCCATAGCCTTCCTTTTTACTTGGAAAATTTCGTCCTGAGATTTGTGTACATTTAGGATTGACTCAGAGGACACTAGCTGCTCAATAATCAAATGAATACAACTTCTCTAATAACAGTGATTTGTAGTTTCATTGACTACAAATCAACTACAAATCAAGGATATGCTTCAGGATGCCATGGAAACCGTTACAAGTCCAGGAAAGTAATTTTGTCGAGACAAGAGAAACGCCTCGTTATCTCATAGAAACGCCTATACTCTACATCTGAAGTTTGGTAAAAACATCCAAATTAATTGAAATATTATCCTTAAGGTAAAGGTATGCAAATTCCTTGATAAGCCAATCCTTAAACCAATGCTAGTACATTTACTGAGTGCATTAGCTTCAAGTCTAAATCACCACCTTGAACATGCCAATCTGCAACAGCCCCAATTCCCACCGACCTGTTCCAGTGTTACATAAAAACTAGTTTATCAGTTTAGAAAAAAATATATATATAATAACTTTCCTCACCGTATCTCTATTGGTCGCATCTTACTGTCATGATCTGGTTGTGATGATGTGAGAGAGAGTGCAGGCGGACCCAGGAGTGGATAAAAAAAAAAAAAAAAGATTAATTTAATGTAGACGAACAAGCTCAAACAGTCCAGAGCACAGGCAGCACGGCTGAGCGAAAAGCTAAAGCTCAACACCTGTAGCAACAGTAGAACTGAACCAAAACAAGAGCCGACTCAGGACTTTACAGTTCTACTGAGACGGCTGACATACAACAATTGACACGATGACTGTGGGGGTAATCAGGGGAACTAGACACAGCTGGGACTAATCAAGGGGGAACAGGAGACTTCACAGAACACAGAAAACTAAAGAAACCCAACATAAACACAGAAAAACTCAAATTCCGACAAACTCACACAGCCTTGAAAGCATGGGATGTTTTACGCCTCTATCACACCATCAGAACGCCGGAAGATTAAAGTAGCCAACCAAAAATTGGCGTGTTCTTACATTCGGGGTGACTTTGTAGCTAGTTTGAAGGGACAACAAAACAACATGATCATCATCATCACCAGACACCCAAAAGCCCCAGGAAGTAAAAGTGGGCTCATTATGACATTATGTGGATGAAGTCTAACCCAACCTTCTTGTTTCATGTTGTGTAATATAAAGCAATTTTGTCTCCCTGCTCCTGTCCTTGTTCTTTTTTTTTATATATTTTTTTTCTTTGAAGATGGAGACATTTGAAACGGCATCAAAGTGGACTGCGGCTGACAAATTGGTGGCATCTGGACACCATCGGTCATTCACAGAGATGATAAAAAAAAAAAAAAGATTTTATTTATGGACGGCTTTGCTTGATGCGGGGATGTGAGCATCGTCAGCTTTGAAAAATCCGTGTTCGGGTGCTGTGGTGGCGCAGGGGCAAAGCACAACCCACATATGGAGGCCTCATTCCGGCAGTCGCAGGTTTGATTCCCGGCCCGCATGTCTTCCCCCTCTCTCATTTCCCTATTTCCTGTCATGCTACTTTCAAATAAAGGCCACTAGAGCCAAAAAAAAGTTTAAAAGAAAAATATGTATTCAGGTTTTCTGAAACATTAAAAAAAAAAAAATTCTATGCCCGGCTGTGCATAATTTTCTTGTAATTGCTACTTAAACAGAAAACTCTAAAAAAAACATTTAATGAGGCTTATTCCAGCTCCTTTTTCCAGGTCATTTTCAGACAATGACCTTCTATTTGCCATTAATTAATTCATTCCTAACAAGACATTTCCCCATGTTTCCCAAGAAAGCATAAAAAGTCACATTTTGAGAATCCACCAACTCATAACTACAATTAAAAATGTAAACTTTTATGAGATCCTGCTATGATCTTCTCCTGGCTGCTTGGTCATGTGACTCGCCTGATGCCATAAAAGTGTTTCTGTTGGAGTTTTGTGAAAAGTTTCAGCCTTGCAAAGGTTTTGATACAGCTGAAAAAAACACCATCTTATACGAGCACAAAAACATTGGATCAAAGCACATTTTTCTAAAATTGCAGTGTTACTGTTAAGCAAATTTATTTTTGGTGCAAAATTGTACTTTCGAATAATTTGCACAGTTATATAGTCAATGCAATTGAGACACTTGTAAATCACATTTTGTCTAGTTTGTGATATGCCTGCATGAGCCTTGAGTGACCTCTGAGTGACTGAATTTAAAGTGATATAAACATGAAAATAAAAAAGAACCACTATGGTAAATATGATTATTTTTGATTTGTTAAATATAAAAAAATGCATCCTCAAATCCTTTGTTCTTAAAAAAAACAAAACGTTAAATAAGTTTATGGATCAAATTCAAAATTACAATTTTTGTTCTGATAGATTTTTTTTTATTTCCTATGTATATTTGCTGATCTATAATTGCTAGAGGAAAGAGGAAAATAAATTCTGAGAAACACGTCCTCTGTCAGTAACAACTCTTTCATCGCTCCCACCCAGTGGGATGCTCTGCTCCTGCGGCTATTACTATAAATTTATTATTTAAGCGAATAGCTATCAGCAATGAGCCGAGCAATTTACTTGTCAAAATACGAATGCCTGTACGGTCTGAAAAATGACTTGTGGGAGCGCAGGCCCGGGCCGAGCAGAGGGGGGGAGGAGCCATCTGCTAAATTATGAATGTTGGTCGGCGCAAGGGGTTGCAACTTGCGCCGAGTGATGAAGTGCAAACCTCAAACGCGGGGGGAAGCTCAGGTGAGAAAAAAAACGGATTTATTTGGAGAATTAAGCTGATAACAGAGAAAGACGGGACGGAACAAAAGCTTTGGAAAGCAAAGAAGAAGCCATGCGGAAATGACCAATCAGAGCTCGGAGGTTGATTGGCAGTGCTAAGCCCCTCCTCCTGACTCTGATTGGTTGATTTCGAACAGTGGCGGTGTATTTCTTCAAATGGCAATAATAGGTCAGGAAGGAAACAAAGAAGATCGATCTGTTCACGGATTATCCATCTCAACTTACTGTAAAAAAAATAAATAAAACATTCTTTACAATAGTGAGATGTTACAGGTCTAAGCATTTTTTGATTATTTGAAATGTAAACGTGGCAAAAAGTGAAAACTGGTTTTATACTGTAGATGGTAGTGAGGGGCACAAATACTTGTTCACAGCTCTGAAAAGAAGAAAGCCGCCTCAGGACAGAAAGGATGCCAGAAAACTGGGCCACTGAAATCAGTACATTTCCCAGGCTCATTCTTATCCTACTTTGAGCCCTGCTAACTTCATCACCTTGCATGCTTTTCGAAGAACTAAAGAAAATCTTTCCAGCTAGCCAAACAGGAAAGATGGATTCTCTAACAGAAAATCATCAAGCCCTATACTAAAAGGAAAAAAAAAAACTGCTGCAGAGACTAATGAAGCTTTTATTTCCCCCTCACCCTGTATCTATCGGGTCTTAATGCTAATCTATCTCTTCTTGTTGCATCAGCTTTCCCCCCTCTCAACACTTCTCTTCTTTTTTGCTGAAGCAGCTTTGATCCTCCGTGGACCGCGGTGATCTCCGCCCCGCCGGTTGAGTGCTTAGGCTGGATTAGAAGGAACGGATGAGCGATGGTGGGACACGGCCCCCATCCACGCTCCCTGGAACACCCCACGCACTCCACGTAGGGAAAAGGCAACACCCAGCCGCGCGGGCCGACAGCTAGCAGCTAACAGTGCAGCGCGCTAATGCCAAAGATTAATCTCGTCGACTATCTGGTTAAATGTGTTTCCTCCCCCTTCTCCATTTGTTTTGTGTTTTTTTCCCCCCCCGCCATCATCGACTGTATTTCTTGAGTTTGTGCTACTTCATTTGCAACCTCGCCCTCCCGAGAGTCTCCCTTTAGAGGATTAGGACGGCTCTAATGTGATTCATGAGATATATCGAACTCGTCCCCAGCTGGTTGGAGAATAACACCGTGCTTCCCGAGAGAGTCTTAAAGAGAGAGGGAGAGAGAGAAAAACTAGATTATTTAATGGAGTTCTTGTTTCTGCGTTGCGGAGGTGCCGGCCGGGGCTGCGGCTGCCTCCATGAGGCCTGTCGTTTGGTCCCTGGTGGGGACATCTTCTCTGTGGCGGCGCACGCGTCGGTGGCTGCTGCTGCTGCGCCCACTCGGGAGAAAGGGCCGCCGCATACCTCGGAGCACATCTAACACAAATCAAAGAACCTCTCAGAGTTAAACAAATCGCCCCCTAGGGGAGCGTTGTCCTTTCACATTTGGCTTCGACTCTAAGAACACGGAAATATGAGGAGACCGCCTGAGCGGCAGAGCAGCGCACGGCAAAGTGGAAAAAGCTGTTGGACAATAAGTGAACACCCTGGATGTGAAGTTTTCTTTCTCCTTTCTGCTAGAAGCAACAGCGTTGTTGTTGTTTTTGTTATGTAAAGTCAACTTTTTTGAGCGTTATGTCACCCTGTGATGTCATTCCCTCATCAGAAACACACCTGGAGTGTGTTTGAGAAGTCTTCTAGTCTCCCGTGGCAACCATTCAGCCGTGCAAAACGCCTGGGTCGACCCCAGAGCCGTCTTCGTGACGCAGCTGCAGTTTCCAGGCTCCCCAGCTTCCACGTTAAAGAGCAACTCTCTCATCCACAACTTCCCCACTCGGCTCCTTCAAACTAGCCAGGAGCAATTAGCAAACACATGGTGGAACATGTAGCTTGAGCTACATGTCAGCGCAAGGTTGGTAAAAACGTTATTAAAGGGTTTAAGGAGGAGCGGTGTTCCTGAAGGCGGAGCTTCAAAAAAGGCAGGCGTTTCTTAAGGAGACAGAGGCCCATTTCCAAGGCGTTAAACTGCAAAGTCAATTTCGAAAGTCATATTTGATATATACGGCATATATGGCACGGTTCGATGAGCCTGAACAACATCCAGCACTGTCCTCCACCAGTCAGCACCTGCTCTTTCAGCTGTGGTGTTGATTCACTACAAACAGACGCCAGATAGAGGTGAATATTATTAAGTCACTAAATGCATTATTTCAAAATCAGCAGCATGATTCCTTTAAAAAGTTGCAACTACTGCTTATTTTGCAGGGAAGCAACTTGGTTGCTCTATTCTTAACAGCATCTTAATTGAAAATGTTTTAGGAGGGAATTAAATATCGCACTGCCTTAAGTAGCCTGAATGCATCATGGTATTTAATTAGCTGTTATTCATTGGAGTCCAAGCCGTTGTGATACTGTGAATGCGTACGGTGAGGATGCATCAACTATAAATTTGGGCAGCACTAATATGCACACATATAACTACTACACACAATTCTGCTTTAAAAAGTCACTTCTAGATAAAGTCTACTTGTGGTGCGCAATTTGTTTCATATTTTGAGATACAGGAAGCAGAGTTAAGCTGCAAGAAAAGGGACAACTAGGAAAAGAAATCACAAGTTTTACGGATTTTTTTTTTTTTGTTGTAAAAGTTCCTTAGAAACCCAAAAAACTTGCACATCGATGGTATGAGTAGTAAAATGTGCCACATTAAAATAAGTTAGTGCACTTTTAAACATCAAAGCAAAAAAATAAAAATAAAAAATGCTAATTACCAACCGTCAGGTAAAATGTGGGCAGGATGAACTAACAGATGTTTCTTGTGCAGCAGATGTTAGCTCACTTTAAAAAAAACAAACAAACAATATCAATTGTAGAATTTTAATGCGCCGTCTGTAGCGTATCTTTTACTGTCTTTTTTTCTCCAGAGGAAAGTACAGAGCAATCAGCCGCGCCTCATCCATTGAGTAGAAATTACAGGATCAATACCACTTTTACTTTAGCCTTAAACAACTGAAATGAAGCCTGGAGCTCATGCTGTAATAAATCCTATGCCACAGTGAATCAATGAAATTGCTAGATCCACATGCTCCGAGTGATCATTAGACTGAATGAGGATACTTATGTCTAACAGCACCTTAGTTAATAGATCCAGAAGCCTTCTGAGCACAGTTGTTTCACACAAAAGGTTTTTTTCTTTTTTTCTGTTCTAAGGTACAGCGACGAGGCTGCAATGGAGACGTTATTCTGTCGTTTCTTTCTCAGACGGGGCAGAGCTGATCCTCTGATGAGGAGATAAACGCTAGAGGTTTATATGAGGCTAATGGATGCCAGGCTGTTAGTGTGACCACTTAATGCGCGGCTCGTGTTGAATGCGTTATTAAAAATTACAAGTAAATGGGATATGCGTCAATGGCACATTTTAAATCTGACGTACAGATCCGGTCTGAACTCCACATGCAAAGAAATAAGTCGATTTAAAATTGACTATACCTTTTTTCTTTTATTATTATCCACTCATGTACACACAGGCTCAAGTATAAAGTTGCAACCCTACTTGTTGTTACTGACTCGTTTGAAATTGGTTCACTGAGGTCAGCTCTGGTTGCCAAACGCCAGTCTGTTCGTGTTTCTCTAGATGCAAACTATTTGATTTTGTAAATCTTAAAATCTTAGTAAACTGGCTCTGAACTAGTTTAACTAGTTTAAAAATGATTCATGTGACAGAACTCATTAACTTGTTGCAGAAAACCCAAGGAATCTACTTCAGCCCTCACTGTGTTTATAAATCTGTTGGGAAAGTGCCTAACTCTAAGGCTGTGGTCACACCAGCCTTGTTTAGTCCACTTTAGTCGAGTTGCAGTTTGTTTGCCTAAAAAGTCCGGTTTTGTCTGAGGACGTGTGAATGCGTAATTGAACTCTGATGTGGATCAAAAACATGAAAAGCTAATTCTTGGGACTTTGGTCACCAATCAAACCAAGTGTACTGGACTGTCACCCGGACTTACGTTTATATGCTGACGACAGAGTAATTTGAATAGCGACGCCTTCCTTAAGTAAAAGTTCGAAGACTTTATGAAACATTTACTGAAGTCATAGTTTAAGGAAAAAGTTGTGACTTTAACTCATTGTTGTGTTGATGATTTTCATTTCTTCAGCTGCAAAGCAACAGCAGACTCTGAACGATATTTGCACTCTTTGGACTTGGCTTTGTTGAATAAGACATTGTAGAATGACTTTGTGGTCCCAACATCGTGGACAATGTTGGGCCCACGTGAGTACTTGAACTTTTTTTTGCAGTTGTGCTAAGATATTTGCACTAGAAAACAAACCACATATCTCTGGTAAGATTTTGTATTTTAACAAAGTTTGTAGTTTTAAAACAATAAGGCGATGAAAACTCCTCCTGCGATGTGTTTTTGGTGAACATGCCCATTTCTCCTAGATAGAAAGGAAACCAAATTAACTCTCTTTTCCTCTGTCCTTCTTCCCTTCCTTCCCTCGGTGTAACAATGATTGATCTCTCAGTCGGTGATGAGAAGCACTTCTCCATCATGCGCTTCCTGCCACCTCCGCTCCACGTTCCCTGAGCTGTCGTATCGGGCCTGTCTGAGAGGCCCGCGATAACGACAGACCCGTGACGCAGAGGTAAATCAATCTCAGCAAGGAGGGAAGCACAGGGACTCCTTCCCAGGATTCCTTCTTTCTTCTGATGGTGCTGATTCACGCCGGTTCAAATATCTACACGGCACCATGTCTGGATGAATCACCTCAACATAAAGCTATATTTGTGCCTAGTTTCAAACAAACTGTAAAACGGTTTTAGCACAAAGACCTCATAACCCTAACCTGGATGGTTAGCATGTCCGCTACTATGAAACAGTTTGTCCCAAAGTCTGTCATCTACAATGGTCTTTCTAATTCCTCTTAAAGTTCCGTTTTCCAACGACCTCAAACTCATCATCTCATTTTCACTGTTCTTGGTGTGCAGACGACCCCGTTTGCCGACCCCAAAGACCAGACTCGCAAATCTCACTTTTTGTCTTTGTTTATATAAACTTTTTTTTTTTTTAATCTGCTTATATGTTCTCCTGGTTGTGTTCTGTAGAGAAACTGGAACCCAACATTACGTACGTCTCCCTTCTGCGTCATGTATGTTGTCCAGCATAATGTTCTCATATATCCACAGGCGGGGCATCAGGTGGGGAACAGAAACCCCTTGCAGTGAAACTGACCTTCCACGGCAAGTTTCTCAACACGGTGCACTGCATTTTCTGTAGGATTTGTCTAAAATCAGTTTATTGGAACCGCAAGTATCAACAAGTCATATAAAAACTGAGATTAAACGTGCTAAGGTGATCAATCTCGGCACATTTTCCTTACAAGCATAAAAGTTTATTTAGGTTTCACTGCTGTGTCGCCATGAATCTTTAGAAACTCGCAAATGAAATGGAAATAAATTGTGCGTTTTAGGCGATGGAAGGTATGATGGCAGCTTTCTGAGTTAACTGGTTGGACCCAAATTTATCGAAAAAGAGAGTTTTAAGCCTTGTCCTAAAACTAAACAAAGTGTCTCCCTCATGGACTAAAACCGGGAGCCGAACGGTTTTCTAAACATTTTCTATATTTTCATTTTAGTGCACTGACTTCCCACACTCTTTTCTTTTAACCATTATATTTATGCCAGTAATGCGTTTGACGGTATTGTCCGTTGCCATGCATTCAAAACAACACAAAAAAAATCGAAGGGTTAAACAGACTGCGATCTATTTCGCCGTAAAGTAATGGTGGGATTAAATCAACAAAACAAATACATTCGTTATCTTTATTTGGTTCATTTGTAGGGTCTCAGCAGTCAGAGTTAATTAAGGCAGTTGTTTATCTTTGGAACTATATTTAGACTCGCTTCGTTCCCTGGATACGTTGTGGCCAGAAAAGCAGAAAAAAAAAAAAAAAAAGTTTTTCAGCCTTGAAATGATCTTTTATTTGTTCACTTCAAGAAGAAGAAGAAAAAGAAGTAGTATCTCTTATTATTTGTCTAATTTTATCCTTTATTTTTACTTGCATCACACATTTACCAAACATGAAGGAATATATGAGCTAAAGTTTGATTCATTTCATCCTTTAGCTTATTACAGCTTATACACACCGTGTGTGCATGCGTGTGTTGCTCAGACAGGTCACCCAATCCTGAAGTCCATCATTCAGGGACAGAGATGAGATCTCAGCAGGAAGGGGACTGGGGGGACAATTAGACCCTGTCCTTCTGTTTATTACAGTCTCGTTCCCACATCAAGCCCACCTAGACAGAGGCGTTCTCTGGTCTTCCATGTCTGCCTGACGATGCGAGCTAAACCCCTGAAAGCAGTGTTCCTTCGTTTTTCCGCCCCGAACGTCACGCAGCTGAAACACACTGAACATGTTAAAGGTTTGCAGCTGTTTGCGTTTTTCATGCCTCCTCAGCTGACATGAACAAATCTCTCTTATGAGCCACAGATTTTTTTTTTGATTGATAAAATATTATTTTATCAATCAATCAATCTATCTGTTCAGTCTATCTGTTCACTGCCAAATTAGGTTAATCGGTCCCTCCAGTTTTTTTTTTTACACTTGTGACGTGCAATAAGTCAACAGGTGTTTCCGGTTGGTTTCAAACATAAGAAGGTGTGTTTACGTTCAAGGTTGAATTATTAATTGGCATAAATTAAAATCAATGACAAATACAGGATGGGGTTGCACAGTGGCGCAGCTGGTAGAGCTGTTTCCTTGCAGCAAGAAGGTTCTGGGTTCGATTCCCGGCCCCGGTCTTTCTGCGTGGAGTTTGCATGTTCTCCCTGTGCCTGGTGGGTTCTCTCCGGGTACTCTGGCTTCCTCCCATAGTCCAAAAACATGACTGTCAGGTTAACTGGCCTCTCCAAATTCTCCCTAGGTGTGTGTGCATGGTTGTTTGTCCTGTCTGTCTCAGTGGATGGATGGATGGTCAAATGCTGGATAAAGAAGATGTTTGGTGGTCAATTCAAACAGGACATTTTGAAGTGACCTACAAAAAAAGGCAGTTAAATAAGGTCTGGTGTGAAGTATTGCTCTGCTGACTTGGTAATCTGCAGTTGTTGGGTTTAGTTTTCTAGTTTTAAGTCTTTGATTCAATGGTCCTAACATGACACGGAGAGGCACTACGGGAACAAATAAAGGCCAGAAAGGTTTCATCTGTCAACTGGTTCATTTCCAAATGACCAGGAATGCCACTTAGTGTAAATAAAGAAAAGGTTGAGAGCTTCTGAGTTATTATTATGAAATTGATCTTTGTTATCATAAAAAATCAATAAGCTATTTATCAGTAACTCCCGAAGACCTTTAGCAAACCCGACTTCTGAGTTTAATTTAATTTCCTCGCCAATCGATATGCAATCCCCACGTAAATATCACATTGATTTGTTGCATAAGGAAAACCATTAAATACCAACTAAATATTTATCCTTAGTATTTTGAATATAAGAATTTACTCTAATACTTTCCAGCGTGCAACCTATTCTGGTTTTTACTCTTCTGGAAAGTCCATCATGGAAATAAGGTAACAAACAAACAAACAAAGAAAAAAAATCAATACTTGATTATTAAATGTTTGTTATCTATGTTTTGACTGCCACACCATGATCTTGTCATTTTTAGAGTTGTGACCTTGAGAAAGTCACATGGGATTTACAGACAATCGCCGCGAGCAACGAACGCTCTCCAGTTCCCGGAAAGAAGAGAATGCTGTCTCTTAACAAATCCAAGAAATTTGGGACAAAGAAAAGAATAAAAAAAATTTTTTTGACACAATTAATTGAAGGACAGATAGACATAAGGCACAAGGGACACAAGAAAGTAGAAAAAGAAATAACAGAATAAATAACAGAAGGAGTGTAAAGACGGTCCCAAGAATTTAAGTCTCTAATTCAATGGTCCTAACATTGAATCAGTTCAGACTCTCCATCCCCAGAGTCTGAACCAAACATGACGAAGAAACATTTAGTTTTCATGTGCCGCAAATCTGGAACAAACTCCTAGAAAACCCGGAAAACTGCCAAAAACCTGAGTTTGTTTAAATCAAGGCTAAAACCCAGGTATTTAGAGTTGCCTTGACGATGACATCCCTGACATAATGGGATGTTGAGGGAAACGAAAAAATCAATCAGCTTAAAAAAAGCATAAACAGTTACCATGGTATTCAGTTGTGGATATAGCATTACTGTTTGACTCTTTGGAAGAGATTTTCCAAACAAATCCTGACGAAACATGTTGCTGAGACCTCGACCCCAGAGTTGATCTGAGCTGGCCAAACACTTTCTAGTATAATCATTTGATGTTATTGTTACCAAATTGAATAGAAAAACCAACTTTCTACACAACAAGCAGTATTTTTCAATGGAATAGACACATGGCCTGCTGTTTTTAAAATGCTAACCGTGCACCATGGTTGTCTAAAGGCAGGTTTAGAGGCTGCTTCGTTTTCCAAAAAGAAAGCAATCTATTGCAACAGCTTAACATTTCTCTGCCCCTAATATCAAAAAAGTATTGACCATCAGTGACAGGGAAGCTAGGAAAGCTACTTTTGTGATTGAACCTGGCAAACGTGAGTCGGTCAAAGTTTGACAAAAACTTCTTTTTTTTTTATCTCGCAAGAGCAGTTTTATTTGCTTAAATAGAAGCACTAGAGTAGTGCAAAAACCTGTCAAGTCTTTCGTTTCGGCTGGGAAACTACTGTATTTTACCCCTCTTTGCCGCCATCCTAACATATTAGCATTAATTAGCATTTTCCTGTAAGTATTTTGTAACATAATTATGTCACCCCCCCCCAACACTCCCTTCCAGCTGGATTTTATCCAACATGTAGGTAGCCATGTTGGTGACCATGTTAGCTACATGCTACCAAGCTAACATGCAGCATGTAGCTACATGCTAACATGTGCATGAATATTTCTTCTTGTTTTCCAGACTTGGTTTACCATGTTTCCTGTCTGCTCAAGGTTTACTTCCTGTTTAATTTGCCAAAATACATTTACCTTGGCTTTGTTTTACGTTAGACTGTCATTTCTCCCACCTTAACCCCAGTTAAACCGGCTCTACTCGACCGGATCAGTATTCCTCACCACCTAACGTTAAGAATGCAATTACAGTGCCACAAAAGAGGAGCCGATGATGCGCTTTCCTCCGCATAGCTTTATGATAATTAGGCGACAGAAGGTCAAAGGCACCGTGTGTT